>CM046795.1:36207215-36313625 GCA_025617405.1 Perca schrenkii
TTTTTATGGGCCAAAAAAAAAAAAGCTTCACATAACAGAGTTTTAAACCTGAGCTCATCTATATTATGAGCTCATTTTCCATCTCTCTTCTTCGGAGCCAAAGTCTTCCTCCGGCCTGGATAACAAACACCAGATGATATCACACAGAACCCGAGGTGAACAATACCGCAGCCCGGTCCCTGAGGCTGCCGTTCGGGTCTCTCCGGATCGTGCTAGTATAACTTTAGATTAACCCTTACATTGTCTTCGGGTGGAAATTTGACCCGATTTTCAAAATGTCTATATCAGAAATATGGCTTTCCTTTTAACTACCGTATTTTCCAGACTATAAGTTGCACTTTTTTTCCATAGTTTGGCTGGTCCTGCGACTTATAGTCAGGTGCGACTTATATATCAAAATATATATAATTTAAAATTACCGTCTACAGCTGCGAGAGGGCGCTCTAGGCTTGTGACAACTATATGCTGCTCCTAGCATATCTACTTTCGTTTTATAAAGAAATTGAATTTTGAGAAGAAAAAAAAATTCTAAACGAGACTGAACATTGACATATACCCTTCTGTAATTATCCTTCCTTTAATGTTAGTCTAAATAATTCATAATTTCTGCTTTTTTAACTCAAGAATTAGGTACAATGTCCTATAAATGAGGTTTTTTATTGACCATGAATTCCACAAATGTAGTAAATGTAAAACTGGTATTAAGTGGGTGTTAGTGGTGTTCATACATGGTAGTGAAAAGACGCCTTAAACGTAAAAACAAAGAGCCAAAAACATTGAAAAAAAAGAGACAAAAAACATCAGAAAAGTGTTGATTTTCAGGACTTAAGGGTTAAAAGACTCTGCGTCTCCGTCCAAGCCTCCGAGGACGTTCTCACTACATCATACATGACCGCGGTCCGTCATCCTCCCGTTAGCTGCCAGCACGCTCATCTTATTACCCAGAAGAAAAAGGAAAAACCTCTCAGATTTTCTAAGAGCTGGGCCAGATTCCTGACAGCGGAGGGATTTAGTTTCTCAGGAGAAACTAAACAAAAGAGTAACGCTCAGAAAGCTGCATGAAGTTTCCTATCCTGTCTTCTCTCTCTGTTCTCCCAGCTGCTGAACCACATCACCAGAGCACTGAAATAAAACATTAAAATGAGTGTTTACGCAGCTTCAAATGCTCAATATCCACAAACTATTAGAGGTAATTCCCAGTGACACACACGAGCTCCACTTAATGGATAAACATGTCGGAGCGCGAGGCTGCTGTTTATCGTCTCTCCCTCGCTGTTCAGCGTGTGTTGACGTCGCTGGGTTGATGTCATTATCTCTACGGGATGCTTCACAGCAGCCATGATGGCACGTCGCTATGGAAACAGAGGTTTTTCGGCGCTCCATCACAACTGTGCGTCTGTACGGTTAGAGATGAATTTAGAAAACAAGGGTGGAGACGTCTGTGGCTCAGTAACAGCGCAGAGAAACTAAGTTAAATCCCTCGATTTTTTACCTTTAAATTCCACTAATTTACCCACTAACAGAAATGTTATGACGAGATTCAGTTTAGGTTTTAGGCGATAAAAATTAAATGTGAAATGTGAAAATTTTTACCCCTTAAAGTGATGGTTCGGAGTAATGTCCCCCTAGGGTCCGTTGCACCTGTATCTGAAGTAATTTGTAGACGGCCCTAAGCACTCATCTTACAGCAGCAACAACAACAGCAGAGAGCAGAAGCCAGCAGGCAAGTGTTATTTACATAAACTTCTGGTGTACTTACAAACTTTACAATCCATCGTTTTATGAGTACATAACCTATATGTACTGCTGTAGACGTTTGGTATCATTTCGGGCATTATTAGTGGGGTAATGTTAAGAGACACTTCGGGTCCATTAGCCCCTGCACTAAGCTATTTAGCTGATAACGCTATTCTACGCTAACTCTCCCAATGTTAGACCCAGGTGAACAAAGCTTCTGGGGGGGGTCTTTGGCTCAAGGTCATGGTGCAAAGGATTCTAGGGGGACATTACTCCGAACCATCACTTTAAGAAACTCCTTTATCATGGACATTATCATGGACATTATCCATTAAAAAGGTCCCATGGCATGAAAACTTCACTTTATGGAGGTTTTTTAACAATAATATGAGTTAATATGAGCCTATGTTCCCCTAGTGGCTAGAAATGGTGATAGGTGTAAACCGAGCCCTGGGTTTCCTGCTCTGCCTTTGAGAAAATGAAAGCTCAGATGGGCCAATCAGGAATCTTCTCCTTATGAGGTCATAAGGGGAAAGGTTACCTCCCCTTTCTCTGCTTTGCGCACCCAGAGAATTTGGCCCACCCATGAGAGAGAGAGAGACATCATGGCTTTCAAATGAGCAAAGTGGCAGTTGGTCAGATACAGTATTAGGGGACCACTAAGGTCTATATAAAAGAGACTTCAGATACAGTATTAAGAGACCACTAAGGTCTATATAAAAGAGACTTCAGATACAGTATTAAGAGACCACTAAGGTCTATATAAAAGAGACTTCAGATACAGTATTAGAGGACCACTAAGGTCTATATAAAAGAGACTTCAGATACAGTATTAGGGGACCACTAAGGTCTATATAAAAGAAACTTCAGATACAGTATTAGGGGACCACTAAGGTCTATATAAAAGAGACTTCAGATACAGTATTAGGGGACCACTAAGGTCTATATAAAAGAGACTTCAGATACAGTATTAGGGGACCACTAAGGTCTATATAAAAGAGACTTCAGATACAGTATTAGGGGACCACTAAGGTTTATATAAAAGAAACTTCAGATACAGTATTAGGGGACCACTAAGGTCTATATAAAAGAGACTTCAGATACAGTATTAGGGGACCACTAAGGTCTATATAAAAGAGACTTCAGATACAGTATTAGGGGACCACTAAGGTCTATATAAAAGCAGCCAAAAAGCAGCATGTCATAGGACCTTTAAAAACCCTTAAAACTATAGTGCGTAGTTTCTGTCGCCCCCATGAGGAATTTTAAGTAATGACAACGAAACTGTCGGCGTGTCCACATGATACAAGCCTTCCGTGATCGCGCAAGTTTAATCTACCAGTTAGCTCCTCTGGTAGCTAAGAGTTTAATCTACCAGTTAGGTCCACTGGTAGCTAAGAGTTTAATCTACCAGTTAGGTCCACTGGTAGCTAAGAGTTTAATCTACCATTTAGCTCCTCTGGTAGCTAAGAGTTTAATCTACCAGTTAGGTCCACTGGTAGCTAAGAGTTTAATCTACCATTTAGCTCCTCTGGTAGCTAAGAGTTTAATCTACCAGTTAGGTCCACTGGTAGCTAAGAGTTTAATCTACCATTTAGCTCCTCTGGTAGCTAAGAATTTAATCTACCAGTTAGGTCCACTGGTAGCTAAGCGTTTGGGGCTCTGGATACGTCTCCCCATGTATTGTTGTGATTGGTCGTAGTGTTATCCAATTGCGTGCAGTGAGATTTTCAAATGCATGCTTGGTGCCACCCCTGGAGTTAGACCATTAACATTACTCAATGCCAGACCCTCAATCTTTCGGATTTGGGTCTGGATTTCCAGGCTAGTTTTGTTGACAAACTGGCTCAATCCAGCAGGAGCTAGTCCATGTAAGATTTTATACATAAGCCATAGATCTTTATGGATGACCCTATTAAATGCGTGAATGCTGACTAATAATCCCATAATTCATCCTTAAGTGAAACTTGAAATGTAAGAGCCCCAATGTGTCCAAAACTCCCAGTTTTAATAACACCACAACTGTTTTTTTTAAATTGTGTGAAATCCATTTCATTGTTGAATCCAGCGCCTTGATATTAAGGTGTTTAGATAGATTTCTGGCCACAATACCAAACATTCAGTCACATGTTTAAATAAAAAGGTGTTTGGTTTGTTTTCGGGGATGTATGGATTGATGAAGGATGGATAAAGTATGAATGAGAGTTATTTTAAAGGATTGTTGTTCACGTTATGGCAGAGGTTGTTTCTCCAGCAGCAGCTGCAGTGTGAAGCTGAGGATGTCACGGGGGAACTCCTTGTTTTTTCCTCAGTGCTGAACAATGCAGCGTGTAAAAAAGGTCCGCTCCGTGTCTCGTCTGACGCCCCCTGATCACACAATCAGACTGGACATCCTGCTCCCAGTCCTCAGAAGAGTCCAGTTTACACTCCACGGGGGTGACATTTCAGCGCCGAACGGTCGGTTCGTCTGGACCAGAATCAGACGCCTCAACAACAAGATATACAGTACAGGCCAAAAGTTTGGACACACCTTCTCATTCAAATGCGTTTCCTTTTTATTTTCATGACTATTTACATTGTAGATTCTCACTGAAGGCATCAAAACTATGAATTAACACATATGGAATTATGTCCTTAACAAAAAAGTGTGAAATAACTGAAAACATGTCTTATATTTTAGATTCCTCAAAGTAGCCACCCTTTGCTTTTTTATAAATAAGTGAAAAAATTCCACTAATTAACCCTGACAAAGCACACCTGTGAAGGTAAAACCATTTCAGGTGACTACCTCATGAAGCTCATTGAGAGAACACCAAGGGTTTGCAGAGTTATCAAAAAAAGCAAAGGGTGGCTACTTTGAAGAATCTAAAATATAAGACATGTTTTCAGTTATTTCACACTTTTTTGTTAAGTACATAATTCCATATGTGTTCATTCATAGTTGTGAAGCCTTCAGGGAGAATCTACAATGTAAATAGTCATGAAAATAAAAAGGAAACACATTGAATGAGAAGTGTGTCTAAACTTTTGGCCTGTACTGTACATCCAAGTTTCTGTGAATATTTCAGGTGGGGGATGTAAAAATGTTGCTGACTCTATGGCCCTCTGACCTCTCTTCTCTTGTTACTCCATCAGTACAAAAATCAAAGCTCCCTTTTCCAATGCCAGGAAAAAATATCAACTTTACAGAGACAATATTTCAATCTAATTCAGAGTTCAAATGGGGGGGGGGAGCACAAAGAAAATGGTGAGATACTCAATATTTCCAATGCATTCTCATGAACGGGTTCTTATGAAACTTATTAGCAACAATTTGTGTGATATTCTAGGGAATTACAGCGACTGCCAGCCAGTCACATGACTGTTAAGTTTAGCCGAGAGAAAAAGTGACTGTGAGCCGGTTAGAGAGCACCATGAACTCACGTTTTGGGACCGATTGGTGGGATTGCTGTGGACCAAGAACACACGGAGGTACACTGGTAAGGGCCAATGAGGTTTAACCATGTATCAGCTCATTTAAATAGCTCACGTTACTGTATTGTGTTAACAGTTAACTTCATTTAATATTGGATGAGGTGTTTTCTTTTGCAGGGTGCAAATGTGCCACCAAAACCAGTTCCTTCCTGAGACTGTTTAGCAGAGCCACCATCGCTGCGTCGGGAGCTTAGCACCGCCCAAGGCGATGGTGATTGGTTTAAAGAAATGCAAACAACCTGGAGAGTTTTTCTCTCCAATCCCAGAATGCATCTGTGGTGCAGCCAGACCTTACTCCACAGCGCTGTGGAGATAAGAGCTGGCAATGCTGGACTGTGAACATGTGAGTCATTCAAAAACTCTCACAGACAAGAGAAGTTTTATTTCTGACTGAGGACTGATCACACAGCAAAATGGATTTCATCTGTCAGCGTCAGTCCCTCAGAGGTTTAATCTGCTGGCGGCCAGCTGTGAGACACAGACACTTCCTCTTAGATTGACTCATTCTCTGCAATCTGAGAAGCTGCGGCACAAATTCTTCGTCTTCCTTCTCCTGCGCGTTCATCTCGGTTCACGCTGCTCCGAGGTTACTTGAATGGCTCGGCTGTCGTTTATGCAAAATACCTCCAGCCGCTGTTTGTTTAATGTATTCCCTTTCAGGTTAAGTGGTTATGCAAAAACACAGAGAGGCATCCGGAGGAGGGAGGAAACATTCAGACAGCATTATAGATAGGGCTGTGCTCGATTAAAGAAATTCTTTGTCAATTAACATTCATTCAATTGTATCGACTAATCGATTAGTTGATTTGATCGACAGATCTGTAAATCTGAGTTTCTCTGGAAAGAGTCATGCTAAAGCACCACTTTAATTCTTGTGTTTACCAGAGATGTGCTCGTACGTTTCTTGGAAATAAGTCATTCAGCATGAAAAAAGCATCAAACATGACTAATGGACTAAAGAGATCTAAGTTGACTAAGACCAAAACCACCGATTAGTTGACTAATCCACTAAGAGGGAGCAGCCCTAGTTATATAGTACAGGCCAAAAGTTTGGACACACCTTCTCATTCAATGCGTTTTCTTTATTTTCATGACTATTTACATTGTAGATTCTCACTGAAGGCATCAAAAAATCTCAGAGAGCTATCTGCTACATGGTCTCCCATTGCCAGACCTTCCTCCACAGAGCTGCAGAGGAGGGTCTGGCTAGTCCACACAGCATCATGGGATGGGAGAGAAACGTGCTCTGGTTTATCGGCATTTCTTTAAACCAATCACAATCGTCTTGGGCGGCACCAAGCGCCGAAAGGGAGCCACGGTGCCGCTGCAAAATAACCTCGGGAAGGAACTTGTGGTGAAACACGTGTACGTTCAAAAGTTCCCAACAACAAGCAATTTGTTGTATTTTAAAAGAATACTTAAAGCATAAAATGTACTCCGTTCTGAAAGGCAGAACGGAGTACATTTTAATATGTTAATTTATCGCAAGTAGTATCGTTATCGCGATATTCAACAACGGTATCGCGTAGCGCATATTTTCCTCATGCCGTGCAGCCCTAGTAGGAGTCAGCCAGCCTTCCCAAAAAGAAAAACACAATGAAAATGTGGCATCATATCGGTTCTGGTATCAAAACATTTTCGCCGATACCCAACTCTAAATCCTGACTAATTGAGCCAGTGAAAGCCTTCTGCCTGCTTCTCATTAAAACTGAATATTGTGCAAAGCAGCAAAACACCCATTGTAAAGACATTTTATAAAACGCAAAAGACAAAGACATGCGTGTCATAAAAGCAGCTAAACTGGGTTAACCACAGCGGATGACATCGCCTCTAAACACACTCATGTGTTGAGTGGGACGCGTTCATGTAAAGGAGGAGCCCTGTTAACCACAGACTCTGATTGTGTTGGTGACATTACTCTCCGAGTTGGACTCAGATTTGGGAGTTTCCTCGTCTCGTTACTGAAGGGCGTTCCAGCCTTTAAACACTGCGAGGACTGGACATCTTGTTCCAACATGGGGACAGTTATACCGTCATTCAGATGGAAGTGGCTCAGCTGCTCTTTGCCTTAACTTCAATTTGACTTTTTTCCTGAAATATTACGACTTTTGCTAAGACTTCACAAAAATATTCCAGTCTTAAATTTCAAAATATTATGACTTTTGTTCTCAAAATAATCAGATTTTTTCTTTCCATAAATTCAAACTTTCTCAAAATATTCAAACTTTTTATCTCAAAATATTCCAGTTTATATTCTCAAAATACAACAACTTATTTCTCAAAATATTATGACTCTTTTCATAAAATATTCAAACTTTTTTTCCTCAAAATATTCAGATTTTTTCTTTCCATATATTCCAACTTTTTTCTCAAAATATTCCAACTTTTTATCTCAAAAATATTCTAATTTATATTCTCAAAATACTACAACTTATTTCTCAAAATATTACCTCTTTTCTCAAAATATTCCTTTTTTCTCATAAAATAAACTAAACTCCCTGCACACTTGCATGTTTAATGAACAAACTGTAAAGGGACATCCATCGACAACCTTATAAAATGGCATTTATTTAGTATAGCTGCCTTCTTTGTGTTCTTTGTCCCTCTCCTTCCCAGCCAGTAAGGACAGAGGAAATGGAGACGGATACATCTTCATACTGTGAGTGGAGACATCACCTGAGTGAAATGTACGTCGGTGAGGGAGTGTTTGGTATGTGAACTATGAGTGAGAGTTGTGAGCGGTGCCTCTCGGCAGCTCGACTACAAGCCGTCGTTTCACTGGAGAGACATGCTCATCCATCTTCAACATTTACAAATGTCAGGAGAGCAGAAAGTCAGACAGTTAACTCACAGAAAGAAAGAAAACAGGCCAGACAGAGAGAGAGAGAGAGATAGAGAGCTCAGTGATCCACCAAGCCTGCACAATCCTCCAGGTTCAACCAGTACTCACTCCGAACTCGTAAAATATAGACGAATGGGCAGAGCAGCAGCTACGCAGAGCTGCAAGATGACCGAGTATTAAGAGAGATTAACGGTACCGAGCAGTATGAAAGCCCAAAAATCCACGTAGGGAGGTAGGTTGGAGGGGGTGGATGGGTCAAACAACACAGGGCTTTCCTAAACCCAACTGTCCCGTTCTTCTTTACCTAAACCCAACTGTCCCGTTCTTCTTTAACTAAACCCAACTGTCCCGTTCTTCTTTACCTAAACCCAACTGTCCCGTTCTTCTTTACCTAAACCCAACTGTCCCGTTCTTCTTTACCTAAACCCAACTGTCCCGTTCTTCTTTACCTAAACCCAACTGTCCCGTTCTTCTTTACCTAAACCCAACTGTCCCGTTCTTCTTTACCTAAACCCAACTGTCCCGTTCTTCTCTTCCTAAACCCAACTGTCCCGTTCTTTAACTAAACCCAACTGTCCCGTTCTTCTTCATCTAAACCCAACTGTCCCGTCCTTCTTTAACTAAACCCAACTGTCCCGTTCTTCTTTACCTAAACCTAACTGTCCCGTTCTTTATCTAAACCCAACTGTCCCGTCCTTCTTTAACTAAACCCAACTGTCCCGTCCTTCTTTAACTAAACCCAACTGTCCCGTCCTTCTTTAACTAAACCCAACTGTCCCGTTCTTCTCTTCCTAAACCCAACTGTCCCGTTCTTCTTTATCTAAACCCAACTGTCCCGTTCTTCTCTTCCTAAACCCAACTGTCCCGTTCTTCTTTATCTAAACCCAACTGTCCCGTCCTTCTTTAACTAAACCCAACTGTCCCGTTCTTCTCTTCCTAAACCCAACTGTCCCGTTCTTCTTTATCTAAACCCAACTGTCCCGTTCTTCTCTTCCTAAACCCAACTGTCCCGTTCTTCTTTATCTAAACCCAACTGTCCCGTCCTTCTTTAACTAAACCCAACTGTCCCGTTCTTCTCTTCCTAAACCCAACTGTCCCATTCTTCTTTATCTAAACCCAACTGTCCCGTCCTTCTTTAACTAAACCCAACTGTCCCGTTCTTCTCTTCCTAAACCCAACTGTCCCATTCTTCTTTATCTAAACCCAACTGTCCCGTCCTTCTTTAACTAAACCCAACTGTCCCGTTCTTCTCTTCCTAAACCCAACTGTCCCATTCTTCTTTATCTAAACCCAACTGTCCCGTCCTTCTTTATCTAAACCCAACTGTCCCGTTCTTCTTTACCTAAACCCAACTGTCCCGTTCTTCTTTACCTAAACCCAACTGTCCCGTTCTTCTTTATCTAAACCCAACTGTCCCGTTCTTCTTTACCTAAACCCAACTGTCCCGTTCTTCTTTATCTAAACCCAACTGTCCCGTTCTTCTTTACCTAAACCCAACTGTCCCGTTCTTCTTTATCTAAACCCAACTGTCCCGTTCTTCTTTATCTAAACCCAACTGTCCCATTCTTCTTTACCTAAACCCAACTGTCCCGTTCTTCTTTATCTAAACCCAACTGTCCCGTTCTTCTCTTCCTAAACCCAACTGTCCCGTTCTTCTTTAACTAAACCCAACTGTCCCGTTCTTCTCTTCCTAAACCCAACTGTCCCGTTCTTCTTTATCTAAACCCAACTGTCCCGTTCTTCTTTACCTAAACCCAACTGTCCCATTCTTCTTTACCCATACCCAACTGTCCCGTTCTTCTTTACCTAAACCCAACTGTCCCGTTCTTGTCCTGCGTGTCACGTAAACGTACCTTTTAGAAGCCCACCCAGGACCTTTTCCTAAACCTAACTGCGTCAAAAGTCCTGACCCAGCGCATTTATAAAGCGCGTTTAGATCTGACGCTGAAGGAAACTTTTAGCGTCAATAACACCTGACCTAGCGTCCGTATTTTAGGCAGTGGGAGTGAGAATGTGTGAGTCAGAGCCACAAGATGACGCTTCTTTCAAATATCTCTAGCTTTTTAACATTACCAACCCTGCATTCAAGTACATGAACTGTGGTTTTGTGAACTCTTCCTTTAATGCCTTCAATTTATCGGACTTATCCCGAGACCTTGCAAACACATGCAGGGCAGAGTAGGGCTGGGTTACCATACAGACATTCAAAAGGAATCCAAGTCACGCTAAATAACGCTCCAAAGTCGGGGCGACATTTTGGCGAGGGGAAAAATTGCAATGGCCATTTCCACGGATGTACTAAATGGAAGTAACAAAACAAACAAACTAAGTGATGGAGGAAGCAGAGCAGAGAGTAGAGCAGCAAGTCCAGGAGTCTGGTGTAGGGTGGGGGGGCTTTGCTATAGAGACCAGGCTGTAAACATGTTTAATTCTCCTGTAAAGTTGGGCATTTTAACATGGGGGGTTTATGGGGATTGACTCCCTTTTGGAGCCAACTTGGCCATCTGCAGTTTTTGGCACTTCTACCACTGGCTTCATTTCTCAGCGCCGCGAGGTTTCTGCTTGGTATGCACATGTCACATATACACACACACACACACACACACACACACACACACACACACACACACACACACACACACACACACACACACACACACACACACACACACACACACACACACACACACACACACACACACACACACACACACACACCCACACACTCAAACATGCAAACACACACGATGACTAAGAGAAGAAATATGCAAAACAACACAGTAACACTGTCTGACATCTTTACAACAGTTTGAAGTATCGTTCTCGGCTAAACATCCACCCGTCAAGTCAAATGTTTTATAAAGAACATTGTAATTTCCCCTTGCAGGATTAATAAAGTATACCTTATTAGATTATTATTATTATTATTAAAAGTACGAAAAGATCAATAAAATGCCTTTAAATAATGTCACTTTGTAAATGTATGAGCATTATGTTGTTGCTCAGAGGGGTTCTTTGCAGTGTGTGTGTCTGTGTGTCTGTATGTGTGTGTGTGTGTGTGTGTGTGTGTCTGTCTGTGTGTGTGTGTGTGTGTGTGTTTGAGGATTGTAGAAATTCAAACAGTGTTCAGTTGTGTCTTCTTTCTAAAGATATCTTCTGAATGCTCTTTTAGTTGCTGTAAATTTGCTATGAAGCTCCTTGCTTGAAGAATATAAATACGTTTCCTGCGGCGGCGCTATGACGATGGACGGAAAACGCCGGACGGGCACCGAGGCCGAGCCGAGCTGCAGCGTGTAAGCGCCATAAATGCATAAAGACGGCAGCAACCTAGCTAGATGGTTAAAAGCTGACAATTAAAGCAAACGGTCACATAAATACATTAAAAACAGTAAAACAAACACAGACAGGCAGACTTGTGTAACTAAGGATAAGAAGTAAAGACATTTACTAAAATAACAACTAAGAATATGCTGTATCAAAACGTGTTTGAGCCATAGTTTTACCTTAGTATCACAAGCTCTGTGACCAGTTAATGATTTTATATCAGATGGAAAGGTAGTCTAAATGTGGACCTTTAACTGATGTTAAAGCTGTTGTTAAAGAAGGTTTTTTCCCCCCACAGATGGTCAGAGATTCTTCTCTCAGACTAACGGATGCTTTGCTCTGCGCGTCTTGTTTGCGCCGAGATCACACGAAGACGGGGTACGGTCAAAGACAAAGAAAAAAGGTCACTTCGATAAGCATTTGTCACCGAGCCGACAGGTTTCACTGGCAGTCTCTCGGCTACAGACCTCTCACACACACCCTGATTGATCGAGAAGCTGCTTCAGATGTGGGGTCATCCCCACTTTGGCCACTCACTCACTTCCCTACACATTACATGCTTATCATTCCAATATGCATATTGCACACTACTTTGCACTATTACTTTTTGCACTTTACATCCCACTCCATGTGCACTGGATATTATGTCTTATTTGTAGATTTGTATTTTTGTATATTATGTTGATAAGTGCCTATATGTATATTGTTGTCTCTATTGTACAGTATTTTACGACTTCATGTCTATTTGTTGAATGTATATAGAGAGTTAACACCTACCGAAGTCAAATTGCTTGTGTATGTAAGTATACGTGGCCAATAAACCTGATTCTGATTCAGACGGGCGTCTCCTCTCCACGCCAGAGCTTTTCCAAAACAATAATAAACTCACTCGTCAGTTTGTGACTTTAACGATCTGCCGAGTCTGTTTGACGCTCACATACCATCATACCTGGATGAGGAGTAAGAATGTCAAGGTCTCCGTTTGTGTTTCTCTTTCTGCCTCCCTTCCTCGTGTTTGCACTCAAACAAAGCTGCACGCAGACGATCTGAACTGAGCTTAAAGCACAAAATTACATGCTGCTCTCAGGAACCATTCGTACGTATAGGTCTGAAAAGTAAAGCACTGTAATTGGTTTGTGTTCCACGTATTTATTACTGTCAGCAGCACACTGACTGCCGCTTGTATAAGAGCGTGAAAATCCTCGTAGGGAGGAGGTCGGGGGGGATGTTTGGCTCCTAAAACACAGGGCTTTCAAGCCGGGAAGAGGAGATCATGTCCCGGGAGAAGTTGAGGAGAAAAGTAGTAGCCAAGGAGGACACGGAGGATTTAAAAAAAAAAAAACCTGATGGACTCTTCAGAAGAGGTCATTATCTTCACTCGAGTTTTTGCACGGTAAAGTCACCGGACACCACAATCTTCTGAACATAGTCATACTGAGAAATCCAGAGAGAGTTGTGTGGAGCTTTGTAGCAACTCATTCGGCAACGGCTTGAATGTAACGGACATTCAATAATATCCAAAAGTTACGCACTAAAGCTTTGTTGTATTTGTTTGGCAGATGAGTTCAAAAATCAACAATCTCTGCACCTGTCGTCGCCATATGATGGTCACCTTTTGTCTGCTAGTCGGTGGACGTAATTTCGTAGGATATCACACCAATTGTTGTGCATAGGTTTTCGTACGTTACCATGGGAACCCGTGTATGAGAGTGCGTTGAAAATTGAAGTTGTCTTTGCTGCTAAGCGGCGGCTCTCACGCGTTCTTTCAGACGCAAACCGCTATTAATTAGCTAAATAAAAATGACATGTTGCCTCGAAAAAAAAAATCGCCCTAAAGAAACTATTCCCCCACCCAGCGTTGTACTCAGGCGATTCGTCCAATCGTTTAACCCTAAAAACCCTGAAATCGGTCAGTGTGTTCAGTACACAGCTGGAGTAAGGATGTGGTTAGCTTAGCTTAGCATAAAGACTAGAAGCAGGGGGGGGAAACAGCTATCCTGGATCTGCCCCAAAGTTAAAAAATGAATCCAATTAAGACCTCTATAAAAAGATCATAGATTAGCATCGCTGGCAAACGTTGCTTTGATAGCAGATGTATTAGCGTTGTGTTGGAGTGAAACAACGGGAGCGTGCCTATGTTCCCACATTTCTACGATTTTTTTTCTCCAAAATTAGGCCCTATGTTCACAGATTTCTAAGATTTATTTTCCAAAATTAGGCCCTATGTTCCCACATTTCCTTTTTCATAAATTTGTATCAGATTGTATCCCCCTTTCTCCCAATTTGGTAGCCAATTACACCTAACATATTATCCAGTAGCAATGGACTACAGAGCTGTGGGAACATAGGGCTTAAATTTAAAAAAAAAAAATCTTAGAAATGTGGGAACATAGGGCTGACCCCGAATCGACAGGTGGGTTTCCAGCAGAGAGCAGCAGCAGCTTCCTCTCTTTGTGACGAGCAGATTTTAAAAAGGAAGAAAAGTGTCTCACAGTCTCTCACAGAATATCTGAGGGGTTGTGTAATGGCAGCTGGAGTGACACAGAACTGCAGCCCCAAACACACACACACACACACACACACACACACACACACACACACACACACACACACACACACACACACACACACACACACACACACACACACACACACACACACACACACACACACACACACACACACACACACACACACACACACACACACACACACACACACACACACGATGGCGTAGTTTTGGTCTGAACGGATGATGTAATCCTGCACTGAGTGAAGAGTTTTTCCTTTGGAGCCATTCGGGAGACTTGCAAACACAGTCACAGTTTTATTCCAGTAAAGGACCCAAAACACCAGCAGGGCTGCATAATAAATCGTTTTTGTTTTTTTTTAATTGTCATGACCATATCAACTTGGGCAATAAACACAACGCAAAGATCTGTGACTTTGCGAAACACACAAAAGGGATTTCTTTTGTTAGTTGAAAGAGAAAGAAAAAAAAATACACTTTTAACCTTGTTTTATTCAGTTAAATATTCAATTTTCAATAATTTCTTCTCAGTTTTTGTTTTCCAACAAGCTACTTGTTATATTTAGGCAGAATACTGAAAGCAGCAGAAAGGCAGACCTGATTACAACACTAGTTCTTGGTGTGGTCCCTCCACGCCCTGCTGTCTCCTTGCAGGTGTTGCATATTGTAAACTTGTTATCTTCTGACCACACGCTGAAGAATGTCCAAACAGCTGACATGTTGCAGGTTAACTCACCAGGTTCCCTACCTGTGGGAGAATAGCGCCGACACGCGCAACACGGAGGAAAAGTTGAGAAAAAGGAAAAAGAGAGCGTGCTGTCGCAATTCCAGTCACTGGCCGCTCTATCAGTACATCTCTAGTAATATGTTTACTAGCGATCATGTGCAGTGAACGGTTAATATGCTTTTACGTCCGTTTTGGTGAGCCCAGAGGGGAAAATATGGCATTTTAAAAGTAGCCTACATTTATGGTAGCTAGCTAACGGTAGACTACAGAGAAAGTGGGATGTTTTTACGTCCGTTTCGGAGCAACAGAGGGAAAATATATTTCAATCGACACATTACGTGGAACCGAAATGTGGAACCGAAATGTGCGTTCTAATCCGGTCCGATTCCTACTGTTTTCGTTTCCATCATCATTAGTGCGACCCACAGGAGCTTTTTATAAACTAGCGCCCCTAGCGGTGTCAGGAAATACTTGCTCATATCTAAACTTTGATTTGAATTATTTCTCTCGAAACTTAAAGCAATACATCCTTGATAACCAGCTATGTGAGCATCAGCACACCTAAAAGTTTACAAATGTAATATTAGGTAAATTTTTTTGACTATGTTGTATATATTTTAGGCTGTGATGGTTTTTTGATTAGTTTTTTATTTAAACATCTGATTAGTGTAATGTTGCATGTATTTCTTATTACTATTGACAGTTATTTGTAATATGTTTTAATATTGTGTGCACCTGCCCGGGGACTGCAGATGGAAATTAGCATTAGCTAACTCTGGTACAAAACATCTTTTCGTAAGATTAATGTATTTTGTACATTGTCCCTGACAAAAAAACTAATAAAATAAATAAATTAAATAAACCAGAGAACGTAACGGTCGCCGTTTTAAAAACGTTGTTAGTTTTGTGAAACGGTCACAGTGTGGTTATATTTATGCACAGAAACTACTTAAGTTAAGAAAAAGATGTTGGTTTAGGTTCAAATCAGACGTTACTTCACTTCCTGAAGGTTACACACATGTGACCCTGAACGTAAGTTAAAAAACTGTTTCCTTTTCTTTTCAAACGGGACATGGGCCCCGTTCTCCTGGGTGAAAGTCCTGCGTTTGTTTGACCCATCTACCCCCCCCCCTACCTGCCCGCAAAATTATGAATCCCACAATGGCCACGCCAAGACCCGCCCAACGAAGCAGCTCGATTGGTCGGGGTTAGGCATTTGACCTTGGGTGGTTAAGGTTAGGACAGCTGATTGGTCAGGGCATATGACCTAAACTTATGGGGTTACGTTACCTTGCGTTCTCATGGACACCTGACCAATAAATGCTACTGAAGGGCGGGTCTTGGCGTGGCCATTGTGGGATTCGTAATATCGCCTACCTGCCTCCTTACCAGGACATTTGGCTCTCTTATATTTACCATAGACAGTATATAATGGACCACCAGACCCCGTCTCTCTGTACGAGACCAGTGAAGGATATCAGAAGTCTCTTTCCCGGTGCTGGCTGAGCGTTACTGAGCAGCCTCCAACTGAGCTTGAAGACGTAGATGTGACGTGAGCAACGTGTCTGAAAGTGTGAAGTCTTCTGGTAGCTGTGCCGAGAGAAATCTCAATCATTCCCAATCTTACAGAGACGGAGAGCATAGGTATATGTAAGGAGATAACATAGACACAGGCTAATTACTGATCACTAACATGCTAGTTAACATTAGTCATTAAAACTAAACAGCTAATGGAAGTCCAAACTGCTTGCGAGCTTCTCCTGTACTATACGGTAATTCCTCTACTGTGTGACAGTAAGTCTCGTGGTTATGACCCAATCATTAGCCTATTTTTATAAAAGCGTCTGCTACGGAGCCATAACGTGAGCTACAAGGTAATGGAGCCTTTATACATTGTCGTGTTTCTTTAGAATTAAACAATGGACAAATAGAGTCTTTAAACGCTTCAGATGTAAAGTAATCACTGTCAAAGTGACGTCAAACTGAAAGGGAGTCAATGGGATGCTAACGGGAGGTGATCTCTTTGTAGCGTCAAAATGGCGCCACAGGAGGTTTGAGTTCTGAAGCGAAGCTTACCCCCCTTGATACTTCCTCACCTTCACTTCCTGCTTTGCTCCCGTCAGAACTACTACGACCACTAGAGGGCGCCGCCTCTAGAAACCTAAATATGAGTCATATGCCGCATGAACAAAACAACCTCTGGGAGTGTTTTTCAGGGGAGGAAAAAGTCTCGAGCAGTCATGATGAGAGGAAGCCAAAAGGAGGTCTAAAAGGAAACAGCTCAAACTGTTGAGTAATGCAGAAACTCTGCAGCAGAGCAGATGTTGAACCCTGTCCAGCTTCTCCGTTTGGGCTGACATGAGTCACTGCTCAGCCCGATGTTAAAAGATGCTCAGAACCATCGTGACTGTACAGTACACCGTCTATACCAGGGGTTTCATGTACTTCTTTACGAGGGATCCACACGTTGGAAGCCTCACAACCGAACCTCGGTTCACAGATTTTAGTGTGGAAAAAAAGAAAAATCCCCTGAGAATCCCTGAAACCCGACATATTGGAGCAATTAGTGAAATATTGCCTCCCCAACCTCATTATCATGCGTTTAAAATTAAGAGCTGCAGATTTAATTTGAATCACATTCTGGATCTGCCTCGTTCTCTCCTCACTTTAACCCTTCGGTTGTCCTCGGGTCAAATCTGACCCATTTTAGGGCTTTTCTTTAACCTTTAATTGTAAAAAAGCAATAAAGTGCATGGTTCCATACAATGCTCTTCCCAATAAAATAGAGGATCAGTTCACTACATTCACTGAATTTGGGTGTTGAATTCAATTTTATAGGATTTGAAAAAAAGATTGCAAAAAGAGAACATTGAAAAAAGTGACAAACATGTCAGAAAAAGCTTAAAGGAATATAGCATGCAAAACCGATTTCACCTTGTCATAGTTGAAAAATGACAGTTTGGTGGGTAAATAGGACATACAGTACAGGCCAAAAGTTTGGACACACCTTCTCATTTAATGTGTTTCTTTATTTTCATGACTATTTACATTGTAGATTGTCACTGAAGGCATCAAAACTATGAATGAACACATATGGAATTATGTACTTAACAAAAAAGTGTGAAATAACTGAAAACATGTCTTATATTTTCGATTCTTCAAAGTAGACACCCTTTGCTTTTTTTGATAACTCTGCAAACCCTTGGTGTTCTCTCAATGAGCTTCATGAGGTAGTCACCTGAAATGGTTTTACCTTCACAGGTGTGCTTTGTCAGGGTTCATTAGTGGAATTATTTCCCTTATTAATAAAAAAGCAAAGGGTGGCTACTTTGAAGAATCTAAAATATAAGACATGTTTTCAGTTATTCCACACTTTTTTGTTAAGTACATAATTCCATATGTGTTCATTCATAGTTTTGATGCCTTCAGTGAGAATCTACAATGTAAATAGTCATGAAAATAAAGAAACAAATTAAATGAGAAGGTGTGTCCAAACTTTTGGCCTGTACATAGAACCTCAAAATCCCATTGACACCTCTTTCCTCTGCAAATCTCACTATTTGAAACTGCTGCTGAAAACGGGCGAATCTCAACAAAGCTAAAAGTTGACGTCAACTCCTCAACTCCTCCTCATCTGGCTCTAGTCTCTCGTCTTTGTCACGCCCCAACATTTGCATAGGCTACACACCTGACCTGAGGTCAGCTTAGTCTTCTGACTCTAGTGAGGTCACGCAGATCTCCAGAGGTCTGCTATTTAATTACTAAATTCACTTCTGAGACTTTTTTTATGCGAGAAATCAACCATGTAGAGGTCAGATATGGGCCATTTAACGAAAATGTATGGCTAACTGCAAGTTTTGTCCGACTGTGTGTCGCATTTCAGCAGGAACTCAGCAGGCTAACGGGACAGCGGCCGGTGCTGCCCTATATAATCATTCTATCACCCCTTTAAAGAGACGTGGGGAAAAAAACAAAATACGCCAAAAAGCCCAGATCAACAATCAACAAAAACATCGGAAAGAGTGACCAAAAAAAACGTGGAAAAAAGTGACGGAAATGTCGAAAAAAGTGACAAAAACGTTGGGAAAAGTGTTGAAAAAGACGACCATAAAGTTTTAATTTTAAATTTTGACCCACAAAAACGTGCTTGGTCGATGGGAAGACAACACAAGAGTTAGTACAGAAAATAAATCAGAGACAGACCCTGTTTTTGCTAGAAGAGTGTCCAGAAGAAGACAACACGACAGCGGCCATATTTTCCGGATTTTTCGGATGACTGAAGGAAAGGGCAGGAAAAATCCATCCAAAACAAAACATACACAGACAGACGTATGAAAGAAACCTGATTAATCAGTTTGTGGATTGAAGACTCACTAAATAAATGGTCCTATTAATTCAAACGGTTTTGGTTTTAGTCATTAATTCAAATGAGTCCTCCCTCCACCTTCATCCTTCTTCCTCCTCTAAGGAAAGAACGAGTTAAAATTCTCTGACTCCAGCTTCTTAAATGTGAATATTGTTCTAGTGTCTTCTCTCCTCTGTGACAGTAAACTGAATATCTTTGAGTTGTGGACAAAACAAGACCTTTTGAGGACGTCGTCTTGGGCTTTTTGGGAAACACTGATCCACATATTTCACCATTTTAGACCAAAAAAACTCATCCATTCATCCAGAAAATAATAATCCGCAGTTGCAGCCCTGTCCAGAAATTCTTCTTCGTCCATGGTGCAGTGATTCTACTCCTTAACATCATTTACTCAGACGGAGAGGAGTGGGACAATGAAAAGAAATCGTTAGTCGCCGTTTTTACGGTCGATCTAAAAAAGGACACCAGATTATTCTGCATTTTAAAAATCATTGTGTGTCTTTGTGGTCTTTTGTTTCACCTTTTCTCAGCTCCCTCGAACTTTTCACCTTTTGGTTCGTTAGTGGACAACAGCGTGGTTTATCCCGAGCATTGACCCCGTCCGTTGTGGAAGTGACCCGAGAAGCCAGAATGGCCTCGACCGCCACACCTGCTGCTGGACTCATCATGTGTGTGTCCCTGTGTGTGTAACAAGCATAGTGTGCGTCCCTGTGTGTGTAACAAGCATAGTGTGCGTGCGCTGTGCACAAGCCTAGGAGCATTTTACTAATGCTCTGTTAAAATAACAATGAAATGCTGCGTTATTGACGTTAGACCAGGCTTTTGTTGGTCAATGGTGCCATCACTTCCAGGGCTCAACATTAAGGCTTGTCCGCTTGTCCGGGACAAGTGGATTTTTTGTAGGGCAAGTGGAAGAGAAATTTACTTGCCCCACTGGACAAGTTAAAACTCAAACAAAATAAAATGCCATGTTAGTTCACGTTATGTGCCACTCATTAAGTCTATGTTACCGATTTGAAACGATAAATTTTTTCCCCCGCAATCCCGGGCAGCGGACCCAGCGGTAGTCGGTCAGCGGGCCGCTAACGTTAGACCCAGCATGCTAACATTAGACCCAGCCTGCTGTTCAGCTCGTTCTCTGTAAGCGATGCAGCATGAAAGCACGGCGAACCTGCCGGTGTTAGTTAGCTAACGTTAGCTTGCTAACTCCGCATTAACGTTACCTACTCGCCACATCGTTGACAGAAAACGAGAGACCCGGTGCTAATACGGCACCGGTGCCTTAACGACCGTTATCTACCGGACTGAATTGCAACGCAGATTTAGGTGCCACTGAAATGCCTGCGCTTCTCTCTGATGCTCCGAAAACAGACGAGGGAACATAAACATCGCCGCATGTCACGCTAGTAAACACTTCACTTGGCAGCACGTAATGTTAACCTACCGTTAACTAGCAGCTAGACTAAACACGGTTAAAATCATTGACATATATACATATATATATATATATATATATATATATATATATACATATATACATACACACATATACATATACATACACATATACATACATATATATATATATATATATATACATACACATATACATACATATATATATATATATATATATATATATATATATATATATATATATATATATATATATATATATATACATATATATATACATATATATATATATATATATATATATACACATACATACATACATACATACATACATACATACATACATACATACATATATATATATATATTAAAATGCTGACAGCTAAACGGTGTAAAAGCGTGAATGTCTGTATTTCACTGGAGAGGAACGTATGACGTTGTAGTTGCTGTTGTCGGAAAAACACAGATGTTGCGTTCACTTGAAATTGGCCTCGCCATACTCGTGCTGCATTAAAAGTTGTTGTAAAATACCCTTTTCCAATCCAATGGTCGTTTTTGCTGTTCTATAATGTCGTTTTTTTGTGCTCCTTTTTGAAACAAATAAATAACATGCGGATTAAATATCAGGTAATAATCAACTGTAAAGTAGCTACAGCTTTTAAAGGATCTCTAAATCAGCCTCTGCTGGGTAGAAATTAGTGAAATTGTATAAAAAAAAAAAGTTAACACCAACATTTAGTGGCAAAATCCATTGTTATGTCTACCAAATTATTTTAGATATAGTATAAGTTCAAGATTAAGTCACTGGTCAAAATATTGACTTAGTATCTCAGAATATAAACTAGGAATCTCAAAGTATTGAGAAAATGTAAAATATTGCTTTAGAATCTTAATATTGACTTATCTCAAAATACTGACTTAGTATCTCAATATATTGACTTATCCCAAAATATTGACTAAGTATCTCAATATACTGACTTAGTAACTCAGAATATTGACTAAGAATCTCAAACCAATGAGAACATTTAAAATATTGACTTACAATCTCAATAAATTGACTCAACATCTCAAAGTATCGACATAGTATCTCAATATATTGACTTAGTAACTTAGAATATTGACTAGGAATCTGAAAGTAATGACAAACCTTTAAAATACTGACTTAGAATCTCAATATATTAACTTCTGCACACCGGCGTGCAACATATTACTTTGTACTATGGAGTCTGGAGATCCTTTTTTCTTGTTGAATGGGAAATCAATTGTTGGGACATGTTTGTTTCTACTGTTTCAACTGAATTTTATTAATGCTGATAGTGTTTGGATGCTTTCAACGGTTTGCATTATTATATTATATGCATGCATTAGCAAAACAATTTTTTTTAATAAAATTATGACTCTTTACCCGGACAAGTGACTTTTGTGCATGGACAAGTGAAACGTAAATGTACTTGTCCGAAGGACAAGTGCCTCAAAAAGTTAATGTCAAGCCCTGACTTCCCGCTGCCTCAAGATAGCAATACTCGCAGAATGCACCTGAACACACCTCCTTGTAAGACCAGCACGCCCAGAATGCACCTGAACACACCTCCTTGTAAGACCAGCACGCCCAGAATGCACCTGAACACACCTCCTTGTAAGACCAGCACGCCCAGAATGCACCTGAACACACCTCCCTGTAAGACCAGCACGCCCAGAATGCACCTGAACACACCTCCCTGTAAGACCAGCATGCCCAGTATGCACCTGAACACACCTCACTGTAAGACCAGCACGCCCAGAAAGCACCTGAACACACCTCCCTGTAAGACCGGCACGCCCAGAATGCACCTGAACACACCTCCCTGTAAGACCGGCACGCCCAAAATGCACCTGAACACACCTCCCTGTAAGACCAGCACGCCCAGAATGCACCTGAATGCACCTTCCTGTAAGACCATGGGCCACAGATGGGTGCAGGTGCATTTGCTATTTAAACGAAGTGGGAGCTGGACGGGTAATTGACAACTGGGTCGGTCTTAAACTAACAATCTCGATATAATATTGATATATTTCCCAGCTCTACATAGGCACTCCTGAAACTGATCTGAAAGATCGCCATTACCATAAAAAACACCCACAGAAAACAAATTAAGATTTTATGATTCTTTTCTAAGTGCCGATTAAATACGCGGAGGTCCCAGCTGTCTCAGCCAGCGTTACACACTGCTGTGCGTTTTCTTTTAGATGTTCTTTTGCAATTACACTTCTTATGGTTTTAGGTAGTCACATGGAGAGGGGGGATAACACTAGGGCTGCTCCCTCTTAGTGGATTAGTCGACAAATTGGTCGTTTTGGTCTTAGTCAACTTAGATCTCTTTAGTCCATTAGTCATGTTTGATGCTTTTTTCATGCTGAATGACTTATTTCCAAGAAATGTACGAGCACATCTCTGGTAAACACAAGAATTAAAGTGGTGCTTTTAGCATGACTCTTTGCGGAGAACCTCAGATTTACAGATCTGTCGATTAAATCAACCAATCGATTAGTCGATACAGTTGAATGAGTGTTAGTCGACTAAGAATTTTTTCAATCGAGCACAGCCTTAGATAACAGTAACACATCGGCACTGCACGTAAAGTCTAAATTCTCTGATATCAGCTTGTTAAATGGGATTATTGTTCTAGTGTCTTGTCTCCAATGGGACAGTAAACTGAATATCTTTTGAGTTGTGGACAAAACGAGACATTTGAGGACGTCGTCTTGGGCTTTTTGGGAAACTGATAAGATATTTTTAACCATTTTAGAGACCGAACAACTCATCCATTCATCCAGAAAATACTCAACAATGAAGATAATCGTTATTTGGTCACCAAACATCCTCCCGATTCGTCATCACAGATAAAACAGCAACATTATCAACTTCTTTAAAAGGAACTTTCTGCTCAAACGTTTCTGACTCGGCTCTCTTCATTTCGCCTCATGCATCCCTGCATAAAACACCTGACTGTTGTACTCTGCGTGGCATTCTCACACAAAAGGAAAAACAGCAGAAGCACCTTTTGTCCTCTCCACACCTCCACCCAGAGACACACCCAGAACAGCAAGAGGAGACAGAAGACAAAAGAAGGGGGAAAACCGGTCTCAGCACTCTCTCACTCACTCTCACTCTCTCTCACATCTTCCTTTTCTTTTCCCCTGCGGGACTGGAAAGGCAGGAGTGACCTGATCAGCCCTGAAAGCTGTAAAACACTGACATCAGCAGAATGAAATCCTCTCCTGGGTTTATTCTCTGTCAGGCCATAGGCGTAGATTTTCTAGCCTGGTGAGACTGTCCTGATCTGGCGAGCTCCAGTTTTCCTCCCAGATCAGTCTGGCATCTTGAGATGGAGAACATTTGGAGCCGTTCGCCAAACGACCGACCAATCAGCGTTGGTTTTGAGGCGGGTTTAGGTGGTGATAGACAGATAGTTTATCCAATCAGCTAACCAGGATTTCCAGACAGCGGTAGCCCTAATTCTGTTAGCCGCTCGCTAGTGCTTTTTTTCTCTTGGATCCTTCTTTTGGAATATGGACCAGGAATCTGAAATGGTGTCTTTTATTCCTAAATTCTCGTTACACAAACGGTATCTCCTTTACCGACATGCTGCTAGCTTGCTGAGCTAACGAGCTATGCTTTGCCTGCAGCAGCAGCAGGGTGTAGCCTGGCTTGTGGTTGTATTTTCATACGCTTCGTTGATCTGATTGGTTGATATGGCCCGTCTATCACCAACTATAGGTGGTGATAGACAGATGGTTTATCCAATCAGCTAACCAGGATTTCCGCGATCTTCCCGAAAGTTCTCCAACGGTAAGTTCCCAGATGGATAAGCCGAGCAAATGGGAAGCGATCCATCTGGTGGAGTCAGGTTAAATATTTGCTTAATAATTGCAAAAAACAGGATCACATAAGATCATGGCACCAGCAGCATGAGGCACACTGACAGGCTTTCATAATTAAATGATACTCACTTCATAAAGCCTTCAAATGAACTACCATGGCACCATCTTAGAAGAGAACGGACATGTTTACATATTTAGTACATACTTAAACACCCAAAACACCGAAGACGCAAGCTTTTATTTTGAAAAGTAGTATGGCTAGTTTCCTTTATAATCAAACATCAGATTTTAAAAACTGCATGGGTTCTTTGTGCAGAAATCTGAATGTTTAAAGTAACTAGTAACTAAAGTAACTAGTAACTAAAGCTGTAACAGATGAATGTAGCGGAGTAACTAAAGTAACTAGTAACTAAAGCTGGAACAGATGAATGTAGAGGAGTAACTAAAGTAACTAGTAACTAAAGCTGGAACAGATGAATGTAGAGGAGTAACTAAAGTAACTAGTAACTAAAGCTGGAACAGATGAATGTAGCGGAGTAACTAAAGTAACTAGTAACTAAAGCTGGAACAGATGAATGTAGAGGAGTAACTAAAGTAACTAGTAACTAAAGCTGGAAAAGATGAATGTAGCGGAGTAACTAAAGTAACTAGTAACTAAAGCTGGAACAGATGAATGTAGCGGAGTAACTAAAGTAACTAGTAACTAAAGCTGGAACAGATGAATGTAGCGGAGTAACTAAAGTAACTAGTAACTAAAGCTGGAACAGATGAATGTAGCGGAGTAATTAAAGTAACTAGTAACTAAAGCTGGAACAGATGAATGTAGCGGAGTAACTAAAGTAACTAGTAACTAAAGCTGGAACAGATGGATGTAGTGGAGTAACTAAAGTAACTAGTAACTAAAGCTGGAACAGATGAATGTAGTGGAGTAACTAAAGTAACTAGTAACTAAAGCTGGAACAGATGAATGTAGCGGAGTAACTAAAATAACTAGTAACTAAAGCTGGAACAGATGAATGTAGCGGAGTAACTAAAGTAACTAGTAAATAAAGCTGGAACAGATGAATGTAGCGGAGTAATTAAAGTAACTAGTAACTAAAGCTGGAACAGATGAATGTAGCGGAGTAACTAAAGTAACTAGTAACTAAAGCTGGAACAGATGGATGTAGTGGAGTAACTAAAGTAACTAGTAACTAAAGCTGTAACAGATGAATGTAGCGGAGTAACTAAAGTAACTAGTAACTAAAGCTGTAACAGATGAATGTAGTGGAGTAACTAAAGTAACTAGTAACTAAAGCTGGAACAGATGAATGTAGCGGAGTAACTAAAGTAACTAGTAACTAAAGCTGGAACAGATGAATGTAGCGGAGTAACTAAAGTAACTAGTAACTAAAGCTGGAACAGATGAATGTAGAGGAGTAACTAAAGTAACTAGTAACTAAAGCTGGAACAGATGAATGTAGCGGAGTAACTAAAGTAACTAGTAACTAAAGCTGGAACAGATGAATGTAGAGGAGTAACTAAAGTAACTAGTAACTAAAGCTGGAACAGATGAATGTAGCGGAGTAACTAAAGTAACTAGTAACTAAAGCTGGAACAGATGAATGTAGCGGAGTAACTAAAGTAACTAGTAACTAAAGCTGGAACAGATGAATGTAGCGGAGTAACTAAAGTAACTAGTAACTAAAGCTGGAACAGATGAATGTAGCGGAGTAATTAAAGTAACTAGTAACTAAAGCTGGAACAGATGAATGTAGCGGAGTAACTAAAGTAACTAGTAACTAAAGCTGGAACAGATGGATGTAGTGGAGTAACTAAAGTAACTAGTAACTAAAGCTGGAACAGATGAATGTAGTGGAGTAACTAAAGTAACTAGTAACTAAAGCTGGAACAGATGAATGTAGCGGAGTAACTAAAGTAACTAGTAACTAAAGCTGGAACAGATGAATGTAGCGGAGTAACTAAAGTAACTAGTAACTAAAGCTGGAACAGATGAATGTAGCGGAGTAACTAAAGTAACTAGTAACTAAAGCTGGAACAGATGAATGTAGCGGAGTAACTAAAGTAACTAGTAACTAAAGCTGGAACAGATGAATGTAGTGGAGTAACTAAAGTAACTAGTAACTAAAGCTGTAACAGATGAATGTAGTGGAGTAACTAAAGTAACTAGTAACTAAAGCTGGAACAGATGAATGTAGCGGAGTAACTAAAGTAACTAGTAAATAAAGCTGTAACAGATGAATGTAGCGGAGTAACTAAAGTAACTAGTAACTAAAGCTGTAACAGATGAATGTAGTGGAGTAACTAAAGTAACTAGTAACTAAAGCTGGAACAGATGAATGTAGTGGAGTAACTAAAGTAACTAGTAACTAAAGCTGGAACAGATGAATGTAGCGGAGTAACTAAAATAACTAGTAAACTAAAGCTGGAACAGATGAATGTAGCGGAGTAACTAAAGTAACTAGTAAATAAAGCTGGAACAGATGAATGTAGCGGAGTAATTAAAGTAACTAGTAACTAAAGCTGGAACAGATGAATGTAGCGGAGTAACTAAAGTAACTAGTAACTAAAGCTGGAACAGATGGATGTAGTGGAGTAACTAAAGTAACTAGTAACTAAAGCTGGAACAGATGAATGTAGTGGAGTAACTAAAGTAACTAGTAACTAAAGCTGGAACAGATGAATGTAGCGGAGTAACTAAAATAACTAGTAACTAAAGCTGGAACAGATGAATGTAGCGGAGTAACTAAAGTAACTAGTAACTAAAGCTGGAACAGATGAATGTAGAGGAGTAACTAAAGTAACTAGTAACTAAAGCTGGAACAGATGAATGTAGCGGAGTAACTAAAGTAACTAGTAACTAAAGCTGGAACAGATGAATGTAGCGGAGTAACTAAAGTAACTAGTAACTAAAGCTGGAACAGATGAATGTAGCGGAGTAACTAAAGTAACTAGTAACTAAAGCTGGAACAGATGAATGTAGCGGAGTAACTAAAGTAACTAGTAACTAAAGCTGTAAGAGATGAATGTAGTGGAGTAACTAAAGCTGTAACCGAGGAATGGAGTAAAATGTACAATATTTTTCTCTGAATGAAAAGAAAAGACTAAAGTAAAGTACAAGTACCTCAGCAGTTGTACTACAGTACAGTACTGGAGTACATGTACTTTGGGGGTTAAAGAAACACGAGAGGAGTGTGAATAAACAAAGCTAGGATTTCTCGTCTTTTATAAAGATTTAAACGTCGGAGATTCCTGAAGAAAACATCCTGAAAGACGTGCGATGTTTGGACTACGCAGAAAGTTTTGAACAATATACAGGAGGTGGATAATTTTGATTTTATTTTTATTTAAAAAAGGGAGAACGCACATTAATCAACACGAGTACAGAGTCTGACATGTAAACGTGCCAGATTTTGCCATACAGGCTAATTTTCATCTGCAGTCCACTACAGCAACACAACAAATACACATAAAACTAGAAAGACATAAAGGCATAGACAATTATAATGACACAACCACTATTCCAGATCAGGACTACTGGCGGGTTGATGGCATGAGGAAAACACAAGTCTCATACACAGTAGACACAGGTGAAAGTTCATAGACTCACATCAACAACACATTAAGCACACACACACAGACACACTACTATAGCGATGAGATGACAAACACGTTATTCTGGATTATGGCAGCATATCTGATTAGTCAATAACCAATGTTCAATGTCTTCCTGTCGACTCGTTCAACACTATTGTCGCTTTTCACAATGTTTTGTCACTTTTTAACATTTTTTTGTCACGTTTCTCGGCTGGTTTTGAAGCTTATTTCAATTTTTTTGTCACTTTTTCCGATATTTTGTCGATTTATTTCAGTTTTTGCGACATTTTTGCCACTTTTTTTTTAAACGTTCTTTTATTTAATTTTCTTCAAATGCTGTAAATTTGAATAAAACACCCACATTCAATGAAGAACACGTTATTCTGGATTATGGAAGCATATCTGATTAGTCAATAACCAATGTTCACTGTCTTCCTGTCGACCGTTCAACGTTTTTCTTTTTCTGGGTCCAAATTTAAAATGAAAACTCTTTTTTTTTGACACTAATGGTCAACTTTTTCAACACTATTGTTTTTTCAATATTTTTGTCACTTTTTTTCAACATTCTTTGTCACGTTTCTCTGCTGGTTTTGAAGCTTGTTTCCATTTTTCGTCACTTTTTCCGATGTTTTGTCGATATTTTTCTGTGTTTTTATTTATTTGTTTTAGTTTTTCTGACATTTTTGCCACTTTTTTTTTTTAAACGTTCCTTTTATTTGATTTTTCAGGTTGATGGCATGAGAAAAACGTAGACACCGGTGAAAGTGCATGACACACATTAGGACGCATCAACAACACATTAAGCGCACACACAGAGACACCTACTATAGCATGAATAAAAACCATTTGTGTCAGAAACTAATGCGGGAAAAAAAGGCACAAATTGTTGCAGGAAAGCCACCACAACGCAAGAGATGAAGTATTTGATTGACACTCAAAGTGGAGAAGGGCACCCAACCCCCCCCCCTACCCAACCAGACCCCCCCCTCCTTCCCCCCCCCCATGTTAAAACTAAACCTACGCCCCTGTGTCAGACAGCCTGTCTGGAGGAAGGAGGATTCATGTCTAATGGAGAAGATTTCTTTGGAAAGATATACGAGATAGAAACTAGACGGACAGGTTCTACGCACATCTCTGGAAACATGATCAGGTGGAAGTAATCAGCTGTTTGTTTTCCAGGAGAAAAGTCTCGGCTGAGTGAGAGAGAGAGAGAGAGAGAGAGAGAGAGAGAGAGAGAGAGAGAGAGAGAGTGAGAGTGAGATACGTCCAAGTCAAAGCAAACATTTGAATGAGACGCCGATTTATTCCCAGAAACCATGCAGGGAAGGAAGCAGCTGGACATCACGCACGTTTACTCCGACGTGCGCAGAAAACTGACCGCGCGTCTGGGACTGGTCTACCGACGTCTACTCATCACAACCAGTCTGACATTCAACGTCCCCGGCAACACCGGGCTACAGTGGAAGTTTCCTGTAGAAATAGAGACCGAGTCGAGCCCGGTTTGCGTTGAAAAGACACGCGGGGGGAAAGAGCGCGGTGCGCGCTGCGTCGCCGCTGCCGCGTCACTCCCAGAACGTGAATGTTTTGTGTGAGAAATGTATTTTAATTGATTTTTGTCTTACCTTTGATGGAGTTGGATCTGGTTTCATCCAGCAGACTGGACGCGGAGTTCCCCATGGTGCTGCTGCTGCTGCCGGGAGAGGATCCACAGGTGAAGGGTTCAGTCCTCAGGTACAAACATACAGTCACACATCGATCTACAGCTGGGGGAGGGAGGGAGGGAGGGAGGAGAGAGAGTGAGGGAGGAGGAGGAGGAGGGAGGGACACGCCCTCCTCTTCTCACACAGTGACGTGCAGCCAGAAAAGCCAGCTCACTTTTTTTTTTTTACCCTGATGATGGACCTTTTCCACAGCAGACATTCTTTTGACTTGTCACAGCTGACACTGATAACCTTAACGATGGCTCAGTTCCATCAAGTGTCCCAGTAAGATATTTCAGTGAGTCAGCATGCACAATACCGGGACCTCTCCTAAGTGGAATGCAGCCATCAGTAATGGTTTAATACCAGGGCCTCTCCTAAGTGGAATGCAGCCATCAGTAATGGTTTAATACCAGGGTCTCTCCTAAGTGGAATGCAGCCATCAGTAATGGTTTAATACCAGGGCCTCTCCTAAGTGGAATACAGCCATCAGTAATGGTTTAATACCAGGACCTCTCCTAAGTGGAATGCAGCCATCAGTAATGGTTTAATACCAGGGTCTCTCCTAAGTGGAATGCAGCCATCAGTAATGGTTTAATACCAGGACCTCTCCTAAGTGGAATGCAGCCATCAGTAATGGGTTTGAATACACCTGTGCTTTTCCTACTATGACAACATGTCTGCTGTGAAAAAAAGGTCTATTATGGAAGAAGAGAATGTAATTCCCATCTAACTCAATTTCCACATCACAATCTCAATATTTATAGTAATATAAGTTCTGAACTCTTTTTTTTTCAACACTAATGGTCAACTTTTTCAACACTACGTCGCTTTTTTCAACATTGTTCTGACAATTTCCCCAGCCCTTGTCACATGACCAATTCATGTTTTCATGATGACTATCCAAAACTCTGCTACCATGCTACCATTTATATCTTTACTACCAAGTAAAGATATAGATGAATAATGGATGTGATGTTTTATTTAGCAGAATGACATTGTGTTGTTCTATCCTCTCCAGTATTTCCTATACATTTCTAAGCAGATATTCTATGCTGTATTCTGATAAAAATTGGCTTTGTCTTCAAACTCTCGTGGCCAGGGAAGCCCTTTTAATTAATAAACGAGCGATACTTGGCGTCCGTGTATCGACGGAAAATACCGTGGTACTATGCTGTATCGATTTTTTTATTTTATTTTTCCCCCGCCACTATTTTGTACTGTTGGAAAGTAGAAGTAAAGTGTACTTAAAGGTGCAATAGGTAAGACTTATAAAACTAACTTTCTGTCATATTAGCTGAAACTGACCCCTATGTTCCAGTAGAACTACATGAAGCAGGCTCCTCTGGCTCCACCTACAGCCTGGAGTGAGATTTGCAAAAATCCACAGCTCCCTGTTCACATGCACCAATCAGGGCCCTCCCGATTCTCCCTTGTGGGGGGAGGGGCTTAGGAGACAGTTTTGGGCTTTAGCAGAAAGGAGGGGAGGGACTTGGGAAGTTGTTGAAGTTAAAATCTTTTGGTTAAGTCCTGGATCTTCACAATCCTACCTACAGCACCTTTAAGTACATCTTTGAGAAAGGCCTACTGGCATATTTCCACTCTACGCCTCTTTCCTCCACAACAGCTCAGAGGAAAATGTTGCACGTTTCACTGCGCTACAGTACGGGGATGGCAGTAGCTCAGTCAGTAGGGAGTTGGGTTGGTAACCGGAGGTTCATGTCCCCATACGGGCCAAAGTATGGTGGTGGACTGATAGCTGGAGAGGTGCCAGTTCACCTCCTTGAGCAAGGCACTGAACCCCAAACTGCTCAGGGCGCCTTTCCATGGGCAGCTCCCTCCCTCTGACATCTCTCAATTAGTGCATGTAGAGTTACTGAGCATGTGTGTGTAATGTGTATAATAATAACAAGAGTGAAAACATTCTAATTTCCCTTGCAGGATTAATAAAGTCAAAATTATTATTATTATTTATTACATGAATCAGGTTGCTAGCACTCTGGGTGGGAGAGTCTTCCCCTGGAAGGAATAGCAGCTCGGGTCTTGTCAGAGTTGAGTTTTTAAGCTGAATACATCAGTGCACGTTTGGGTCTCTCAGACTTGATGAAGAATTACAGAATTACATCCACAGAGAAATTCAGGCTTTGCAGACCGATTTGTTTTAATATGCTTTTAGAAGACAGGATGAGCAAACAGAAAAAAAAAAAAGACAATAAATCAGCAAGTAATGAAATAAAAAGGAGAAATCTGAAATAAATAGAGAAACATCATCCGTGCTGCAGGATCAGTTTGGTGTGCGGTTTTAGCAAAAAGGCAATCCTCACCAGTTTTGGTTTGATTAAAGAGTTTCTACTTAGTTCTAGTTAAAGCATGGCTCTGCTGCTGGCGCTGGCTTTGGGTCAGACATCAGTGCAGTCAGAACTTTGTTCAGGTGACACAGAAACAGTAGAGTGGATTGATTTCGTGTGAATGATTTTCTGCTCTCGTTTCTCTCACTGGGTGGTCTCGGGGCTGGCGTACGTGGGGACGCTGTACTTGGTGAGCACGGACTTAAACTGCTCCAGCGTGGCGTCGGTTCGAACGCCCGTCGGGTCGAAGTGAGTCCGACTCACCCTGAAGCCGGCCTCCGTCAGGTACTGAAGAAACTTGTTCAACCTTTTTGCACAGAAATGAAATGAGAAAATAATAATCAGCATCGATGGTTCTGCGGCTATGTGTCTCGTGTTCAAAGTTTAAACACTTTCGTATTTCTCTAAAATGTTACAGCTTCAGTCTGGTGTTACTTTATGTTTTTCCTATCGTCTATACATTTCATGTTTAGCCTCAAACCAACAACGTGTTTGCTCGAGCCCGACCGATATGTCGGCCGATATTAGGCATTTTCCAAACTATCGGTATCGGCATTTATAATTGCCGATTTATATATATATTTTTTTAAATATTCATGCATCAGAATCATTTATAATGACAAATAAATGATTGTGATAAATTAATATTGAAAAATATAAAACCGAGGAAACCCTCTCCAACCATGTTGTGAGTGTTGGCGTTGCGTAGTCTGTCCACCAGAGGGCGCTCTACAACCTCTCTGTTGGCTACACTCTTTTGTTGTTCTTGTGTTTTTGTTCAAAGGACTTTAAGTTTCATCTCTTAAGTTTGTATTTTTAAACATTTTATTTATCAGAACTTTATATTTTGATGTTCTGTTGAGACAATAAAACAAACAAGTTTATTGTAAAACTGCATTATCATTATTTTATTGAGGACTCTTAAATACCTACAACTAACTAATGTTAGTCTGTTTATGTTAATCTGTTTACGTTTTGTTAACATGTTTCTGGGTTTATTTTATTTATATATATATATATATATATATATATATATATATATATATATATATATATATATATATATATATATACATATATATATATATATATATATATATATATATATATATTAGGGCTGTGCAATTAATCGAAATTTAATCGTGATTAAAAAAACAGAATAATCGAGAAAAACACTTATTTAGCTCATTACGTTTTGCAAGTAAACTCTTATTTTCTCGTGTTCTGAATGAATAAATAAAGTTTAAATAGGAAAAGTATAAACGTAAAGTTCACAGTTGTATGTGGTTTTTTTTACTGTTGATTTATTTAACTTTTTCCACTGTTTTTGAAGTTCAATAATTGCAACATCTTTCCAGAAGTCAACAAATAATAGTGTTAAATTATTGTGATTATATTTTTTTTCCATAATCGAGCAGACCTATATATATAGATAGATAGATAGATAGATAGATAGATAGATAGATAGATAGATAGATAGATAGATCCGATATATTGGAATATCGGATTTTGTAAATCAAATATTTGTATCGATATCGGCCTTAAAAATCCTTTATCGGTCGGGCTCTAGTGTTTGCCCTTTCTCAACACTTATCTGGCTGCTTCCCAAGTCTCTTATTTGATATCTCCAGTACTAAAATCTGCAACGGAAAAATGAGGAAGGGGCAACGCAGTCGGGCCGAGCCGAGCCGGGCCAGTACCAGCAGTGGAAAAACGCCATATGGAACAGCTGAAAGCGGTCGGAGGGGACTTACTTGGGCATGTTCATGCCTCTGATGCTGTGGCGGTGGATGCTGTAGTAGAAGGGCGGGTGATCCAGAGACGCATCGGACTTCATCTTCTTCACTACGTTCCCCGACTCGTCTCCAGACTTCCTCTTTGCTGGAGAGAGACTGAACATTAGATCTGGAAAAACTAAACTGAGAGGGAACCCAGCAGGGACTCAATCTTTACAAACTTGTTTTTGTTCAAACTGGGTTAAAAGTAGAGCTGCAAACATTAAGTCGATTAGTTGTCAACTACAGTGGTGCTCCTATGCTAAAGTTGACTAAAATGTCTTATGTATGCCTTGAGTGCCAAGAAAAGGTGCCTTTAAATAAAATGTATTATTATTATTATTAAAGAGGAATAAAAAAAATCATCTTTTGGAAATTGACTTAAATGCCTTAATTAAAAAAAATGAGGAAAAATCCAACCTTTAAGGACACCCATTTTCTTTGTGAATGAATAATGTATTGTAAATAAATAAATGTTCTTCCTTTAAAATCATACATCATCACATACCCCCTATATCATCACATACCCTTCACCATACCCCCACATCATCACATACCCTTCACCATACCCCCCACATCATCACATACCCTTCACCATACCCCCCACATCATCACATACCCTTCACCATACCCCCCACATCATCACATACCCTTCACCATACCCCCCACATCATCACATACCCTTCACCATACCCTCACATCATCACATACCCTTCACCATACCCCCACATCATCACATACCCTTCACCATACCCTCACATCATCACATACCCTTCACCATACCCTCACATCATTACATACCCTTCACCATACCCCCACATCATCACATACCCTTCACCATACCCTCACATCATCACATACCCTTCACCATACCCCCACATCATCACATACCCTTCACCATACCCCCACATCATCACATACCCTTCACCATACCCCCACATCATCACATACCCACCATACCTAGAGACTGGCATGGGGTACTTTGCATAAGATCATCTCTCAATGCAAATCAAACCAGCTATTAGGCTAACTGACATAAAACCATGTCAGTCTCTGGGTATGGTGAAGGGTATGTGATGATGTGAGGGTATGGTGAAGGGTATGTGATGATGTGGGGGTATGGTGAAGGGTATGTGATGATGTGAGGGGTATGGTGAAGGGTATGTGATGATGTGAGGGTATGGTGAAGGGTATGTGATGATGTGGGGGTATGGTGAAGGGTATGTGATGATGTGGGGGTATGGTGAAGGGTATGTGATGATGTGGGGGTATGGTGAAGGGTATGTGATGATGTGGGGGTATGGTGAAGGGTATGTGATGATGTGGGGGGGCTATTTTAATTCCAAAGACCAAGGGAACTTTATCAGGCTGCATAGTATCCTGGATCCATGAAATAACTGGCCTTTAGAAATAAACATCTGCCTGCCTCTATGGGAATTTAACATAGGGGTGGACTGACTTATGCCCCCTCAATTTAAGGAAGAATATTTATTTATTTACGATACATTAATCATTCACAAAGATAATTGGTGTCCTTAAAAGGTTCGATTTTTCCAAATTATTTTAGTTAAGGCATTAAGATCAATTTCCAAAAGATGATTTTTTTTCATTCCTCTTTTTAGTCTAACTTTAGCATGGGTTCATAAACTTATGAGCACCACTGTATCTGTAACTCTTCATTGTAAATTCTCTGTTGAAGTTGAGCTGCGCTGCCCTCTGGAGGACAGACGTAGAGCCCCTCTTGGTGTTCCTCTATGATCAGTCGGTCAGTGCTGCTATGAAGCCTGACATCTTCTGCCATCTGTTTCGCAAGGGCACCGTCTCTGCGTCCGTAGCTTAGCGCCGCCGAAGACGGTTGTGATTGGTTTGAAGAAACACAGACCAGCCAGAGTGTTCATTCTGCAGCCAGAACTGCTGCACACTGGCTGCATGGCGTCAGGTTAGAGTTTGCACACTGCCTGCGTGACACGCACGTGCGTGAAAACTTGCAAAACGTGAAAACGCGTGCATGCTAGAAATAGAACCGACGCCTATTTTTCCAGGCAAAATAGAATAGGAAAATATGTTTAGATGTCATTTTGACACTAATACATATTAATAAATGACATGTTGATGTTTGAAAGTCTCTAGGTTTTGACATAAATGCAGATCTATAAATGTAATAAAATAATATATTTACAGGGTACCCCCAGGATCCTCCAACTTAAATTCAAGGCTTTTTAAGACCTTTTTAATACTATTTCAAATGAAATTCAATGCCAACTTCGTACCCATTCCAACAGAAGTATGAGGGGAAAATGTCAAATCTGTATACATTTTAAACCCTAGAAAATAATTATGTACAAGTAGGCTACTTGAATAAAATAACACATTGTATTTAAAGTATCAGTCATTTAATACTATTTATTGGATTATAATATAATCCAATAAAATATATTACACTGCATAATGAGCACTTTTACTTTTGCTACTTTAAGTATATTTTGATAATACTTTTGTACTATTACCTAAGGACAATGTTGAATGCAGGACTTGTAACTGACAAGTAATTTTTAACTCTACAACATTGTTTTTTCTACTTTTACTGCAATACGTGATCTGAGTAAGTCTTCCACCTCTGGAAATCACAAACAACAGTTGTGCATGAATAGCTGCAGCAGTGTTTAACACTGAAAACACACAGCTCAGTTCAGCGTTTACTCAGGGCTCTCAAGTTTTAAGGACAGGCAAGAGTGACATCTTTTGTTGAGGAAGTAACCTCCTTAAATGTGCATATGACAATTATTCACCTCAATGTTAAATTCATTCATTTTAATTAATTAATTAATACACCCCTGGACTGTAATATTCCAGATGTGTTTTGAGCAAGATTTCTGCTCATGTTCAAAACATGTCATCAAAAGAGTTCCTTAGCCATCGTAGAATTTAGCAAATCAAGCAAAACAATGATACATTTTTTTTAACAACAACCTGTTTCACAGCCTGAATATTAAAACTCTCTCTTTGCTTCTTCTGGGGAAATTTCTGAGTCTCAGAGTCGGCAAATCTGCCAAATTCTGCTCTGAATGTCACGTAATTACAGTTTAAAAAACACTTTCCTGTGTTTTTGGTTTGGCGCACAACTAGGAGGGCCAAAATGTATTGTGAACCCAAATTGATATATCTGGGGCCAGATTTGGCCCGCGGGCCTTGAGTTTGACACATGTGCTGTAAGTCATCCTGTAAGTTGTTTGAATAAAATCAATCCTCACACACGGTTGTATTAGCCACCTTTAGGTTTTTCATTGTTCATTTTTATGTATTTTTATTAATTTTGTCGTCCTTGTTTGTAGCTCTACTTTCATGCTATCTTCCTGTGAATTGTTCCGTGCGTAACAGTGAAAGCAACTTGAAACCAGAGCCATATTCCTTCCGTCTGTGTTCACATATTTTGGCCAATAAAGCTGTATATTTTGTGACGGACTCACCAGACTGCTCGGCAGGACCCGAATCCTCTCCGCTCTGCAACGTCTTGATGACGACTCCACACTCCACTGCACAGAGGAAAAACAAGATATTTGTAGGGCTAGGTATCGTTCAGAATCTTTCGATCCGGTGCCAATTTCGATACCTCAGTTTCAATGCCGGTTCCTAACGATACTTTTTTCTGTACCATATGTTTTAAAATCCATTTCAACATCAACAAAAATACATTAAACACAAAGCTTTTATTTCCCACCTTAATTGTGAATCAAAACAGTTATCATTGTTAAAAAAATCTGGTAAAACTGCTCACTCAGAGTAACATTAATAAAAGTTGCCTTGCCTTGCAAGCTCAGCCTGTCAGTCAGTCATCAGGGCAGAGAAACCACCGCTGTGCCTGCTTGTCTAAGAGGAAGTGTAACGGCAACAGCACTGTAACTGCTTTCACCTCGCCATTAATATCACCTCACAGCAAACGCTGTCTGCGTGAAGTTTTTAAAAAACTGTAACCACACTTGAAACCAACCGTGACTATCTGTGACTTCAACAAAACTGCAGACAGTTTACTCCATCCGCACCTCTCCGTGTGTGTGTGTGTGTGTGTGTGTGTGTGTGTGTGTGTGTGTGTGTGTGTGTGTGTGTGTGTCTGTCGGTTGTACCCTGGTTGGTGAGAGGCGGGGGGGGTGGGGGTGCTGTACCCTGGTTGGTGAGAGCGGACGGCCCGTGGACCAGAGACTTGAAGGTGGTGCAGTCGGACTCGCAGATCAGAGTTTTGACGAGCGGCTGGATGTCGTCCATGCTGTGCTTCACCGCCGCAGACAGCATCCGCCTCAGGAAGCCTGTGTTGAACAGAGGACCACACCTACACACACACCCACACACACACACACACACACACACACACACACACACACAGACAAACACACACACACAGAGACACACAGAGACACACACAGACACACACAGACACACACACACACAGACAAACACACACACGCACACACACACACAGACATGTTACTGTACTATACCTGTGAGGACCTTTACTGACATTCTATTCTATCCTGAAGCCAAAAAACAAGTCCAACTTATAACTTAATTTATCTTCATTTCTGCATTAAGGTATTTTGTTTGGTACATACACCAGATGGTGCAAAAAAGTAAAATAAAAAGGATGTGAAAGAAGATGCAGTATTTAGTTCCCTTTCATACAGCTCAGTGAGGTGTGTCTGTTTGTGCCCACAGACTAAAAATAACGGACCAAGCTTCCTGGTCTGAGAAGTGAAGCCAATTCTGAAGCTCCTTAAAGCTGCGTTCTCTGTAACGTCCAGCAGGGGGCGACTCCAAAGAAGTCTGTTTCTATAGAAGTGCGCTCGATTGAAGAAATTCTTAGTCGACTAACACTCATTCAATTTTATCGACTAATCGATTAGTTGATTTAATCGACAGATCTGTAAATCTGAGATTATCTGCAAAGAGTCATGCAAAAGCACCACTTTAATTCTTGTGTTTACCAGAGATGTGCTCGTACGTTTCTTGGAAATAAGTCATTCAGCGTGAAAAAAGCATCAAACATGACTAATGGACTAAAGAGATCTAAGTTGACTGAGCCCAAAACGACCGATTAGTCGACTAATCGACTGAGAGGGAGCAGCCCTAAACATTTCGGTCGCATAAAAATGTCTAGTTCAGCGCTAGCGTTAGCTGGAAACTTAGGGGAGAGTTTGCAGATTTTCTGTTCTGCCGTACATGCAGATGAATGGCGCCAGGACCCAGAGGTCTGTGTTTACCGGTCGGTAAATCTCCTCTGGATGACTCGCTGCAGAAGGGGTTGAAAAAAAATCGGTGACTTTCCTTTTTCTTTTAGCGTTTAGCTTAGCGCAGCGCCATTGTCAACTCCAGGCTTCAAAACGACAGTCCACAAACCAACAGGTGACGTCACAGATGCTACGTTATTATTTTAACAGTCTATGGCCGGTTACACACAGGCTGCGTGGCGTGAGCGTGGTGTTTCTGTTGCGTGGCGGCTGCATGGATTTTTCTATGTCTTTACACAACCGGAAACGTGTCTGACGTGGCGCTGCTGCTTCTGCTAGCCTTGTCTGGACACATGTATGTTTCCAATTGATAAAATGAAATACCATGTTAAACATACCGCATTTTCCGGACTATAAGTCGCTCCGTAGTATAAGTCTCATAAGTCAAAAAATGCGTCATTTCATCTGTCAACTACACAATAGCACACAGATCAACAGGCTGAATACGGTAGGTGTCCGGTATGTTATTGTAACACATTAACAGTTAATCAACTACACAATAGCACACAGAACAACTAGCTACCAGGGCGTGGAGCATGGATGTATTAAAAGGCGTGGAGACGTAGCTGCAGGCAGCGTGTAAGCTCGAACCTGTTGACATGGGAGCCCAAATATAAACGGACACACAACGCAGCTGACACGCTCACGCCACCAGTGTGTAACCGGTCCACGTCTGGGACTGCTGCTGCGTGCAGGGATGCTGAGAGGCTTACCATAACGGCCCCAGCTGCACCGCTGTCCTTCCAGGCATACTTCCATGACAGTTACAGGGCAGCGAGTCTGGAGGAAACACAAGAAAGGACAGGATTCATTTTCCATGTTAACTGCAGCTTCCTGTAGTCATTCTATGCAGAAAAAAAAAAACCAGAGGAGGTTAGGGTTGGGCATCGTTTGGATTTGATATTTTTATTATTTCCGATTCCTAAACGGATTCTTGAAAAACTGAAAAATGACATCAAAGAAAGGCTTTTACGTCCGTAAATGTAGCCTACATTTATAGCTAGCTAACGGTAGACGATATTTTTAAATATTTCAGTCGACACAGTAAGTGGAACCAAAATGATGAACCGAAATTTGCGTTCTAATAGTGGAACCGGGTTTCGGTACCCAACCCTACAGGAGGCAGCACAGAGTTCCAATACAGTTACGTTAACGTCAGCACACCTCGTACGAAGTGTATACCAGCCAAGGCCGTAAGCATTAAGTGAACATTGGGGGAGGGGGGGACGACCAAATCTGGCAACACACTTCAACAAACTACACATAACGTTAGAACTGCAGTAGGCTACACGTTATAGTCCATTAGAAACGTAATAATAATCACTCATTTTAGCTAATAATTATTCCGGACAGCGGTGCATAGTTGCCTGTCGTAGAACAGCAATATTAGCCTATCAATATATAGAGCAACTCTGGATCCAGGTTTTGGTTATTTTTCTCAAACTGCTGTCTGCCATAACGTTGAAAACCTCTTCACTTTCCCCTTTTTTGCAACGAAAATGGATTATGAAATCATGCAAGTATATAGCATATATAGCAATAAGATTTCCGCATAAATCGCGAGGAAATTGGCAATTTATGCGGCACAAGTGCGGCGTATTTTTGTAGGGACTATCTCTACAGCAAGGATTAACAAAGCCAAATCGTTGACTACAGACCTATGGAGAAAAGCAGCAGCACAGGTATCAGTCCTAATGATCTCAGCATCACAAGAATTAGAGGAGAACGACTAGGCAAGGTGTTCTTTCTTTTTTGTTTGTTTTTTCTGTTCTGTATGTTTGAAAAAATAGTTGGAAAGAGCTAAAAAAAACTTTGAAAGAGCAAAAAATAAATACAAAGGCAACAAAAACGTTGAAAGAAGCTACAAATCATGCAAAAAGGAGAGAAGAGTGACAAAATAGTTGGTATAAAAAAGCTGGTGAAAGCCAGTTTCTTTCAACTTAGGCTTCTTACAAAACTTAAGCCACTCTTATCCTTCGCAGACTTCGAAAGGGTCATACATGCGTTTATCACAACTCGCCTTGACTATTGCAATGCTCTGTATGTAGGTGCCAGCCAGGCCTCCCTTTCTCGTCTTCAATTAGTTCAAAATGCTGCCGCTCGCCTCCTCACTGGAACTCGTAAGCGCGAACATATCACCCCTATTTTAGCCTCTCTTCACTGGCTGCCTGTTAGTTTTAGAATCGATTTTAAGATTCTGTTGTTCGTTTTTAAAGCTCTTCATGGACTAGCTCCTGTTTATATTACGGAGCTGTTAAAGCCACATGCTCCGTCTAGGTCCTTGAGGTCCGCAAACCAGTCTCTTGTTGTTCCTAAAACACGGCTCAAGAGCAGAGAGGATCGAGCTTTCTCAGTTGCAGCACCTAAACTGTGGAATGCATTGGGAAATAAAGTTTGATTGATTGATTGATTGATAACTTTTAAAAAAAAGCAACAAATTGTTGTATACCAGACAGCTCTCTCTCGGTGAACTCACCGTCCACCATGGTTCCCTGCCTGAGGAAGACTCTCTCCTCGCACCACTGGCAGTGGAGCAGTTTCCGTAACTTCTTGGCCGACTCGTCCGCCTGCGTGGGACCTCGGAGAACTCTCACCACCACCAGGACGAAATGCTCCAACGCCACGGCCAGCAGGACTTCGATACCTTTGTTACAGCGAGCTGCCGCCCTGCAACAGACAGCGAGAGGATTACATTTCCTTCGTTTACTCATTTACTCGTTCTCACATCAGTACAGTACGGAGGCGTAGCCCGAGGTAGAAAAATGTATCAGTATCACGTTATTACGAGAGGTTTATTGTAATAAGAATAATGTTTTTTCAGGTTTAAATAAGATATTCTCAGGTTTTAACAAGATATTTTAACATTATTACATTGTCATCATTATTACAACTTACAAACTTATGAAGTTATAACAAGAAAATTGTTATCACAATATACTATTTATCACGTTTGGCCTTTGTTGACGCCAAAACGTGATAATTGTACATGAAAATATCTTGTTATACAGTGAAAATATCTTGTTATACTGTGAAAATATCTTGTTATACTTTGAAAATATCTTGTTATAACATCAAATATCTCATTAAAATGTGAAAATATCTGTTATGTGAAAATATCTTGTTATACAGTGAAAATATCTGGTTATACTGTGAAAATATCTTGGTATACTGTGAAATTATCTTGTCATACTTGTTATAACATCAAAATATCTCATTAAAATGTGAAAATATCTTGTTATAGTTTGAAATGATCTTGTTATAATGTGAAATTATCTTGTTATAATGTGAAACATTTCTTGTTAAAATGTGAAAATATCTTGTTAAAATGTGAAAATATATTGTTAAAATGTGAAAATATCTGTTATAATGTGAAATTATATTGTTATACTTTGAAAATATTTTGTCATAGTTTGAAATTATCTTGTTAAAATGTGAAAATGTATTGTTATAACATCAAAATATCTTATTAAAATGTGAAAATATCTAGTTATATTTTGAAAATATTTTGTCATAAGTTGAAATTATCTTGTTTAAATGTGAAATTATCTTGTTATAATGTGAAAATATCAGTTATAATGTGAAATTTTCTTGTTAAAAAGTGAAAATATATTGTTATGTGAAATTATCTTGTCATAAATTGAAATGATCTTGTTATGTTAAAATATCTTGTTATGTGAAAATATCGGTTATGTGAAATTCTCTTATTAAAATGTGAAATTCTCTTGTTATAATGTGAAAGTTTATTGTTATAATGTGAAAATATCTTGTTATAATGTGATAATGTGAAAATAACTTGTTATAACATCAAACTATCTTATTAAAATGTTAAAATATCTAGTTATACTTTGAAAATATTTTGTCAGTTTGAAAATATCTTGAAATAATGTGAAATGATCTTGTTAAAATGTGAAATGATCTTGTTAAAATGTGAAATGATCTTGTTACAATGTGAAATGATCTTGTTATAATGTGAAATGATCTTGTTATAATGTGAAAATATCTTGTTATAATGTGAAAATATCTTGTTATAATGTGAAAATATCTTGTTAAAATGTGAAATTATCTTGTTAAAATGTGAAATTATCTTGTTATAATGTGAAAATATCTTGTTAAAATGTGAAATTATCTTGTTAAAATGTGAAATTATCTTGTTATAATGTGAAAATATCTTGTTAAAATGTGAAATTATCTTGTTATAATGTGAAAATATCTTGTTAAAATGTGAAATTATCTTGTTATAATGTAAAAAAATAATCTGTTATAATGTGAAATTATCTGTTATGTGAAATTATCTTGTTAAAATGTGAAATTATCTTGTTATAACGTGAAAATATATTATGATAATGTGAAAATATCTTGTTATAACATCAAAATATCTTATTCAAATGTGAAAATATACTTTGAAAATATTTTGTCCTAAGTTGAAAATATATTGTTATACTTTGAAAATATATTGTTATAATGTTATAATGTGAAAATATCTTGTTAAAACATCACAAAAATCTTGTTATTAGAATAAACTCTCCACATAATAGCCTGATACTGATGTGTCCTTTTTCCCAGGCGTGTCAGCGCTGCGTCTTCCGTCCAATCAGGACAGACCCAGACAGAAATGTAAAGTCCTACCGGGCCACGGTGGCGACCACCATGCGAGCAGCCAGCTCTTTGTAGTACTCGGTGCGGACGATGTGACAGCCGTAGTGACGCAGCGTGACGTTGGGAGACTTGGAGTACAGGGAGCTCGTGTCTGTGGAAGTCACCGAGACGATGCCCAGGTTACGCACGTTCCTGAAGGCAGCGTCCAGGTAGTTCACGGCCGTCCCGAACGGATCCAAGTGACTGGAAGAGTCAAGAGATAAAAGTCAAAGATTCAATCACCAACAGCAAACTAGCGACTGTTATCTGGATGAATGGATGAGTTGTTGTGATGTGTGATGTCAGAAAAATGTGGTTTCCCAAAGCCCAAAAGCTTGTTCTGTCCCCAACTCAAAGATATTCAGTTTCCTGTCCCAGAGGAGAGAAGACACTAGAACAATATTCACATTTAACAAGCTGACATCACACAAGTTTTACTTGAAAAAATGACTCAAACCGATTAATGGATTATCAAAATAGTTTGCGATTAATTTAATAGTTGACAACTAATTGTTTTATCTTTGAAGCTCATCGTCACTTTCTTTGATTCTGCAGAATTTAAAAATCTCTCCTGTTTCACTTTAAATACACCTTAACTCTTTTCCACCCAAACACGTGTCAGAGAGTATTAAAAAAAACTATATTTAGAGTCTAACAATGCGATGAAAATCTCGAGTGACAAGTGACAAAATATTGAAAAAAAAACTTTAAAAAAGCAACAAAATGTTGAAAAAAAGTGACAATAACTTCGAGAAAAGTGACTAAAACCCTGAGAAAAGTGACAAAATGTTGAAGAAAGTTACTATAACTTTGAGAAAAGTGACAAAAAGCCTGAGAAAAGTGACAAAATGTTGAAGAAAAGTAGAAAAAAAGCAAAAAATGTTGAAAAAAAGTGACTATAACTTTGAGAAAAGTGACAAAATGTTGAAGAAAAGTGACTATGACTTTGAGAAAAGTGAAAAAAACCTTCAGAAAAGCTACAAAATGTTGAAGAAAGTTACTATAACTTTCAGAAAAGTGAAAAGAAGCCTGAGAAAAGTGACAAAATGTTGAAGTGAAAATAAACTTAAAAAAAGCGACAAAATGTTGAAAAAAGTGACTAACTACAAGTAAAGTGACAAAAACCCTGAGAAAAGTGACAAAATGTTAAAAAAAAGTGGAAAAACTTTAAAATGTTTAAAGAAGTGACTATGACAAAAAGCCTTCAGAAAAGTGATAAAATGTTGAAGGAAGTTACTATAACATTGAGAAAAGTGACAAAAAGCCTGAGAAAAGTGACAAAATGTTGAAGAAAGTTACTATAACGTTGAGAAAAGTGACAAAAAGCCTGAGAAAAGTGACAAAATGTTGAAGAAAAGTGAGAGAAACCTTCAAAAAAGCGGATTTTTTAAAAAAAAAGTGACAATAACTACGAGAAAAGTGACAAAAACCCTGAAAAAAGTGACAAAATGTTGAAAGAAAACTTCAATAAAGCGACAAAACGTTGAAGAAAGTGACTATAACATTGAGAAAAGTGACAAAAAGCCTGAGAAAAGTGACAAAATGTTGAAGAAAGTGACTATAACTATGAGAAAAGTGACAAAAAGCCTGAGAAAAGTGACAAAATGTTGAAGAAAGTGACTATAACTACGAGAAAAGTGACAAAATGTTGAAGAAAAGTGAGAGAAACCTTCAAAAAAGCGAAACATTTTTGAAAAAAGTGACAATAACTTCGAGAAAAGTGACAAAAACCCTGAGAAAAGTGACAAAATGTTGAAAGAAAACTTCAATAAAGCGACAAAACGTTGAAGAAAGTGACTATAACTTTGAGAAAAGTGACAAAATGTTGAAGTACATTCTTACATGTAGTCAAAGGGCCACAGGTGCATGGTGACGTTGGCGTCCATCTTGGCGACCTCTACCGTAGCAATGGGCGATCCCTCCACTTCGCTGGTCGCCCCGTCGGGCCCCCGGGGGCCTCGCGAGCCTCCGTCCACCCGGATGTTGTTGAGCTCGCAGTTCTCTTTGATCATTTTCACGCACGTGTCGCTGATATCGGTTATGGTCACTTTGACGGTGTTACGAAGGTGCTTGGCCCACTGGAGGCCCATAATCCCTGAGAGACACACAGGGAGCAGAAAAGAGGTTTAATCGGTGTGTGGGTGTGTGTGTGTGTGTGTGTGTGTGGGGGCTTGTTCAACTATATTCGTGGGGTCCAAAAACCAAGGAGTCCAGTATACTTGTGGGGTCTGCACAGCCTTGTGGGACCAAAATGCTGGACCCCACAAGGTTAAAAGGCTGAGGGTTAGGACTTGGTTTTAGGATTAGGGTTAGAATTAGGTTATGGTTAGGGTGAGGGTAAGGGTTAAGGTTAGGCATTTAGTTGTGATGGTTAAGGTTAGGGTAAGGGGCTAGGGAATGCATTATGTCAATGATGGGTCCCCACAAAGATAATGAAACAAACATGCATGTGTGTGTGTGTGTGTGTGTGTGTGTGTGTGTGTGTGTGTGTGTGTGTCTCACAGCAGACATTTTGAGGAAATGGTAGGAAAGGCACAGGTGTATTCAAACCCATTACAGATTGCTGCATTCCACTTAGGAGAGACCCTGGTATTAAACCATTAATGATGGCTGCATTCCACTTAGGAGAGACCCTGGTATTAAACCATTACTGATGGCTGCATTCCACTTAGGAGAGGTCCTGGTATTAAACCATTACTGATGGCTGCATTCCACTTAGGAGAGACCCTGGTATTGTGCAAGCTGACTCACTGAAATAGCTTATATTAATTTCTATTAAGAATCCCACTATGGCCATGCCAAGACCCGCCCTTCAATAGCATTCACACACTACTATTGGCCAGGCGTCCATGCTTACATGTAGAGGTCCTATCCCCTGACCAATCAGCTATCCTAACCTTAACCACTCGAGGGGAAATGCCTAACCCCAACCAATCGAGCTGCTTCGTAGGGCGGGTCTTAGTGGGATTCGTAATTTTCCTACTGGGACACTTGATGGAACTGAGCCATCGTTAAGGTTATCAGTGTCAGCTGTGCTTTTCCTACTATGACGAGTCAAAAAATGTCGGCTGTGGAAAAGAGCGAGTAGTGACTCTAGAGTCACAGTGAGAGAAACAAAGTGTCTCCCCTGTTCTTTCTTTCTAAAAGAAATGTCCATCCCACCCGTTCCCTCAATCCCAGCTGCAGTCTTGAAACCAAAGATCAGTTTACCGTCATACAAGACGAAGAAAGAACAGCAAATTTCCACATCTAAGAAGCTCGAAAGAGTTATCTTTTGGGAGGAATTTGAGGATCGACTGTTCAACATATTGTCCTGTTGTTTCAAACTAAAAGCCAATAGAGACAACAACAACAACAGGTGGGCCGCTGCAGGTTTGAGTCTCACCTGTGGCTCCAAAAGCATCCAGACACTCGATCGGGTTCCTCTCCTCCGCCAGAACCGCCAGTGAACAGAACACCAGCTGCCTGAAACACACACACAGACACAGACACACACACACACACACACACACACACACACACACACACACACACACACACACACACACACACACACACACACACACACACACACACACACACACACACACACAGTTACCAGAAATCCACACACACACACACACCCTAGCCTAGTCAAGAGTTTGGACATGTTCTCTCATTTACTTGCAGGTTTTTCCCTGCCATCCTGAGGTTTAGGTGCAGCACATGAGCCCAGTGAGTGTACCAGAAAAGACTTCTCAGATCTCATGACTGGAGTTGGATGTTTAGCGAGTTCTTTGAGGGTTATTTATGTATGATCTGCTCTAGCTTTTCCAACTTTTCAGACACTGATATGGTGATATAATAACGGTGCACAACATGTGTGGGGAAATTGCTTTTTTTAAATTGAAAAAAGGAATATTTTCTTGAGGAAGGACACCCTGCCCCCCAAATACACACACCTAGGTCTTTTACAAAACCAGGAAAAACTGTTTACTGGGAGAGCGCGTACACACTTTAACTGTATACACGCTAACAGGTGTGTGTGTTTGTACATGCGTCTGTTTGTGTATATACGTGTATGTGTGTATGTGTGTGTGTGTGTGTGTGTGTATGTGGTGTGTGTGTGCGCGTGGGGAGTGTGTGTGTGCATGAGTCTCTGTGTGTGTTTACATGCCTCTGTGTATATACGCGTGTGTGTGTGTGTGTGTGTGGTGTGTGTGTACATAGAGTATATTTGTAAGAAGTGGAACCTGTTGGTCTTCATCTTGCGGTTGAAGTAGGTGTCGCTCTTCTGCGGCGTGGTGTGGTTCGGGAGGAGCTGAACGTTGGTTCCCAGTTCCTTCATGATTTCATACGCCTGGCCAGACGGAGCTGCAGACACATTTAACATTTCAAAAATCACACAGAAAGATCATCACGGATTCATTAACTTTTTGTATTTTGTTGCATAAGGAGAAATAAGTTTCTGGGGATTAATCTCTGTTGAAGAAAAGTGAGAAAAACTACGAGAAAAGTAATAAAATGTTGAAGAAAAGTAAGAAAAAGCTTCAAAAAAAGTGACAAAATGTTTAAGAAAGTGACTATAACTTCGAGAAAAGGGTCAAAAAGCCTGAGAAAAGAGACAAAATGTTGAAGAAACGTGAGAAAAACCTTAACAAAAAGCAACAACATTTTGGAAAAAGTGACTATAACTTTGAGAAAAGTGACAAAATGTTGAAAAAAGTGACTATAACTTTGAGAAAAGTGACAAAAACCCTGAGAAAAGTGACAAAATGTTGAAAAAAGTGACTATAACTTTGAGGAAAGTGACAAAAACCCTGAGAAAAGTGGCAAAATGTTGATGAAAAGTGACAAAAACCTTCAAAAAAAGAGACAACATTTTGGAAAAAGTGACTATAACTGAGAAAAGTGACAAAATGTTGAAAAAAGTGAGTATAACTTAGAGAAAAGTGACAAAGACCCTGAGAAAAGTGACAAAATGTTGATGAAAAGTGACAAAAACCATCAAAAGAGCGACAAAATGTTGAAAAACTGACTATAACTACGAGAAAAGTGACAAAAACCCTGAGAAAAGAGACAAAAAATCTCTGGGGATTAACCAACTCAAACTTTCTGGAAGAGTAACACAAAATTACTGGAATTATTATATACCGCTTACAGGTTCATACTTGCATTTTGTGTTTGCTAGAACATGTTAACATGCTTTAATGTTCAGAAACACTTGATTTTTCTCATACTGCCTAAAGCTGCTGCACCTGTATCCACCCTCTGTTGGAGCGCCTGTCTCTTTAAAAAGCTCAGTCTGTTCTGATTGGTCAGCGTTTCTCCAGAGTCTCCACAGCTGGAAACTGCAACGCAGTGTTTTCACGAAACTTTCTTCCATTCGAAAATCACAGATAAAGGTAGGGCTGCCACCTCTTAGTCGATTAGTCAACTATGATTTCTTTAGTCGATTAGTCATTTTTTATGCTTATTCATGCTTAATTACTCATTTCCAAGAAACTTCTGAGCACATTTATGGTAAACACAAGATTTAAAGTGGTGCTTTTGCAGGATTAATTGTGGAGAAACTCAGTTTTACAGATGGTTAATTAACTACATTTATATTGTGCTTTTCTAGTCTTAACCACCTCTCAAAGCGCACAGCTCTGTCAATTAAATCAACTAATCGATTAGTCGACAAAATCCTATAAGTGTTAGTCGACTAAGAATTTCTTTAGTCGAGGACAGCCCTACTTACGATACCCAAAATCTAAGACGATATCTAGTCTCATATCATATTGATATATTGCTCAGCCCTAGTACATGTTCCACCCAAAACAAGTTCCTTGCTGAGGCTATTTAGCAGAGGCACCGTGGCTCTGTGCGCAGCTTAGCCCCGCCCAAAGACGATTGTGATTGGTTTAAAGAAATGCCAATAAACCAGAGCACGTTTTCTTCCCATCCACGAATGTTTGTGTGGACTAGCCAGACCTTCCTCTGCAGCGCTGTGGACGAAGGTCTGGCAATGTGAGACTACGTTTGACATGAACATACGTCATTGTAACATTCTAGATATGACAGAAAATACAGAAAAAAAACAACCAAAAGGTCTCCTTTAATAAACCACATCGCCCCAGGACTCCCCAGTGGATCGTGCTGTTCCAAAGCTGGTGTCAGTGTTTATTACCCGGCTCGTCAAACGGCACGTCTGAGCTCCCGGAGTAGCTGGCCTCGGTCTCTCCTTTGTTGACGTGTCGCTTCAGGTGGCTGACCATGTCCGTCTTACGGGCGATGGTGACCGAGCACACCACGCAGTGGTAGTGGGCCACGTGTCTCCCCGAGGCCTGGACACACAAATACCAGCGAGGGGAAAACAACATTTTAGGGCTGAAAGAAGAAAAGAGAAGACCTGCAGCTACATTACTGGATTGTGTGCGCGGCAGGAGGACTAAGGGAAGGACAGACACTAACTTCTTTTCCTAAACCCAAACCATCCGCTGTATACGGTTCTCAAAATGTGTACAGTATGAACATGAACTTCAAAACTCTAGGGCTGGACACGAATATTCGAATATTCGTTCGGTGGGTTGGTATTCGATTTTAAAATTTGACATTCGAATATTCTTTTTTTTTATTTTGTTTTATTTATTTTCTGCATTTATCTCTCATTCACACTCCAGTCCAGTTGGTGGCGGTAATGCACATTTAAGTTGGTTTTCCCAAACGCCAATAAACTACAAAGAAGTAGAAGAAGATCCTGTCGGTACACGATGACGCCCACTTAGAGCATTTAGCGAGCTGGGCAGAGAAGCTAGCGGCGATAACAAGTGTGGAAATGGAAAACTGTTTCGGGTTTTTTCCGTTGTGATTCGGCCAGAAACTTCAACATTGTGAGGCGAAGAGATCGTTTTGGAATATAAAGCTCGGATATTACATTTCCTCGGACTCTTGGGGATTTATGAAAGTCAAGTTTTGGTCGCCTTTGTACAACTTTGTTGCTGACAGGACAACGACAACAGGTATGCATGCACTCTCGGCGGCACAGATTACGGCTGAGTTGTTTTATTTTCTTTTACTTTGTAACAGTTGTGTACATGGCTTTATATTTTAAAGATTTAATGCTTTAAAGTTATAAAAACGCTCATGAGTGGAAGTTTTATCGAGGTTACAGCGACGCCCCCAGTCACAAAGTGTCCCGTTGACGAGACGGTGATCCTCGAGAGGTTAAAAGTTTATTAATTCTGAACGCGTCTGGCCTGTCTATTTATATTGCACCAAATACGACACTGCTGCACTCCCTTGTGAAGTCGTTTGGATGAAAGGTTCTCAAAATAATCAAAATGCAAACAAACAGACACATAGAGATTCCTGCCTTTATTAGAGATAATAATATGTTCAGCCCCCTCTCTCCGAAGCTTCGAATATTCGATGCTCATTACTACCGAAGTCTGGTCACCCTAGTTTTTTTGTTGTGTCTTATAACTAAGGTAAAGGACACACACAATATTAATACTCGTGGCAGCATATCTGACCTGTGTCCTTAAGACCTTAAGACAGTATTAGGGAAAGGAACATTTGCCTATATGGGGGCAGTTCAGTGGAAGAAGTTAGATCGTCATATTAAAGTCATTTCCAGCCTGAACTCTTTTAAAAAGATCATCAAGGTCTGGTTACTACAGAGGGTTGCGGAATAGATTAAAGGGCAAGTTACTATTTTTATTTAAGAAAAATGTTTTTATGTTATGTCATTGAGTATCTTGTCTTGTCTTGATGTGTGTTGAGGACCACAATGGAAATAAGTCTTGGACTTTATTGTGTTTTTATCCTCGATTGTATTTGATGTCCTTTTGTCATGTGTAGGGCACTCTCTTACAATTAAATCAAATCAAATCAAATCAAGTTGATGACGTTTCTTTCATGAAAGCAGGCGACAAACCCGAATGAAACGGCAATAATGTATGCAAAGATGCCAACGAGACAACAAGATCTGAGAACTTGACTACAACAAGAGTCTTGACTGGATTTTAATTCAGTAAATCTTTTAATCTGGAAAGCATTTGGTACACATGTGTTATTAACCCTTAGGTTCATTTTGCGCCTGATTTGTCATTTAATGTGGCTCGGGAAAGGGAAGTTTGGGGTCCCCTGCTGGAGCTGCCGTTTACTCGTTATCCAGCAGACTAGCATGACAAGCTAGCGTTAGCTCGGTAATAACAGTAATAAAGCAGGGGTGGTATAGTTTGCAAGACTAAATACACGGTTTTATTCACTCGCCGTTTTTGGCCCATTAATTTTTCAATCTGTCATGTATATATTATGTGCTTTGTCCCATATCAGTTATTGTTGACAAATATAATAGTGTGTGGTGTATAAACGAACTTAACTTGCACTTACTACAATGATGGTAATAATTTAATGAATAAGTGTCTGTCTGTCTGTCTGTCTTGTCTGTATCTGCTATTTGGGTTACTTACTTTTACACAACTATTAACTAAAACAATAAGTATGTATGTATTGAGTTTATGTAAATTAATGCTTTTTTTTTATCCGATTCATCGATTAATCGAAAAAATAATCGACAGATTAATCGATTATTAAAATAATCGTTAGTTGCAGCCCTACTCTGTTTTATAGTGATTTTTACATTCATTTAAGTCCATATTTTATTTAATGTATGGGATGTATTTATTGTTTGTATTTTAATAGTTAAAAGTTTTTATATCAATACTCTGTAATTTCTGTTTTAATTTTAAAAGCCTAACCAAGGACAGGGGTGGCAAATGAGTCATGGCTATAAACCTGTATGCATTGCATCTACTTTGTATTCTTTATAAAACAATGTTGTATGCATTTGTCCCTGTCAAATAAACATTAAATAAATAGATAAGATGGATGGAACGATATTTAGCAAACAGCACCGTTGCTGCATCCTGAGCTTAGAGCTGCCCAAAACAATTGCGATTGGTTTGAAGAAATACCAACAAGCCCACTCACTCTGACATCTCTCCATTTGTGCATGAATAGGTCCTGAGCATGTCTGTGTGTATTTCAGGCCTGTGTGTGTAGTGATTTCTAACAAAAACAGAGTGTAAATTGTAATTTCCCCACTGGGGATCAATAAACAGTATAAATAAATGTATTAATTAATTAAATTAACTTGATCTGCAGACCGTTTGTGTGTCACATTTGTCACCTGATCTCCACTGGAGCTGGGTTTCAGGTTCCTGCAGGGCAGGTGGCAGATGCACATCCTCTGGCCTGGTAAAGGTCAACAATTAGGAATTAGCATCTGATGGTTTCCTGAGACCTAGATATCAGTAGATGTCACTTTCAAACATTTGGAAAGCATTATTTTTTTTTTTAGCTTTGTTTTCTTTTTCAGACATTCTACAGTATCGGGGTGTAAATCACGACACAATACTTTATTGATTCTTTGGGCAACAATACGATATTTTCTCAAAACAAAGTAGGCCATTACACATATGATACGATATATCGATTTTTTATCATCATTGTACATTTTGACTCAAAGAATGCCTCTAAAAACCGAATAATACCAGAAAAGCCCACATGTCTTAATTAAAAATGTTATATTTGGAAAAAGGCCTTATTCTGAATATCAGGAATATGCTGTTTACATGACACATATCAAATTCAGAGTATTGTAATATTTGGAATAAAAGTGGAATATTTGTGTATATGTAAACCTACTCATAGTCCCCGTGCAGAAAGCCAGCTCCATAAAGAAATGGTTTTCCCAGTTTGGTGTAAAGGAACTTGAATGGTCGGTAGGGATGCACCGAATCCAGGCTTCAGCCAAATATTGAGCTTTTTGACGGAGTTCTGGTTTCTGCTAAACCTTAGAATTTTTTTCCACCGAACCGAACCCTACGCTTGCATAACGTGTACTACGCTGGTTGCCGTAATGACAGCGATGTTGATTACTGGAAGGTGTTTACGTAGGTGGAGCGTTCAATGCAGTAGGCTGTGAGAAAGTGGACATGGAACTGGTGAGCAGAAAAAGTTGTTGTTTGGCAGTACTTTCAGTCTAAAGAAGGCCATTCAAGTCCAGCTACATGTTCAATTTACAATGCTGATTGGTCTGGTGGTGGCGAGGACCCTAAACTATACACAACATGACCGCTGTTACAACATCTGGTATGAAAACATCCGAAAGAATACGAGTTGTGCATGAGGAATCTCCAGACAGCAGCCAGAATGCAGCAACTTCAGGTAAATAAAATGAAAAATACACTGCTGTGGACGTTGTTTACTTCATTAATGTGTTTACTGTGTTAATGGACCGAGGATGGGAGGAAGATTCGGTACTCAGGTTTCGGATTATGGCAGAATCTTCACCAGTGGATTCGGTATTTGTCCGAACCCCAAAAGTCTGGATTCGGTGCATCACTACTGGTCGGCAAAGAGCCCTGACCTCAACCAAATCCAACATCTGTAAGATGAACTGGAACACCGACTGAGAGCCAGACGTGCTGATCTCTAACATCCGTGTGTGTTCTGTGTTTCACGTTCCTACCTTCAAACTCCACATAGACTTTCCAGTGGAGGTTCTGCAGGTGTCTGCGCAGCTTGTGGCTGTAGCAGGCTTTAAACTTCTCCTCGGGACACAGAGGACACGACTTGCGTCCCGCTGATCATCAGGGGAAACCAGAGGTGGAAAGAGTACAAAAATATAAGGTCCCATGGCATGAAAAATTCACTTTATGAGTTGTTTTTTTTAACATTAATATGAGTTCCCCTAGCCTGTCTATGGTCCCCCCAGTGGCTAGAAAGGGTGATGGGTGTAAACCGAGCCCTGGGTATAAAAATGCACACACAATATTCTGCAGCTGTAAAAGTCAAGGTGGACTCTAATGGTTTGTCTATGTCATCTGATTTATTATATATGAACCCTACAGCAGTGTTTCTCAAATGTGTCCCCCCTAAGGGTACTTTGGAAGACTGCAGGGGGTACTTTGTCCCACTAGGGGTACTTTGGAGGACTGCAAGGGGTACGTGAGATTTTTTGCAAAATGTTTTTCAGTTCCAAGGCTGTAATTACTTCTACTGCCTTTTTTTCCCCCAAGTTTGTCGCATTTTTCAAAGTTTTTATCACCGTTTTTGAAGTTTGTCGTTTGTTTTGACCTATTATTGCCTTTCTTCATCACTTTTTTCTATTCTCTTTTTTTCTTCGAAGTTTGTTGTCTCTTTTTCCAAATTTTTGTCACTTTTTTTCAAAGTTTTGTTTGCTTTTTTTTTTAAAGGTTTTTGTCACTTTTTTCGAAGTTTGTTGCTTATTTGAATTTTTTGTCACTTTTGTCACCCCTAGTCAGATTCAGATTCACTTTATTAGCCATTTGCAGTGTAACCCGCATTGGAAAAAATGTGCAAGTAGCTCAAAGTGCAAAGTCAACACATAAGAAGACACAACATAAAAACAGACAAACAAAGCCACATGAAACCTCAATATTAAAATGCTCAATATTAAAATACTGTATAATAAAATCCATACATAAATTTAAAGTATATAAAATTTAGTGTTGCCTTCCTTCTTCCTACTGTTTTTTTTCTAAGTATTTATTACTATTTTCGACCTATTCTTGCCTTCCTTCCTTCTTTCTAACGTCTTTTTCCAAGTTTTTGCCGCCTTTTTCCATCATCATTTCAATGTTTTCCAGGTCCAACACTGTTGTTTAGTAAATCTATCGCTCACATCGCTGTACTCTTCCTCTTTATAGAGACTTTGTTTTTCTACCAAAAATGATTTGCGCTGGTCGCTGCTTAGGGGGTACAAAAAAAAAACTGTTCAAAAGGGGGAACGTTATTGAAAAAAGCTTGAGAACCTGTGGTCTATGTCATCTGATTAATTTAATCCAAATAAAAACAACAGAAGAAAAGAAGATGATGAAGATTTCCTGCAGAAGTGAACTTTACCACCATTCAGGTCCACCAGCACCTCGAGGCCTTCCAGTTTAGTTTGGATGGAGATGTGTCTCTCTGTGTGAAGAAAGGAGAAAATCAGACCCCCTCTCATTTATTCATGTTAGTTTAATTATTATTTTATTTTTATAATTTTTTTTTCCCGCTACTCATGCTTGGTGTGACAGTAACATTATAGTTTTATTTTCCAATCGAATACCTACAATTGCCATAGAGGATATTATTGTTGTTTGGTATGTATGTTATGTTATGTGTATCTGTATGTCTGTCATACATTTTCCACTAACAAAAATTAAAATAAAGTTAAATAAAAGAGATCGTGATGCTGTTTTTTGCCCTCACTGCTCTCCTTGAAGTTTGCTGGAAGTAATGTAGCCCCCAGCAACGTGACATCATGACTTTGCATAAACATACACGCCACTTTCCTAAAGCCAAATGGCGTGTTATCTGTACGCACTTTGAGCTATCCACGTGTACGTCTACGCTGTATACAGCGGATGTAAACATACACACAGAGACGTTTAAAAAAACATCTGTAAAGTTGTAGTCTGTGTGATTGAAGTTTCCTCTGCAGCTCCCCTCACTCTGACATCTCTCCATGTGTGCATGTATCGGTACGGAGCATTTAGAGATGAATGAATTGGGGGAGCGCAAAAATCTAATTGCAATTTTCCTGCCAGATATTAAGGGGTATTAAGGGGATATCAGGGTTCCTACAGGTTTCACAAAGTCAAATTTATGACTTTTTAAGATCTTTTTAAGACCATTATGAATGAAATTTAAGACCTATATCACACAACATCAAAAACAAAGTCAGATGTCCGGAAACATTGTCTGAAACAATTCCCTGATTTCCTCATTGGCATTATAAGACTGGTTTCTAGATTGGCTGCAATATAAGTTGATGGTTGGTCTCATTTGTAGTCCTAATACAGCGAATTATAGGCTATATTTGGACTAGCGACTGAAAGAACTACAACACCACAGAATAAAAAATAATAATGATTCTAAAGCGCAACGGGAACTTTTCACTGAGCATTAGAGGTAGCGTTACATTGACGTAGGAATATTATTTAAGACCTAGAACACAATACAATAAACCCTGTAAGATTACGATTCGCAGTATTTTTTTAGCTACATATTGCACCTTCTACGATCTTGTTAAATTAAGTAACAAAAATAAGTGAAAGATGCCCTGAAAATAGGACATTAGTGTAAACAATCTGTGATATGTAACATTATTCCAGCATTTCTCTTATGAAAAAACAGTAAATATTTCACATTCGATTAATCGCGGTCTTCACGCATTCTTTTAAATCGCAATTTCAATTTGAAAAGGATTCATCATTCAGCCCTACTCAGCATGTATCTGTATTTCAGGCCTGTGTGTAATGTGCGTTCTAATACGCCTTACGCCAGATGTCCGTTACCTTCCTCTGTCTCTGTGTTGGCGTTCTAACCTCCTCAGATCTCTGCAGGTAGAGTAGGTCTAGACCAAACTACAATTTACAAATCCCAAATCACTTTTTCTCTTTTTCATCAAACCGCAATTTTTGCAAGTTCCCGCAATTTCATCTCATAAAATTGCATAAATATCATATAGCATATTTCATCATATTTTTTAAGAAAACGTGCCGCATAATCAAGGATTTTTGCCCTGCAACAATCACAAAAAAACTCCACATTTTTCTGGAAGGACTGAGTGTGGCTCCGTCCGGCACATTTGATCGATTGTTTAAAGAAATGCCAATAAACCAGAGCACGTTGTTCGCCCATTCACAGGAATGCTGTGAATGCTTCCTCCACAGCGCTGTGGAGGAAGGTCTGGCAATGTGAGACTAATGTGTGTTCGAACAACAGAGTGGAATAAATTGTAAATTCCCTTGCCGGATAAATAAAGTATAAATTATCATCATTATTATTATTCAAGTCAGTGAGTACAGACGGTACGAAGCCATCGCTGATGTCAATGGATAAATACAGTACAGGCCAAAAGTTTGGACACACCTTCTCATTCAATGCGTTTCCTTGTTATTTTACTGACTATTTACATTGTAGATTCTCACTGAAGGCATCAAAACTATGAATGAACACATATGGAATTATGTACTTAACAAAAAAGTGTGAAATAACTGAAAACATGTCTTATATTTTAGATTCTTCAAAGTAGCCACCCTTTGCTTTTTTATTAATAAGGGAAATAATTCCACTAATGAACCCTGACAAAGCACACCTGTGAAGGTAAAACCATTTCAGGTGACTACCTCATGAAGCTCATTGAGAGAACACCAAGGGTTTGCAGAGTTATCAAAAAAAGCAAAGGGTGGCTACTTTGAAGAATCTAAAATATAAGACATGTTTTCAGTTATTTCACACTTTTTTGTTAAGTACATAATTCCATATGTGTTCATTCGTAGTTTTGATGCCTTCAGTGAGAATCTACAATGTAAACAGTCATGAAAATAAAAAGGAAACACATTGAATGAGAAGGTGTGTCCAAACTTTTGGCCTGTACTGTACGCAGAAACAGCTTTTATTAAATCACCGGTAGTTGTGGTTGAAGGCCTGGCGTCCCCGTCTGCAGCAGCTTCAGTCTTCACTGGCTGTTCGGCAGCTTGGTCGCCGGCTGGCGGTGAATCTCCGGCATCTCCACCTTCCCAGACAGATGCACATAATCCCCGTTTCACTTTACAGATTTACAATCCCAGACAGACACACAGACTTTACTTTAACTTTACAGATTCAGACAGATCAGTGGGAGCAGGTCTGTGATAAACACACAGACTAATGAGTGGCGGTGCGCCTCACTATCAACATTTTTGTAACGCTATTTAAAACACGTTTAGCTGCATTTCCTTAACCTGCTCTCCTCCATCTCTCTGTCACTTGCGACACACACACACACACACACACACACACACACACACACACACACACACACACACACACACACACACACACACACACACACACACACACACACACACACACACACACACACACACACACACAATAAAACGAGAGAAGATGGCTGGCTAAATCCACAAGTTCACGAAAGGTTGGTATCTACAGTACAGGCCAAAAGTTTGGACACACCTTCTCATTCAATGCGTTTTCTTTATTTTCATGACTATTTACATTGTAGATTCTCACTGAAGGCATCAAAACTATGAATGAACACATATGGAATTATGTACTTAACAAACAAGTGTGAAATAACTGAAAACATGTCTTATATTTTAGATTCTTCAAAGTAGCCACCCTTTGCTTTTTTTGATAACTCTGCAAACCCTTGGTGTTCTCTCAATGAGCTTCATGAGGTAGTCACCTGAAATGGTTTTACCTTCACAGGTGTGCTTTGTCAGGGTTAATTAGTGGAATTATTTCCCTTATTAATAAAAAAGCAAAGGGTGGCTACTTTGAAGAATCTAAAATATAAGACATGTTTTCAGTTATTTCACACTTTTTTGTTAAGTACATAATTCCATATGTGTTCATTCATAGTTTTGATGCCTTCAGTGAGAATCTACAATGTAAATAGTCATTAAAATAACAAGGAAACGCATTGAATGTGTCCAAACTTTTGGCCTGTACTGTATCTCGTGAACACCTTTACACAATCACACATTAAAAAGTCCTTAGGGCTGGGCGATATGGAGAAAATCAGATATCACGATATTTTTGACCAAATACCTCGATATCGATATTGTGGTGATATTCTAGGGTTGACATTGGTGCTTTAACAAAGTATCTTCCCACTTAGATTTTAGATAAATAATCATCAGTAATGTGGACATAATGTCTAAGTGGGAAAAGGCAAATAATAGAACAGCTAGAACAGTCTGGTAAAATCAGAAAATGACATCACTTTACTGTAATGCAGCCTTTAAAACCAGGAAAAGACACTTATGTCATATCACGATATTACGATATCCAAAATCTAAGACCATATCTAGTCTCATATCATGATATTGATATAATATCGATATACTGCACAGCCCTAAAATTCCTATAAAAATATTTTATATTCTGAATACAATGTTGTCAATGTGTTAATGCTGGAGTCCCGAGCAAAACAAGCGATTGCGCCCGCTTTAGAAAGTTAACTAGTCGCAAGTTTGTGGTAAAATGCAGTCGGGTTGTCGAGGTCAAAACACATATATATATATATATATATATATATATATATATATATTATATAAGTTTGGACACACCTTCTCATTCAATGCGTTTCCTTTTTATTTTCATGACTATTTACATTGTAGATTCTCACTGAAGGCATCAAAACTATGAATGAACACATATGGAATTATGTACTTAACAAAAAAAGTGTGAAATAACTGAAAACATGTCTTATATTTTAGATTTTTCAAAGTAGCCAGCCTTTGCTTTTTGATTACCGTAATAAGGGAAATAATTCCACTAATTAACGCTGACAAAGCACACCTGTGAAGGTAAAACCATTTCAGGTGACTACCTCATGAAGCTCATTGAGAGAACACCAAGGGTTTGCAGAGTTATCAAAAAAAGCAAAGGGTGGCTACTTTGAAGAATCTAAAATATAAGACATGTTTTCAGTTATTTCACACTTTTTTGTTAAGTACATAATTCCAAATGTGTTCATTCATAGTTTTGATGCCTTCAGTGAGAATCTACAATGTAAATAGTCATGAAAATAAAGAAAATGCATTGAATGAGAAGGTGTGTCCAAACTTTTGGCCTGTACTGTATATATAGCAGCTGTGAATCAAATAAACGTAGGCCTATTATAAATAATGTTATGTCATTTTTTACTCTGATACTGAATGTTTGCCGCTTAATTCCAGATGAGTATTGAAAAGTATTCTGTGGGAAACACTGTTGTTGTTAAATTGCAGTGTGAGCGGCAGCCAACGGTGGGTGCATTATGTCGGCAGGATTATTTAAAAGGCGACCGCGACTACATTGTGCATCCGCCTTATTTCTGATTCCGTGGCGGCAGACATTTTGCCGTGGCGGGCCGCCACTACAAAATCAACATAGAGGAAACACTGCAGATTTACTCCAGCGCCATTTGTACTGTTGCATTGCCCTACGGTCTTACTGTTTACAATCTTCATACAGCCGTTTGTGTAGAGCTGCGAAGATTAATTGATTAAAAATAATCGCCAACTGTTTTGATAATCTCCACCTTCGCAGACTTAAATTAACTTAAATCACTATTTACTTTACCGATTCACAATCCTTGTAGAGCGGTTTGATTTCACAGGTAGAGCTGCAATGATTAATTAATGGATTAGTTGTCTATAATATTTATTGGCAACTATTTTGTAGGGCTGCCACCTCTTAGTCGATTAGTCGACTAATCGGTAGTTTTGGTCTTAGTCGACTAAGATTTCTTTAGTCGATTAGTCATTTTTTATGCTTATTCATGCTTAGTTACTCATTTCCAAGAAACTTCTGAGCACATTTATGGTAAACACAAGATTTAAAGTGGTGCTTTTGCAGGATTAATTGTGGAGAAACTCACTTTTACAGATGGTTAATTAACTACATTTATATTGTGCTTTTCTAGTCTTAACCACCTCTCAAAGCGCACAGCTCTGTCAATTAAATCAACTAATCGATTAGTCACTAAATCCTATAAGTGTTAGTCGACTAATAATTTCTTTAGTCGAGGAGAGCCCTACATTTTGATAATCGATTTATCGGTTTGAGTCATTTTTTTTAATGAAAAACAAGTCAAACTTGTGTGATTCCAGCTAGTTTAAATGTGAATATTGTTCTAGTGTCTTCTCTCCTCTGGGACAGTAAACTTAATATTTTTGAGTAGGGACATAACAAGACATTTGAGGACGTCATTTTGGGCTTTTTTTGGAAACACTGATCAACATATTTCACCATTTCAGGGTCAAATTTAAGACTTTTTAATACCTTTATGAATGAAATGTAAGACCTATAATATAAATAGTAAAACTAAATGCAAAACCGTCGTCTTTTTGGGCCAACGGCTCCGTAAACATTAAACCGTATTAAAGACGGTAATAAACGGACAGTTAATGCCCAAACTGAGCGGTCCTGTAGTGCAGCTCCATGGTGAGACCGTGTCATATTTAAACTAGAGTAACGCTTTAACTCCAAATTCTACATTTATAAAAAGCCTCTGCGAAGAGATACACTACTGTACGTAACTGCTAACCACAACGGTTAAGCTAATATTAGCTCGAGCGCTTTTTCGACGCTATTTTTGTTGACTGTTTAGGTCCCATGGCGGAGCTCCGTGGTGAGGCCCTGGTTTAGTTGAGCAGTTACAAACTCAGATTCTCAGCGCGTTCACGGCACAGCGATAAAGATGTCTAAACTATCATTTATTCACCACTTTATTGTCCCAAATGTAGCGTTCTGGCGAGAAACGGGCGCAGTAAACTTACGTTTGATATCGACGTCCTCCCGGTGTAGCTGCTGGACAGCGTCTGCCTCTTTGAGCTCCGCCATTACTAAACTACAACAACATACGCAGGAAATGTTCCGGCGTACGTGGTTTACGTACACGCCGCCGTTTTTAAACTTAAGGTGCTTTTTTTTTTTCTTCTTTTTTTTTTTTATTGACAAAATAAAATAATAATAATAGCACATCAACATCAAGTGTACAAACTTATGAAAGTTAAAAAAAATATTTAAAAAAAAACATACGGACCGAAGCAATGTCAACGAAGAAATAACAGAATCATTACATATATACAAAATAAGATAATAAGTTGCTGTTGGATTTCCCAAATTTGACTCATTTACAAGGTCACGTTCTCATTTACATCGACGATGCTTTATTTATTGCGTCCATTTCAAATGAAGCCGTTTTAAATGGACGTAGCCTAGAGTCTCACACAAGGTTCATTTATTGGTCATTTTACAAGGTTTGCACAATGACATGTTAGTGTAGCCCCTGCTGCTACACACACACACACACAAATGAAATGAAAATATTAAAGAAATACACATGTATAACACAACATCTTCAAAGTTTTTACCACAACCTTGTCAGTCTGAAGTGGTAACAAACAGTAGCGTTTTTTATTTTTTTATAATAAACTTTATTCATCAAAACTGAACATGAAAGCCAGAAACACACAAATACACAATCCAGTGTCTGAGAGCTAGGCTAATATAAATACAGCTATATAGAACAAATCATATGTTCTAATCCTAATATCTGATCAGGATCAGCAAACACATTAAATACACCTAGAAAAGTAAATAAAAGAGGGATGTGTAGGCTACAAGTAAGTAGTTCTCCAAGTAGGCTAAGTATTACACAGTTAATCACATAGGCTACAAAAGGGGAACATTATTTTCACAACGAGATTAAATAGGTGATATATTAACCGATGTGGTGTTAAGGTAGCTCGTCAAATATATTCTTCTAACGGTCTAATATAAAATAAATCTGTTATGTTGCAGATTTTAATAAACTATTTATCAAAGAAACAGTAACCTGGTTACGCCGGTAGGCGTCAGCAGAGCGTCATAATGTAGAGGTCTCCTAGGTAACCGCATTCACAGCTCTTCTGCAGACAGCCGCTCTTTGCTTATAGGCCTGCTACTGTCTATGCTCTTCGCTAAGTTGGTGGAAATTCTTCATAAGGAGTAACTATATATTCTATATATATATATATATATATATATATATATATATATATATATATATATATATATATATATATATATATATATATATACTGTCTATGGGAATAACCCCTTGAGATGTCCACATACACTAAATACACGTGTTTAGGCTACAGTCTATCGACCATGCAACTTTTCGTTTTTCTGGGTCAAAAAATTTAAATAAAAACTTTTTCCCCAACCTTTTCGTCTTTTTTGACACTTTTGTCACTTTTCCTAATGTTTTGGAAGCTTTCCAGACGTTTTTGTCATGTTGTTTCGATGTTTTTGTTGATTTTTATTTGTTTTCTCTCCATATTTTTAAAGCTTTTCCAATATTTGGGTCATTTTTTTCAACGTTCTTGTATGGGCTCTTTTTTTTTAGATGTTATATAATTGAATAAAACGCCCAAATTCAATGAAAGTAGTGAACTTATCATTTATTTTACCTGTGAAGAGCGTCGTATGGAACCATGCACGTTATTATTTTTTTGAAGATTTGGTTGAAAGAAACCCACATTCTCTGATATAGCTCGAAACTTTTTGAAAATGGGTCAAATTTGGCCCGAGGACAACCGGAGGGTTAAATTTGTGAACTCTTTGCTGTTGAAACGTTACATCTTAATGTTGGCATTTGAAAGCAAGGTGCAGCTATTAAAATGTGGCATCTTGGGTATAAGGATTGTTATTTCACTCAGTGTGACATCTTCTAGAAGAAGAAAAAAACATCAACAATGTATGAGAACATTTGATGAGTCATGTTTTAGTTGTGTTCGGATGTGTCTGTATAGGTTTCAATACTAGGTTTCCATTCCTGGGAAAACGAAAGCTAAGGCAGACAGAGATGCCCCGCCTCTACAACAGGCTTCCACTTCAGCGGAAACATTCAGCATTTAAGGCTCGACCTTAAATAGCCTCAGTTACAGCAAAGCACAAGTGTGCTACATCCCTGACTCTATACCAGCGAAACTAAAGCAGCATCAAGAGCAGAAACCGCAGTCTTATTTTTAGAGAAGTCGAGGAAACAGCTGAACTATGAGGTGAGTAGCTGCTTCTGCATTTCATAACTATGCTATAAATCCCTTATTTTCCTGTCTTCCTTCTTCCCTTTCAGCCAAGGCAAGGCAGCTTTAATTGTGTGTAGCACATTACAGCAACAAGGCTTTACGTAAAACATAAAAGAACAGTTAGAAGCCATTAATAACATTCGTTAAAGAACACTAGTATGAACACAGCTAAAATAGAATAACACAGGTATGAAATACAAGAATAAAAGTTACAGTGCAGTGTAAGAAAATGAAAAGGCCACAGGGATTTAAGCCCTACCAGGAATACAATTCTGATGGAGAAATGCTAAATCACTTGGGGTGCACGATTCAGAAAATGTCACGATTCAATTCAGTATCGATTTTTAGGTTCAAAAACGATTCTCGATAAAAAAAAATATTCACAGTATGTAAATGAAGTTGCTTTTCCCATGTGATTGCAGTAGACATACAATTTAAAAAAATAAAAAATAATAATTATTATTTTTTTTTTAAATATTAATTGATTTTGAATCGGTAGAGCTTGAAATCGCAATTCGAATATGAATCGATTTTTTTTCACACCCCCCGATAAATTATTCTATTTGAACATTGAAACATAAATAGTTTATAATACAGAAACTATAACTGACAGTACATTTAGTTGCTTAGATGCTTTTATTGAAGCAACTTACAAAAAGTGCGTTAAACCATTTTGATACAACCCAAAATTATGAAAGATCATGCAAGTACATCAGCTTCAAATATGCTGATCTACTTCAAGTGCTCTATTTAGAGACTTACGATTTAGATTCATGTTTTAATGGGGTAAGGTGCAGTCTGAACAGATGAGTAGATTGTGAAAGTCACTGGTTCAGACCAGAATGGCCTGAGGGAAGAAGCTAAAAATCTGTATATCATTTGCGAAAAACATGAAAGTTGCCAAGGAAAAACTACATGGGATTATCACAAAGTGGGCGTGTCTGTAAAGGGGAGAGTCGTAGATACCCATAGAACCCATTTTCATTTAGATATATGGAGGTCAAAGGTCAACGGACCCCCTCCTCCTTGTTCTCTCTCTCTGTTTTGGCCTGAGGCAGCGGTAGTGTTGTAGTGGATGTGGGCAGCCCACTGCAGGCCCCCTTCCTGTTAAATGGGACACCCTTTTGGGACGGTATCTAGGTGCCTCCGTTTTGTTGTTTAATTGGTTCATACATATATTTGCAGTTCAAAGTTAAGAAAATCAAAACATTGTTCCGACATTACGCAGCCTTCACACAGCCTTGGCACTTGAAATCCGTAATACGCAATGCGACCCCAGTGGACGTCGTACTACACCGTTGAAAGCGTCGGAATAGTAAAAATCGGGAGCAGTAAACAAATTGGCAGAGAGAACGACTCAATCTGTCAGTGTCCGAATGTTCAATTCTCTCTGAGGGCTGTAGAGATAGGAACAGAAAGGCTGCTGCTTGGAGAAAAGTATTGCCCTAAATGCTGTCTGAATGAATAACGTCAATTCACTTGATCTAGCGAGCTCAGGCTAGCTGACGTTAGCGTTTGATTAGCTAACGCGAGCAATTGTATTAACTGCCCTAATAACGTTAGGAAATCATGAAAAAATTAAAAAATTACATGACAACATATCGTTATGAAATCAATTCAATTTCAATTCAATTTTATTTATAGTATCAAATCATAACAAGAGTTATCTCGAGACACTTTACAGATAGAGTAGGTCTAGACCACACTCTATAATTTACAAAGCCCCAGCAATTCTAATAATTCCCTCAAGAGCAAGCAGTGCGACAGTGGCGAGGAAAAACTCCCTCTTGGGAAGAAACCTGGGACAGACCCAGGCTCTTGGTAGGCGGTGTCTGACGGTGCCGGTTGGGGATATGATGAACAGTGGCGATAATAGTCAAATTAATAATGGAACAGTGACTTCAAATGGTAGTCGTAGTAGTTCATGTCATCATGTTGTCAAATCATTATTTAAATTATTAAAAGTTAAGAATTCAGATTTGTTTATCAGTACCATAGCAACGCTAACTTCCGCTCGGATTGTCGGATTAGCAACGGTTTGTGGCCTGTTGCACGAGTTACTTTTTTTGAACGCATCCGGATGACCAATGGACACGATTACAGACGCTCGTACGGACCCATTAACACGCGGTCTGCGAATCTCCATAACAAATTAACTTCCGGTCGTTTCGCAGCTGATTTCAAGGGCCAGTGTGAAGGTGGCATCACATTTATAAAAAAAATATATATACTGACGCGTGAATTAATCACACAAAAACGCCCCTGGTGTGTACAGTAAAGGCCTTAAGGCAGAGCAGGGGCGGAGTGAATGGGTGGCTTCTGGTGCTCCAGCCCCAAATGTTCTCTTAAAGCCCTGAATCTTTTAGGCTGACTTTACTGTCCTTGTTCTAAAGCTACACAGAATCTAAATGAAAATGGGTTCTATGGGTATCTACGACTCTCCCCTTTACAGACACGCCCACTTTGTGATAATCCCATGTAGTTTTTCCTTGGCAACTTTCATGTTTTTCGCAAATGATATACAGATTTTTAGCCATTCTATTATAAAATAGCTTGAAAAATAGTGCAAATAGCTACAGTAAATTGACCCCCCTTTGGTCATGGCTGAGCCCTGGGTGTATACAACATCTGGCTCCACCCTTTAGCCAGGGGATGTTACAGTCCCATTGGTCTCTCTGGTACTTTATCCTTAACCTGACTCCATGGATTGCTTCGCATTTGCTCGGCATATCCATCTGGGAACTTTCCGTTGGAGAACTTTTGGGAAGGGGCGAAAATCCTGGTTAGCTGATTGGATAAACCATCTGTCTATCAGCACCTATAGTTGGCGATAGACAGGCCAAATCAATCAATCAGATCAAACGCTTGCCGAAACCAGTCGGGAGAAGAGCAAAAACATCTTTTCCTCTGAGAAAAGCCTCCAGTGCCGTTTTTTGCTCTTCTTTCAATGAAGGAATACTTTCTACTTTGTTGTGAATCCGAGTGCCAAAAGTGTCTGTCTGTCTTATGACACGAGAAGATGAGAAGAGTGAAATGAATTGTGCTAAAAATAAATAAAAACAAAGTCAGAGCGGAGCAGGCACGATGGCTGACCTACTCACTGGCACCATCTATGCTCCTTACTCCATTTCTATTTTCCTTCTGCCCTTCACATGAGATGAACAGTAGTTATCCAAACATAGCACAATTCAGAGCATACTGCGTGAGCCTACTAATGAGATGTTTGTTATTTGTATTCTCCATCAGTGCTGCTCAGAGTCAAACAATGCTGGAGTCCAAACTGGAGGCCCTGCAGTGCCACTTCACCTGGAATCTGGAGATGAGCAAGTCCATGCTGTTACGTCGCAAGGACAAGCTAGAGGACATCGGCACCGAGGAGGGGAACAGCTGGCTGGGTCACATTTACAACCTGCGGGGGTTCGTTCAGTACAAGCTGGGGTTCACCGAAGACGCCCAGAGTTTCTTCAACAATGCTGCAGAGGCCTTCAGCAAGATAAGAAACGCAGATGAGGGTCCCTGGTTGGTGGTGAACTACGGGAACCTGGCGTGGCTGCACCACCACCTGGGAGACCAAGCAGAGAGTCAGGCTTACCTGTCAAAGGTCGACGCCCTGATGAATAAACACCCATCTCCATCCCAGGACCAGCTCCATCCAGAGATCTACGCTGAGAAAGGCTGGACCCTGATGAAGTTCAGTGAAGAACAAAAGAAACGGGCTGCAGATTACTTCCAGAGAGCCATCAGGATGCAGCCGGACATGGTGGAGTGGAACACCAGCTACGTCTTAGGGTTAGTGAATGCTTTTAAGCACAGCGAAACAGGGCTGGAGGCTGACCTTCTGGAGAAAATGAGAATTGCCAAGGAACAGGATCCAGAGAACTTGTACATTGCTGCTTACTATCTCGAGCATTGTGCAAAGAAAGGAGAGAGAATCAAAGATGAAGCACGTGAGTTAGCCACAAAGGTTTTGAGAAATCCTGTCAGCAGCTACAGTGGTATGAAACCATTAATAAGGGTTTACAGAAACTATGTTTCTATTGATGAGGCCATTGATTTGGCAGAGGAGGCTCTGAAAACCCATCCAGATGAGCGTTATCTGAAGAGATGCGCTGCACTCTGCTACAAATGGAAGATAGTATTTTTCAGGGACAGTCGCCCAAAACCAAGCATGATAGACAGAGCAATCAGTCTCCATAAAGAGGTGATTGCTCTTTACCCTCATTCTTCACTTGTGAAGAAAATAGACCTTGCAAATGTATACGCAAAGTCAAAATATGGCCAGGCTAAAGCTGAGCAGATATACCAGGAACTGCTCAAAAGTGATCTGGAACCTGGAGACAAACAGATGCTCTACAACGGCTACGCAAAATATTTAAACTTCGAGCGGAAGGATGGCAACAAGTCAATAATATATCACATGAAGGCAGCAGCAATACCGCATCAGTCCTTCTTTCGTGGGAACAGCATCAAACTTCTGGAAAGAATTAAAGAGAAAGGCAGGAACCGAAAGTGTAGAGAAATAGAGGAGTTTCTGGAAAACCTGCAAGAGCCACAGTGATTTAAACAGCACTGGTTCTAAATCCAGGGAGTAAAGTTTGGCCCCATTTAACAGGAATAATTAGATCACATTTACTTTATCCTGAATCCTCTTGTGAAGTGAATCCTCCAACAAGTCCTCCATACCATACGACCACATAGGTCATTTGTTCCTAGCCTCTAATACGACCCATAGGAGCATTTCATAATTTGGCGTCACTAGCAGTGGCGGGAAATACGTCCCAAAGGAGCGTTCTCAATCCCCATACCTATACTAAACGTAACAGTTGTGGTTTGACCCATCCACCACGGCTCCCACCCACCCTAAAAAGACTTTCTCGGTCTTAATACAAAGTCACCTTACTTCCTGCGTTGCTCCTGTCATAATTACTCCCGCCACAAGAGTGCGCGATCTAACAATAAATGTATGGGTGGTAATTGCTGCTCTACAAATTACCTACGGGGTCGTTTTTCCCCTGGTCTCTAATCCTTTAGAGAGAGTCCATTAAAACAAATTTATTTTGCATTATAAACGCTTGCAGAATGTGCAGTGTGCTTCAACTAAAGAGCTCGTCAAATGATTGGACATAAAGTTACAACATTTTCAAGGTTTCCGCTTACACCTTGTGTATAAACTACATGAATTTATTGTTTAATTAGCGACCAAGCAAGCTAGCTTGTTAGTTGTTGTTGTTGTACAGTTCCCAGAACAAAAGGTTGGCTAGCTTGTTAGCGGTTAGCTCAATAGCTACAGTAATCACTTCATCACCAAGCTTCTAAACTTTCTGCCGTGAATACAAAAAATGTGCTTCTTGGCATAAAATCACATAAATTGTTAGAGAAATACATAAAAGTTGCTTATTATCAATACAATGTTGGCTTTTATGTAATGCATGCATGCATTTTAGTTATTGTAACCTGTCCCCGTTCCTTTTTAACATTGTTTGGTGAGTGTTTGGTATTGACTGGGAAGCTGCAAATGAAAATAATAACGTGTTTTGAGTGTTAGAACTTAAGCTAATAATTGTGCTACATGCTAGCTTTCCAGCATTAAGCGTGAAGGGGCAACAGTGGCGTTGCACGATTAGTTTGCTACCATTGAGTCTGCATAGAAAACAATGTTTGTAGGAGCCACATATTGTTTATGGTCTCATTCCTGTTGTGTGATGATTATTATTTTTTGCACTTGTAGGTGGTGGGCGTTTTATCACCTGTTGGGTTTTTTGGGCTTTGACAGAGAGGGGGTGAGCCTAGGAGCGAACACTTTCTGTTGACCACCGAACTAATGCACTTACTTTTTAAATGATTTCGGCGATTTCTTTTATTCCTGCATTTTTAAAGCTTTTTCTGACATTTTTGTCCCTTTTTTTTCAACGTTCTTTAGTCTTTTTTTTTTCACTCACATGCTATATAATTGAATAAAACACCCAAATTCAATGAAAGTTCTGAACTAAATTATTTTAATTGTGAAGAACGGAACCATCCACGTTATTTTCTTTGACAATAGGTTGAAAGAAACCCAAATTCTTTGAAAATGGGTCAAATTTGACCAGAGGACAACAAGCGGGTTAAAAAGGGGAAAGGGCGCTGACACAATACTCAAAACATGTTTCAACTCATTGTCGGTTTTTGTCTTTTTTTTTGGTTATCGCAAAGATGAGATGTGTCCTTAAAAGGCAGGTTTTTACACTCTGTGGAAGACAAAGGCTGTTTAAAAATAAAATACTTTACATTTTCCCCTGAAAACTCTCAGTAGTGGTAAACTTGATGTGTATGATGCACTGGTCCTTTAAATAACATTAATTGTGGACACGTTCAAATGTCATTACATGATTGATTTAAATAGATTTTGATCAGATGTTGTCTTTCCTAACTTAACCACGGTGTTTATTACATTCCTACATGTGTTGAAATTTTTTCATTTGCGCTTTATTTTAAGTTTATATAGTATTATTAATTGTAAATTATAGAGTGTGGTCTAGACCTACTCTATCTGTAAAGTGTCTCGAGATAATTTGATACTATAAATAAAATTGAATTGAATTGAATTGAATTATACACTCTGTATGAAGTTTGCTTTGCTGTAAGAACAATACATGGTTGGTAATGTGATAGTTAATTTGATGTATAACCTGAATATTATCTCTATTTGTAGCCTAAATGATACTATTAAATTTACATAATGTGAACTAAGAAATCCTCTCTGCAGTTTGTTATTTTGTTTGTTTGGGTGGAAACTATATATTCTTGTACCCTACACATTCAGTTATTACTGTTATTACTCAATACATTAATTGAGCTACAACTTTCTGTCTCCGTCTGTGTTTTAACAGACACAGCTGGGGCGAAGTTAGAAGACAGAATCAGCTACAGTAAAGTTTAAGTACAGTCCTATTCTAGCCCTCGCTAACAACTGCCAAAATCTTTTTTACTTTTACTTTTAAGTGAACATGGATGAACATTAAACACATACAACTGTGTAACAATGTATCCAAGTTTATACTGTATGTGAACACATGAAAAATAATTGAAGCTTTTGGGTATAAAATAAGTGTTAAGTAACCAAACAGTAACCTGGCAGCAGAGAGTCTTAATGCAGGTGTCTCCATAACCGCTGTCAAAGCTCTTCATATTTGACAGTGTGGTACTCGGGAAGGCCAGACAGATATCTGGGGATGCCTCACGCCCACTTAAACCAAGGCTGTCCAATTTGGGGCCTGCGGGCCAAGTTTGGCTCGTGCTCCCTTTGTTTTGGCCCCCCCCCCCATCAGGGGCGGATCTACCGGGGTGGCCACCCCAGTTGGCAGCAACAAATTAAAAGTTACGGCCAATTTGACCATTTACAAGCGTGAATCTCCAATGTCTGACTGCAGTCAGTCGAAAACTGTTTGCTTCCCCTCTCACACATCTGCCACTCATCACCTGTGTCTTACCTTAATGCCTGTCCTGTGACAATGCCCCTTACTTCTATCATACTTCTATATCTCCTATTAAGTGAGATCACATTGTATGGACACTTATTCCTAATATACTTCTATCATACTTCTCTCTCCTATTAAGTGAGATCACATTGTATGGTCACTTATTCCTAATATACTTCTATCAGACTTCTATATCTCCTATTAAGTGAGATCACATTGTATGGTCACTTATTCCTAATATGAACTGTTTCACATGAAACCTCATGAGATTAAGTTTGTCTGTATGAGTTTGTAAATGGCAGCCTGTGCCCTTTTGTAGTGTGTACATAGTATTTCTCATCAAACTGTGATAACTGTGATTAAATTCAGTATATATTCGTCTGACATATGTTGCCACCCCTCAAAAATTCCTGCACCCCACTCGCCAACCCATAAATATTTTTCTAGATCCGCCCCTGCCCCCCATGGCATTTGACATGCATGCTTATTCTCCTCTTACTTTGAAAGTGACTAAAATGGCGGTATTTCTTCTCTCTCCCGCTCCCCCTCACGTGTTGTGAGCCGTGCTGACTTCACTGGTTTGGAGTCAGCCGGTGAAGATGGAGCGATCGAGGCAGTGGGAAACACTGATAAAAGAACATTTAGTAAGACAGCTGGAGCCCTGATGTTGAAAGACTTTTGAAAAACAAGGACAGGGCTCATGTCTCCCACTATTGCAAGTGATAAGTAACTGTAAACGTTCTGTAATATGGGAGATTAATGCGGATTAAAGAGCAGTGTTATTTTCAAACTATATGACACTCCATTAAACATATAACAATTGTGCAATGAGCAGAAACAGCAGCAGGTGGAGAGGAGGTAGGATACAGCCTACAAGAGAACATATTTAAAATACCTTTTTACATCTTTTCTAATGCACTTATTTTGCATTCACTGCCTCTACGGCATCGGGAACAAAAATACCTCTTATAAATATTCCGGGACTCGCCCTCGGGACCCTGAATTGACAGTGGCCCGATGGTAGCAACTCAAACTCAGAGTTTAGTGCAGAGGTGCCCAAATTCTTTCATATGAAGAGCCAAAAATGTATTTGGATGAAAGGCCACGGGCCAAAAAGGAAATGTTGATTTTTATGAGAAAAATGCATTATATTTGATAGAAAATGAAATAAAAATCAACATTTACTTTTTGGCGCGTGGCATTTCATCCAAATACATTTTTGGCCCTTCATATGAAAGAATTTGGGCACCTCTGCACTAAACTCTGAGTTTGAGTTGCTACCATCGGGCCACTGTCGATTCAGGGTCCCGAGGGCGAGTCCCGGAATATTTATAAGAGGTCTTTTTGTTCCCGATGCCGTAGAGCAGTGATTTTCAACCACTGTGCCGCGGCACACTAGTATGCCGTGAGAGATCGTCCTGTGTGCCGTGGGAAATTATCCAATTTTACTTAATTGGTCCAACAAATTTTTTTATTGAGTTACTGCAAATAATTTTCCATTGTTGCGCATCTGTGCCTCAATATGATGACTGGCAGAGAAATTAAATACTATTCAGTAGGTGGCAGTATAGCGCAATAATGACCTTGTTGATTTAAGACAATAAAATGCCAGCAGGGCAGTCATTTCGCGACCAAAATTTGAGAGTGTGCGACTGAATTTTACATCCAGTCGCACATGTGCGACCAGTAAATTTGCCCCCTTTTTTACACGTTAAACGTTGACATTTCGGTACCTGAGAGCGCGTAAGCGCAAGCTTATCTGTCCTCTCTGAAACACAGAGACAGAGAGCAGAGCTCTGACACACACGCACACACTCGCACACACGCAGAGCTGCAGACGATGCGAACTACGTCGGCTCTGCTGTTTTGTGGAAGTCACAGTGAGTCACGGAAATGCCGATAAAGTGGTTTCTAGTGTGGTTACAGCAGTGTTTCAAGCAGACAGCGTTTGCTGTGATATATTAATGGCGAGCCGAAAGCGGTCGCAGTGCTGTTGACGTTACACTTCCTCAGAGCCGAGCAGGCACAGCAGTGGTCTCTGTGCCCTGGAGGCTGACTGATAGGTTGATGTTGTAAGGCAAAGCAACTTTATTTCTACAGCACCTTTTGGTTGTGTCCCTAAAATTTTCATTTGGGGGCCACTGTGTTCCAAATGAAAAAAGTTAGTCGTGAGCCCTGCTGCCACCTTTCGCGCGCATCCCGCAGTGACAGGATGTAAGCAGTAGGGCCGAGATCATCGATGTAAGCATGCAAAAGCGATGGATACATTTTTAAAAAGTAAAAATGCAGATTCTGATTATTAGGCTACAATGTGTCATTTTTGGTTGGTGGTGTGCCGCGGGATTTTTTTAATGTAAAAACTGTGCCGTGGCTCAAAAAAGGTTGAAAACCACTGCCGTAGAGGCAGTGAATGCAAAATAAGTGCATTAGAAAAGATGTAAAAAGGTATTTTAAATATGTTCTCTTGTAGGCTGTATCCTACCTCCTCTCCAACTGCTGCTGTTTCTGCTCATTGCACAATTGTTTTATGTTTAATGGAGTGTCATATAAGTGTGCTATATCTTTAAAGGTCCAATGTGTGGGAATCAACTCTCTTGCACCACGCGGTTCACAATAGGTATTCCAGCTATAGCCTTCACTCTTCAAAAAGCTGCTCTCTTGCTCTTTTTAATCTCCTTTTTCTTTTTCTGGGCGAAGAAGAAGAAGTCTCCTGTTCCTGAAATTTGGATTTTGAATACGTGTGGTCCTCCATGTTTCCTTCTTCAAACTTGCCGGGGCCGGGAAGCTACGATACCCATTAGCAGCATTAGCAGCAGCTGAGAGTTTATCATGTGACAGAGAAAACGAGAAAGGTGGAGCAGTATGTCCTGTAGGTCCCATATATATACACACACACACACACACACACACACACACACACACACACACACACACACACACAAACACACACACACACACGAACACACATAAAGGTGGAGCAATATGTCCTGTATGTCCCTAACCGGTTAACGTATTTCAAGATGGAGCATGAATATGGAGCGTCTACCCCAGTTCATGCAAATGCAAATGTAAAATTTCAAGCCAAAAGGAATACTTGGAAATGACGGTGGTGGTAAATATTCATGAAAAAGGACAAGTTGGTGAACGGGCAACACAGAGTTTGATAATGAACAACTAAACACGTTACACATTGGACCTTTAATGTTTGTTAACATTCAATGTCATGGTTGTGTTTTAATGTTTTGGAGAAGTCTAATCAAATCTAATCTAATCTAAACCCTGCAGACAGTCAGACGCTGCTCAAAGTGTCCACATATACTTTGTATGTAAATTATAGAGTGTGGTCTAGACCTACTCTATCTGTAAAGTGTCTCGATATAACTCTTGTTATGATTTGATACTATAAATTAAATTGAATTGAATTGAATATACTAAACATGTTTAAATCAAAGCATTTGCCATCTTAATATTTCCCTTTGATGGGAAGATTCAACCATAAAAATGTGACACCTTGTGTGTGAATGTCTCACCCAGTGTAGCGTGGTATCAGAGCTAAAAGAAAACTTAAAACATGAACCTGTAGGTTTCCATTCTTGGCAAACGATAGTGATGGTGTGTGGTTAAGACAGAACATGCATTTTCGATTTTCAAATACTGGCATTCACTTAGACTTCTGTATGACCATTTGAAGCCACGTGCCTAACAACAGAACTCAGAGGAAAGCAGAAGTTGGACACCACTGACGTTATACCAGCGAACCCAAAGCAGTATTTAAGAGCAGAAAACAGCCGAATATTTAGAGAACTGAGTCGAGGAAACTGAATGATGAGGTGAGTATAGCTCTTTGTGCATTTCATATCATTGTATGAGTAACGTCTATATCATTATGATTTATTTATTATGTTATTATGGAGTCCCAGAACCCAAAATATTAACATAATAGCTCCTACAAATGTACAATCTATATATAGGCTAGGCTTATTGTTAGACAAGAAGTTGGAGAAATGCTAAATGCTTGTAGCAATTATATATATATATATATATATATATATATATATATATATATATATATATATATATATATATATATATATATATATATATATATATGTAGCAATCTAAATGTATTTTGTTTAACTTTAATGAATTAAATCATTTCTCTACTCCATGTCTGTCTGTCGTATGTGATGATAACTAGGGTGGATTAAAATAGTGCAAAAAAAAGTGGAGCAGGCATTTTGGTTGACCTACTTTACCCTCCTGTTGTCCCCAAATTTTTGACCCGTTCTCAAAACTTCTATATCAGAAATATGGGTTTCTTTTTAACCAAATGTCTAAAAAAATTTAAGTTCAATAGCAAGTACTCGATTAATACTTTCATTGAATTGTGGGTGTCCAATTTTATAGCATTTAAAAAAATGGAAATGGTTTCAAAACCTGACTAAATTTAGAATGATTCTCCACCAACATACGTTCCTCTAATATTAGTCAAAATCATTCATCATTTCAAAATCAGGTCTAATCTCCTATAAATGAGATTTATTGACCATGAATTCCAAACATACGTCTAAAACTAGTGGTAATAAGTTGGTGTTTTTTTTTGGTGAAAAATAGCATTGAAAATGTGGAAAAAAGTGACAAAAAAGTCTTAATTTTGACCCAGAAGGACAACAAGTGCATGGTCGACCAGAAGACAACACAAGGGTTAATTACTCTATTCAATGCTCCATGCATCCTTCCATCTTTATCCCCCCCACCTTTCTCAATGACATGAAAAGTAGGCTAGTTATCCAAACATGGCACACTTCAGAGCATATTGTTTAATAGTCTGATGATATGTTTTAATATTTATTTTAATTCTCCATCAGTGCTGCTCAGAGTCAAACAACACTGGAGTCCAAACTGGAGGCCCTGCAGTGCCACTTCACCTGGGAACCGAACCCCACCAGCACATTTAAACTCTACCGTCTCAGGGAAAAGCTGGAGGACATCGGCACCCGAGGAGGGGAACAGCTGGCTGGGTCACATTTACAACCTGCGGGGGTTCATTCAGTACAAGCTGGGGTTCACCGAAGACGCCCAGAGTTTCTTCAACAAGGCTGCAGAGGCCTTCAGCAAGATAAGAAACGCAGATGAGGGTCCCTGGTTGGTGGTGAACTACGGGAACCTGGCGTGGCTGCACCACCACCTGGGAGACCAAGCAGAGAGTCAGGCTTACCTGTCAAAGGTCAACGCCCTGATGAGTAAATACCCATCTCCATCCCAGGACCAGCTCCATCCAGAGATCTACGCTGAGAAAGGCTGGACCTTGGCGGAGTTGAACATTAACAAAAAGTTGGCTACCGATTACTTCCAGAGAGCCATCAGGATGCAGCCAGACATGGTGGAGTGGAACACCAGCTACGTCTTAGGGTTAGTGGATGCTTTTAAGTACAGCGACACAGGGCTGGAGGCTGACCTTCTGGAGAAAATGAGAATCGCCAAGGAACAGGATCCAGAGAACTTGTACCTCGCTGTTCTCTACCTCGAGTATTGTGCAAAGGAAAGGAGAGAGAATCGAAGATGAAGTACGTGAGTTAGCCAGAAAGGTTTTGAGAAATCCTGTCGGCAGCTACAGTGGTATTAATCCTTTACTAAGGATTTACAGAAACTATGTTTCTATTGATGAGACCATTGACCTGATAGAGGAGGCTCTGAGAACCCATCCAGATGAGCGTTATCTGAAGAGATACGCTACACTCTGCTACAAATGGAAGATTGTTTGTTTCAGTTACAGTCGCCCAAATCCAAGCGTGATAGACAGAGCAATCAGTCTCCATAAAGAGGTGATTGCTCTCTACCCTCATTCTTTCCTTGAGAAGAAAATAGACCTCGCAAATATATACGCAAAGTCAAATTACGGCCAGGCCGAAGCTGAGCAGATATACCAGGAACTGCTAGAAATGGATCTGGAACCTGGAGACAAACAGATGCTCTACAACAACTACGCAAAACGTTTAAACTTTGATCGTCACGATCGCAACGCGTCAATACGATATCACATGAAGGCAGCAGCGATACCGCATCAGTCCTTCTTTCGTGGGAACAGCATCAAAGCTCTGGAGAGGATGAAATACAAAGGCCACATGCGTAGAGAAATAGAAGAGTTTCTGGAAAACCTGCAAGAGCCATAGTGTTTTTAACAGCACTGGTTCTAAATCCAGAAAGAAAAAACAACATAGGTAATGCATTCCCTGTAATCTGTAGCCTATACTTATTTATTTGTTATTAATATACACAAGATTTGGGGGAAGGATTTGAGGAAATTGTGGAAAATTCTTTAAAAAAGTCAAAATGGAAGTGAGGAAACTCACAGTGAAGACCTCCTGATTGCTACGTGGCTTTTTAATGTAATACTTCGTATAAGAACATTATACTGTATGAAGTTTGCTTTACTGTAAGAACAATAAATGGTTGTTAATGTAATAGTTAGCCTATTTGATGTATATATATGATGATATATGATCGCCATTTGTAGCCTACACGATACTATTAAATAAACATTATGTGAATTAAGAAATCCTCTCTAAGTATGTTTTGATTTGGTGGTAACTATACAAGAAATTCCTGTTTTCTACACAATCTTGAAGAACTTCACACAGGACGATGATGGACGTTAAACAAACGATAACTTGCTGCCAAATTGTTTGTTTTAGTGTGAAGTGGTAACAAACAGTAATCTGATTACACCGGTAGGTGGCAGCAGAACGTCATCATGCAGGCGTCTCCTAGGTAACCGCTGTCTCAGCTCACCTGCAGACAGAAGCTGCTCAAAGTATCCACATACAGACCTTTTTCACGGCAGACATGTTGACATGTCATAGTAGGAACAGCACAGGTGTATTCAAAACCATTACTGATGGCTGCATTCCACTTAGGAGAGACCCTGGTATTAAACCATTACTGATGGCTGCATTCCACTTAGGAGAGGTCCTGGTATTAAACCATTACTGATGGCTGCATTCCACTTAGGAGAGACCCTGGTATTAAACCATTACTGATGGCTGCATTCCACTTAGGAGAGACCCTGGTATTAAACCATTAATGATGGCTGCATTCCACTTAGTAGAGGTCCTGGTATTAAACCATTACTGATGGCTGCATTCCACTTAGGAGAGACCCTGGTATTAAACCATTACTGATGGCTGCATTCCACTTAGGAGAGACCCTGGTATTAAACCATTACTGATGGCTGCATTCCACTTAGGAGAGGTCCTGGTATTAAACCATTACTGATGGCTGCATTCCACTTAGGAGAGGCCCTGGTATTAAACCATTACTGATGGCTGCATTCCACTTAGGAGAGGTCCTGGTATTAAACCATTACTGATGGCTGCATTCCACTTAGGAGAGACCCTGGTATTAAACCATTACTGATGGCTGCATTCCACTTAGGAGAGACCCTGGTATTAAACCATTACTGATGGCTGCATTCCACTTAGGAGAGGTCCTGGTATTAAACCATTACTGATGGCTGCATTCCACTTAGGAGAGACCCTGGTATTAAACCATTACTGATGGCTGCATTCCACTTAGGAGAGACCCTGGTATTAAACCATTACTGATGGCTGCATTCCACTTAGTAGAGGTCCCTGGTATTAAACCATTACTGATGGCTGCATTCCACTTAGGAGAGACCCTGGTATTAAACCATTACTGATGGCTGCATTCCACTTAGGAGAGACCCTGGTATTAAACCATTACTGATGGCTGCATTCCACTTAGGAGAGACCCTGGTATTAAACCATTACTGATGGCTGCATTCCACTTAGGAGAGACCCTGGTATTAAACCATTAATGATGGCTGCATTCCACTTAGGAGAGACCCTGGTATTAAACCATTACTGATGGCTGCATTCCACTTAGGAGAGACCCTGGTATTAAACCATTACTGATGGCTGCATTCCACTTAGGAGAGACCCTGGTATTAAACCATTACTGATGGCTGCATTCCACTTAGGAGAGACCCTGGTATTAAACCATTAATGATGGCTGCATTCCACTTAGGAGAGACCCTGGTATTAAACCATTAATGATGGCTGCATTCCACTTAGGAGAGACCCTGGTATTGTGCATGCTGACTCACTGAAATATCTTACTGGGACACTTAATGGAACTGAGCCATCGTTAAGGTTATCAATTTCACCTGTGCTTCTCCTACTATGACAACTACTAAGTCAACATGTCTGCTGTGAAGAAGGTCCACAGGCCTACTAAAGAAATTTGTTTAAAGGCACATCACCTTTATTTCCATTTGGTGTGTTCTGTCTTGTACATATAAATCTGTATCTTGTTTCAGACATGACATATTTTTCACATAAACAGAAGTAGGCTTTACATGTGTTGACTGTAAAAACACAAGACTAAAACTATATGCCTATATGCCTACACATAGGTTCTATCTATCTATACACAGCCTACCGAGTAACACGAAATTAAGATGTTGTCTTCCCGTTGACCATGCAACTTTTTTGGGTCTAAATTTCACATAACTTTTTTTGGATGACGGTTTTGTCATGTTTAAAAAAAACAATTGTCAACTTTTCCCCGACGTTTTTGTCACTTTTTGGTCACTTTTTTTTCCCACTTTCTTTTGTCACAAATTTCCGATGTTATTGTCGATTTTTCTGCACTTTTTTTTGACGTTGTCTTTTTCCAACATTTTTTGTCACTTTTTCCAACGTTTTTTCACCTTTTATCAACATTTTTTCACCTTTTATCAAAATTTTTGTCACTTTTTCCAATGTTTTTGTCACTTTTTTCAACATTTTTGTCACTTTTTTCAACGTTCTTTCCAAGTTATGTTTTTGGACAATGTGGTTGAAAGAAACCCAAATTTCTGATATAGAAACTTTTTGAAAAAGGGTCAAATTTGACCCCGAGGACATCAGGAGGGTTAAGGCAGATTTACAAATTGCAAATGTTTTCATTGCTTTCATAATTTTAAGTCCATCACGTTTGAATATAGTGTCTGATTTATATTTCAAAGTGTTGAGGCTATGTGTGGATTCTTTTTAGTCCATTTTTATTTGTGAATGTTCAGAGTGTCACTATAAACTAAATATAGCATATACATAGGCTACCTGCCAACACTCCCGTTGTTCCCGGTTTCTCCCGTTTTTTTAGCCCAATCTCCCGGACCCCTCCTGGTTTGTTATTTCTCCCGGGAAACTCCCGTAATGTGCAGCACGGCCCAAACTCCTTTATAAATAATCAGACCAATATGTTTGTCTAATGGTGACTAGTTGCCAGATCTTGTATGAAACGCATCTTATTCACACAATCCACCACAATGTTCAACCGGTTAGTCACCTCAACCTAGTAACCTATAACCCAGTTGCGCAGTTGATCTCTGCGCAAGCTTCACGGAAAGTTCAGACTTTGGCTGTGTGACATGGACTTGCAGCATTTTTTGTAATGATTGAATTTTTTGACAGTTATGGCATTGGTGCCTGACGGCAGGACATTTGTCTTTCTGTGCTGCGTGGCTGCCTCCACAGTTACTGCAGTTTGTCATTGACTTTGCCTCACGCTGGCCAGCTTGAGGTTTAGGTCTTGACCTGCGGTGCCACCCACTGGAGTTTGGCCAACAGTGGTGCCTATTCCAAGACTGTATGGCTGGAGCGTCCCATGTCATGCCGTCCCGCCTGGTGCCATCCCTGACCTTCTACTTTTCAAAATAAAAGCTTGCGTCCCGTCTCATGCCATCCTGCCTGCAAAATTACGAATCCCACTATGGCCACACCAAGACCCGCCCTACGAAGCAGCTCGATTGGTTGGGGTTAGGCATTTCACCTCGAAAGCACGGACGCCTGGCCAATAGTAGTGTGTGAATATTATTGAAGGGCGGGTCTTGGCGTGGCCATGGTGGGATTCGTAATATCGCATCCTGCCTGGTGCCGTCCGGAATAAAATACTTTGATAAAATACTTTAAAAAATATCTCTTACTTTTCTAAGTAAAAGCTTCCCCGAGCTTCTACTTTTCTATTGTCGACTATCATGCTAATGAATAAAATACTTAAAAATATATTTGGTGTTTTTTAACTAAATAGTAACGGCAATCATACAAATGAATAAAATTCTTAAAAAAATATTTGTCTACAACATAAAATGCAGACTATCATACTGATGAATAAAATACTTAAAAATATATGTCCGTCTATATAATAAATGCAGATTATAGTCCAACTAAAAAATTCATTCTGGCTGCAACCTGGAGCCTCCCGTCACTCATGCCCTCTCGCCTCGCTGATGAGCAATTGTATTTGCAGCAATGTCTGTCCCAGTCAAGTGTGAAAACGATATAGAAGATAAAAATAAAAAGCAGTCTTGGAAAGAGTGTAACATGTTTATTTTTTGTATTTCTGTGTGTGCAGATCCTTGTTATCCCTCCTCAGGAAATCCTGCCGTATCAGAATCCAGGGTGGGGGTCCCCAGAACGTATCCCAGCTATCGCAGCTCACCCCGCCTTCCTCGTCCAACCTAACCTGTCGGTATAGAACAAACGCATACTCGCATTTTGCCGTGATACAGTATTTAGATTAGTTTTTTGTTTCAGACAGTTGTCAGTCTTTCTTTTTGTACAAAAGTGACAACTCAAACAGCCATCCAGTTTCAAAGCACATTATACAGTCATACCTGCAAACTCAGAAGGGCTGAAAAAGGTGAATAAAATAAGGAGCCCAAACTGACAGTCTGCTTGTTTATTGCTAAGGCCACAGGGTCAAAATTAAATTATTTATTAAAAATGTAATAACAATAACTTATTTCACCAGTAAATTCCTGTTAAACGACAAAAACAACCAATGGTTGGGTATTTTACAATAACTTTGAATGCAGCACAAGGCTGGCGAGGCGAATTTCAAGTGAACGCAACATCTGTGTTGTTTTTTTAGACAACAGCGGCATACAGACACACTTTTACACTTGTTTAATCCAGCTGCTAGCTAACGGTAGGCTAACGTTACCTGCTGTTGAGTGTAGTGTTAACTAGCGTCCCGTGCGGCGATGTTTCAGTTCCCTCTAACGTCTGTTTTCGGAGCATCAGAGAGAAGCGCAGGCATTTAAGTGGCACTGAAATAAAGGCACCGGAATCTGCGTTGCTATCCGGTCCGGTAGATAACGGTCGTTAAGGCACCGGTGCCGTATTAGCACCGGGTCTCGGACCAGGTGTGTGTGAATCCCCTCCATAGTCAGGTCAACAGGTTCCTGAATGAACACATTTAACACTTATTTTGAGAATTCAGTCTGTAGACAGTTTGTAGTATTTTGACCTGTAGGTATGTATGTATACAAGGCTTCAAGTTTACTTCATTCACACTAACCGACTGTGGAGGAGGGATTGTCCTGGGACTCTTTGCCTCCTCCTTATCCTTGGGTCTTGGGGTCTCTCTGCTGGGTCTCTTTGTCCTTGTATTTCACTATCATGTACCTAACACATACACAAAACACACACACACAAGTTTGAAAAACACACAAAACATTCACACACAGATAGTTTTCTTTACAAACAGACACACGTATACTCACCGGTTCAGGCAGTTTGTCAGAGCTGAGATGAGGTAGCTTCACAGATCCTGCTGCAGAGAATTGATCACAATCACATTGACAATCAACTAACAGCATTAAGTGAACACAGCCAATGCAGCTCCACAGAAAATGGAGAGCGATTTCAGACCTTTGCACTCCTCTGTCTGGGAATTGACGCCCATCTCTCTGCAGTCTGCATCAGCGTCCAGCTGGGCGTCATGGAGAGGTGGCCTACAGATCTGCAAATGCCTCAGTATGGCCTGCCTCTTTATTGTGGTCTTGAGGCAGAAAGGGCAGTGGAAGTGACCACTGCTTCCACTCCTGCAGATCTGGTGGCATTTTGTTATGAAGAAATCTATGAAGGGACACAACCATTACGTGTTTACCCTATAAGATAAAGCAACTGGCATGTAAAGTTACTATTAGTAAGCTTACTAAGTACCAGTAGTTACAAACAAACAAATGATAATGGCATAGCACAAAGCTGATGGAGGGAACTAACCTTCATGTTGAATGGCATTCTTTACATGCACCTCCATGTGCTGCAAAACCTTTGCCCTACACCGGGGCTTGTATATGGAAGTGGGGCAAAAGGGGGCAATGATGATCGGTACAGCACACCGTGCATCGTGTCACCGGGGGTGTGTTATTTTTTTTAAAGACACTGATGTGTACCTTAAGGAAAAAAAAAAAATCACAAAAAGAAACCATCAAAGTCTGCAACCATGAATTGCTCTAGGTAACGTTAGCTAATGTTCGCCAACAGATGTCCACCAACGCTGATGCAGGTTTCATCCAATACTACGTTAACATCAGGGACACGACATCCAGACATCAGCAAACTAGATCTATGGCTGAAATTGTTACTTTACAGTCCTTCCAGAAAAATTAGGGAGTTTTTTTGTGATTGTTGCGGGCAAAAATCCTTAATTATGCAGCACGTTTTCTTAAAAAAATGCGATGGAATATGCGCGATATTTATGGAAATTTGAGTCACTGAAATTGTGGGAACTTGCAAAAGAGTTTGATGAAAAAGAGAGTGATTCTTTTAACAGTTTAAACGTTTTTTCAATTGATTCCAACAAACGTGGTCACGAACTTTACCCGTGACTCCATCTGGGAAATAATTCGCGATTTCGTATTTTTGATAGAGGTGTGAATCTTCACTGATCTCCCGATTCGATTACGATTATCATGTCAGCGATTCAATCCGATATCTCGATGCATCTCGATGCGTCAAATCCATGTTTCTATTAAAGCCATGTAGGAGATTTAATTCGTAGCTTTTCAAGCTTCAAAAACCAAACATTCTGCAGTGCTCTAATACTAAATAAATTGGATACATAAAACTATACAGCACTGAGCACATGGCACTTCCTGAATGTGCAAAACACATACCAGAATATGTAAACAGAAATGTTGTTAGGCCTACATTAAATTGTAAACAGAAATAATGGATTATGAGCCGGCCGATTATCGATGCAGCATCGTCCACCATTCAATGCATCGATTATTTGATTAATTTCAACACCTCTAATTTTTGACCCTCTGAACTAGGGCTGGGCGATACGGAGAAAATCAAATATCACGATATTTTTGACCAAACACCTCGATATCGATACCACAACGATATTGTAGTGTTGACTATTGGTGCTTTCACAAAAATATTTACACAATGAGATTTTTGATAAATTATCATCAGTAATGTGGCTATAATGACTAAGTGGGTAAAGGTGAATAATAGATCAGCTACAACAGTCTGGTAAGTTCAGAAAATGACATTACTGTAATGCAGCCTTTAAAACCAGGAAAAGGCAACACTTATGCCATATTACGATATCCAAAATCTAAGACGATATCTAGTCTCATATCACGATATCAATAAAATCGATATATTGCCCAGCTCTACTCTGAATTTACCGTTGGACACGCCTCGGCATGAGACGGGACAGCGTGACATGGGACGCTCCGGGCTGCAGCCTTATTATTCTCCTCAGTCATTTCACACATGCGGCAGATAGCAATGGCTTTCGTTAGGGTTAATTCACTGTCACGTAGCAACGCCTTTCTTATGTTGTCATTCCTGATGCCACACACTATTCTGTCACAAATCAGCTCCTCCGTCAGGTCTCCAAAGTGACAACTTTCCGCTTTGATCATCAAGTCACTGACGTAGGACTCAATAGTCTCACCTTGCTTTTGATTTCGTGAATGGAACTTGTGTCTCTCCATGGTTTTGTTGTTGTGTTGTTGAGGGTTACACACTTCACGAAATTTCCGTTTCAAACACTCTGGGTTTTCTCTGGATTCAGCTGGAACCACGACGGCTCCGTCTCCACCGCCCATGGGCGCCCTCACCTCCGCCGCGTAAACAAACGAGCGCTCCCGTTCGATGGCCTCCGGTCCCGCGAGATTAAGCAGGATGTACGCTTTTGTTTTGGCAGGCTTGTCTGAGTGCGCCGCTGCTATGAAGATATCATAATCCTGTTCAAAAATCCGCCAATTCTCGGCCACGTTCCCCGTCAAAAACGACGGGGTCTGGTCTGCGGAATCCATCCGCCATTAGGCTCGTTGGAGATGAACTGCGCCCAGACTGCGCCTCACCTGTAAAGTAGACGAGAGCAGGCGGCAGCAGCGGGGGGCGGTGACAAAAGTCCGCTCTCAAATCGGACAGTTTTCCAGCCTTTTCCAGCAGCCTTCAGGCTGAACAGGAAGTGACACAAACACTGTGGTCCGTTCGGGTCCGATTCTGATTTAATAAAATGTTATCAGACCCATATAACAGCTCCTACAGAGTCTCCAGTTGATTTTATTATGACAGAGTAGCTTTAAAAATTCTCTACATGCGATCTGTTGCTGATTTTAATTACCAACAGACTGTAGATGATCTGTAATCTGAACAGATTTAGTCTCTCTGACTTCTAAACGTAACTATCAGCCACACAACATGTGTTCTGTACAGAATAAGCTTTTAAATCAGACAAATAGCTGTTAAAATCCCTCCGATTCAAAATCAATTCAAAGTTTATATAAAACGTCATCATGTTGAGTCGATTCTGAACCAATCAGCTGTTCGATCAGTTGAGAGACCGCTGTTTCCCAGCATGCCCTGGGTCCACCTGCGTCCGCCTGGCTCTTGCAGTTGGTGAAAAGCAACTGCGCTACCTGCGTCTCAGAACTGCGGCCGCCTTGGTCTCGTGAGATTATCGTTGCCCACGTGTGCACGACGTCAGAGCAAGTCGGGATCAAGTCGATCAAGTCCGATCAAGTCGGACACAAATCTAACCGGCATGCATTGGGCGCCGATCGCCGGTGATCGATTCTGCGCAGATCTGGCTCATCTCGAACGAGCCTATTATTTCTACTTAGTTGTGTGTCCGCTGGAGACAAAAACAAAAAGTCACGTGGAACTTAGAGGCAATGAATTCATCCCTCTTCTGACACCATGTTGAAATATATGAGGAGTCCTTACTTTATGAATCCAAGCGGTTATTGATAAACTTCCAGAAAACCATGTGGAACTTATTCAGTCTAAAGTAACAGGCGACATTAACCCTTATATGGTTAATGCATTAACAATGCTGCATTAACCATATACAACTTGGCGGGGAGCTGTGTGCACACCATTGACATATATAAAAGGTGCACACAGAACTAGAATCCTACTGCGCATATGCACTTCCTCGGTGTCTCGTAGCGTCCATACAGAGAGCGAACATATTTCACCAGAATTATCTACTGAAACAAATTCAAAAGGGGTACATTATTGAAAAAAGTTTGAGAACCACTGATTTTCCAAAGTTTTTTCACCTTTTATCAACATTTCTGTCACTTTTTTCAACATTTTTTCAATTTTTTTCCCCCATTTTTTCAACATTTTTGTCACTTTTTCCAACGTTCTTTCCACATTATGTTTTTGGACAATGTGGTTGAAAGAAACCCAAATTTCTGATATAGAAACTTTTTGAAAATGGGTCAAATGTGACTCCGAGGACACCAGGAGGGTTAAGGCAGATTTACAAATTGCAAATGTTTTCATTGCTTTCGTAATTTTAAGTCCATCACGTTTGAATATAAAGTGTCTGATTTATATTTCAAAGTGTTGAGGCTATGTGTGGATTCTTTTTAGTCCATTTGCATTTGATTTCTTTATTTGAAAGGGGACAGTGAACATTAATCAACATTAAAACAGTGTAAATGTGCCTGAGTTAGCTCAAAAGTGATAATTTTCATCAGTAATCCCCCAGCCAGATGTAAAACAGGCAGCCTTTAAAAATAATGACAACATTTGTGAATGTTCAGAGTGTCAATATAAACTAAATATAGCATAATAATGCATTTATAGTTTCAAGAAGAAGAAACAACTTAAAATCTACGTACGAGCAAATAATCACACCGTGTGATGAGTCATGTTTTAGGTTTTCCTTTTTTTGATTACTTCAATTCCTGGGAAATGAAAGTCAAGCTGCGTTAAAACAGAAGTGAAAATTTCAAATGATATGCAAAAGCCACACCTCGGACTTTTGTCTTCGGAGCAGCATCATAGCAACACTGACTAACTAACAGGCTTCTTAGAGAACTACTGAGTGGAGGAAAACAGCTGAATGATGTGGTGAGTAGCTCAATAATGAGAATGGTCATGATTTATAACCTATTACTAAATCCCAGAGCCAGACATATTGGTATATTGGATATGACGATGTTTTGATTCCCTTCTTTCTTTACTATTCTCTCTTCCACGTTTCTTTCTACTTTCATTTCTTCCTTCTTCCCTTTGTAGTGTATTTGGTAGCGAATGCTGTAATGTTGTGTGGTGAGGAATCCGCCAACACTGTTTCTTGATTATAAAGGTTTATTTACATCAAAGAAATCAGCATCAATTGACAAGCTCTGAAGAGCCCTGAGGACCTGTTTTCCCAATTCTCCAGTGGTCCTCTGACTTTCTGTGTTTTAACATGGTATATATTCTATAATGTGTGTAACATAGATGGGGGAGGAAACAATACTTTGACCAATGGCTATCATCCTAGCTGTCTCTCTCTTTGAGGGCAGATTGATAACGCATCACAGATGTTTCCAGAGAGGTGTCTTCTGAAAGTAAAGTTCATCTGAGGTCTCCTGTCGAATCTTAGATACCAGTCATAAATGTTCAGATAAAGCTTAAATACATGTTATATAGAATGATCAGATAAATGACAATACACCTCACCTTAAAGCCAGGTTCATGCTATATGTCTTTAAGAACTAAAGAAAGAATATTAGGCTAGCCTATGTAGGCTACTGATCACTTGTTTTCTGAAAGTTTTATTCTACACTGCCATAACGGTACATTTGAGAAATTGGCTACTAAATCGCCCTGTAGCTCCTTGTATTTAGTTTTTGTTCTTTTTTATTTTAGGGTAGGGTACTTCATTTACTTTTACTATAATGTGTTTCCTAAGGGGTTTAGGCTCTAGTTTCAGCCATCTTAGGCTACTTTCTTTCCTCATTTCTCATTTCATGTCTTTGTTACTTCTCTCCTTTTATTTCTTTTCATACACTTTTCCAATTATTCACCTTTCATTTCCTCCTTCCTTTCCTCTCTCTTCCTTGCCTCAGCCACTTTTCCTTATTTCTTAGGTTGCTCCTGTCTGTCCTCCACTCTTTATTTCCCTCAATTCTGTCCGTCCGTCCGTCCTTCTGTCTGTCTGTCTGTCTGTCTGTCTGTCTGTCTGTCTGTCTGTCCTTCTGTCTGTCTGTCTGTCTGTCTGTCTGTCTGTCTGTCTGTCCTTCTGTCTGTCTGTCTGTCTGTCTGTCTGTCTGTCCTTCTGTCTGTCTGTCTGTCTGTCTGTCTGTCTGTCTGTCTGTCTGTCTGTCTGTCTGTCTGTCTGTCCTTCTGTCTGTCTGTCTGTCTGTCTGTCTGTCTGTCTGTCCTTCTGTCTGTCTGTCTGTCTGTCTGTCTCAAACATCCACTGTGGTTGAGATCTATTAATGCATTTAGACCATTGTTTCTCAAATGGGGGTACGTGTCCCCCTAGGGGTACTTTGGAGGACTGCAGGGGGTACAGGAGATATTTAACTAAATGTTTAATAGTTACGAGGCTGTTGTCCAGAACATTGCTCCTCTTTATGTAGAATTGCTTTTTTCTACCAAAAATGTGACATTTGTGTCGCCTTCTTTGGACCTACTCTTGCCTTCCTTCCTTCTTCTATCCTTCTGCTTTTTACAAGTTTCTCGCTTTTTTCTTCTTCTGTCACTCTTTTTGAAGTTTTTGATACTATTTTGACCTATTCTTGCCTTCCTTCCTTCCTTCTTTCTACCATCTTTTTCCAAGTTTTTGAATTTTTTACAGTTTTTTTTCTCTTTTTCTCATTAACAGTTAAATGTTGTTGTTTTTTTTTTCAGTTACAAGGCTGTACTGTTCCTCTTTATAGACACTTTTTTTTTCTACCGAAAATGATTAGCACTGGTCAGGGGGTACTTGGCTTAAAGAATCAACATGAATCATATTTATACACATATACTTAAGCATTTTATTTTTATTTTTTTCTTTCTTTGCTGTCTATTTTTTTTTTTTAATTGCTTGTTCTGTGTGTTATGTGTATGACATGTATATGTATCGTTGTGGAGTATGTTACCATTTATTTCTGGAGCCTCTTTGCCAGGTCATGTTTGTAAATGAGAAGTTGTTCTCAAACAGTTTACCTGGATAAATAAAGGTTTAAAAAAAATAAATAAATAAATAAACTATTCAAAAGGGGTAGCCTACATTATTGATAAAAGTTTGAGAACCAGTGATATGGCCTATAGAGCCTACGTAGATACTGCCACCGGCTCGTGAGATGCGTCTCTGCCGCCGCCATCTTGGGACGGACAAAACTAAGCAACATGGAATAACATTTTACAGATGAAAAAGGTGTTTTACAATATTTTAGGCTAACGTTACCAAGTGTTGAGGTTTATCCTTTCATTTAAGCTAACATACTGTAAGTGACTGTCCTGATACTGAATACAGCTAAAGCTAGCTTGTGTCAGATAAGGTCGCCCATTTTTTATTTAAGTAATTAGTAAAATGCTGACATTGATGTTTGTCGTGTGTTATATTAAAGCTGCAGCTCCAGGCTGAACTGCAGCTCCTCGAGTGGCCACTTGAGCCGAGTTAATCAACCCAAATTCAATGCCAAAATAAACATGTTTAAAGCCTGGTACAAAAAACGGTTTTGGTCTCTTTAGGTAATTTCACCCTTCATGACAACTGTACGGGGGTGATTTTGTTTTATAACCCACCCATTTATTTGATATTAAGGCTTAAAACTGTGTCTGTATCTTGCCTACACAGGAAATTATTTTGATTTGAAAACCTGCATTTTAAACCAAGTGTCCTGTATCATAAATACTGCAAAATCGGTTGGAAATTCAGCGAGAAATTTAGATTTTAATTGTGGATAGACCTCCTGCCTCAAAGACATACCGGTACATGCATTAGGAGGCGAGGCTTGTCCCCCCCAAAATAGCAACCGTGTTGATGTATCTTTTCAATGAACAACAGCGGCCAATGCCTCATCTACATATATATATATATATATATGGTCTAAATCAAGAAGGAGCCATTTCTATCTTCCTTCCTTCCCTCCTCCTTACTACATGAAATGAACAGTGATTATCCAAACACTTTATAGCATATCATATTAACTTACTGTTGATGTTATTTTTATTCTCCATCAGTGCTGCTCAGAGTCAAACAACACTGGAGTCCAAACTGGAGGCCCTGCAGTGCCACTTCACCTGGGATCTGGACCCCAGCAAGTCCATACTTTTACGTCGCAGGGACAACCTGGAGGACATCGGCACCGAGGAGGGGAACAGCTGGCTGGGTCACATTTACAACCTGCGGGGGTTCATTCAGTACAAGCTGGGGTTCACCGAAGACGCCCAGAGTTTCTTCAACAAGGCTGCAGAGGCCTTCAGCAAGATAAGAAACGCAGAAACCAGTCCCTGGTTGGTGGTGAACTACGGGAACCTGGCGTGGCTGCACCACCACCTGGGAGACCAAGCAGAGAGTCAGGCTTACCTGTCAAAGGTCAACGCCCTGATGAATAAACACCCATCTCCATCCCAGGACCAGCTCCATCCAGAGATCTACGCTGAGAAAGCCTGGACCCTGATGAAGTTCAGCAAAGAACAAAAGAAACGGGCTGCAGATTACTTCCAGAGAGCCATCAGGATGCAGCCAGACATGGTGGAGTGGAACACCAGCTACGTCTTAGGGTTAGTGGGTCCTGCCAAGCACAGTGACAAAAAGCTGGAGGCTGACCTTCTGGAGAAAATGAGAATCGCCAAGGAACAGGACCCAGAGAACTTGTACCTCGCTGCCCTCTACCTTAATCAGTGTACTCAGAAAGGAGAGAGAATCGAAGATGAAGCACGTGAGTTGGCAAGAAAGGTTTTGAGAAATCCTGTGAGCAGCTACAGTGGTATTAGACCACTACTAAAGGTTTACAGTTACTATGTATCTATTGATGAGGCCATTGATTTGGCAGAGGAGGCTCTGAAAACCCATCCAGATGAGCGTTATCTGAAGAGATGCGCTGCCCTCTGCTACAAATGGAAGATCATTTATGTCAGGGCACAGTCGCCCAAATCCAAGTGAGATAGACAGAGCGATCAGTCTCCATAAAGAGGTGATTGCTCTCTACCCTCATTCTTTCCTTATAAAGAAAATAGCTTTCGCAAATATATATGCAAAGTTAAATTACGGCCAGGCCGAAGCTGAGCGGATTTACCAGGAACTGCTAGTAATGGATCTGGAACCTGTAGACAAACAGATGCTCTACAACAGCTATGCAAATCATTTACACCTCAACTGTAGGGATTACCAAAGGTCAATACAATATCACATGAAGGTGGCAGCGATACCGCAGCAATCTTCCTTTCGTTGGTACAGCATCAAAACTCTGAAGAAGATTAGAGACAGAGGAAGGAGCCACATGTGTAGAGAAATAGAGGAGTTTCTGGAAAACCTGTAAGAGCCATTATAGTGTTTTTAAAAGCACTGGTTCTTAATCCAGAAATTGATCACACATCAGGAAAACCTGTTTCCTTCTGTTGGTCTGCTGGTCCAGAAGCAGCAACATCTTATTCAGAACATGATCAAATGGTTGTTTTTGGTCTGTCACGGTTATCGCAAAGGAAAAGATCGTAGCCTATATTTTGAGCGGTATCCTTTAAAAACTCTTTTTTTGTTTACACGTTATGGAAGACAAAGGCTGTTATTGCCCTAAAACCTGTCAGCAGTAGTCTACTAGATATATGAAACAAGCTGAATCATTATAATAACACTGGTCATTTAAATAACATCCACTGTGGACACTTTCAGATGTCATTACATGATTAATTCATATATATTTTGATTAAATGTTGTCTTTCTTTACTTAATTATGGTGTTATATTCCTGTTGTGTTGAATTGTTCTTCATTTGAACTGTATTTTAAGTTTATATATGAACATTATATTCTCAGTGTGAAATTTGCTTCACTGTATGAATCATAAATGTTTTATAATGAAGGCTGTTAATTTGATGTATAACCTGAATATGATCGCCATTTGTAGCCTCCGCGATACTATTAAATCTACTTTATGTGACGTATTAGTTCCATTTTGCTGTGTTCACCTTGATTTTTCTGCTCTGTCACTTTTTGTTCAAATTGAAAAAGTCAATAAAAAAAGTTTGGAAAAAAATACAAACATTATGTGAACTAAGAAATCCTCTCTAGGTTTGTTTTACTTGGTGGTAACTATACAAGAAATTCCTTGAAGTATCTTTATTAGTCTCCCCAAGGAGAATTATGTTGTGGACACTGGGAGAAGAGTTACAACAGAGACACACAACAAGCACAGGGTTAAACAATTAGAAGACAAGTGTACACTAAACATTTGGGCTACTCAAAGAGCAAATTACCATTTTCTGTTCTTGTGCAAAAAAGCCATCCTTCCTACATTCTTTTGTTCACCCACACAAGCCTTACAAACACTCGTTCCTACTTCCATAAGCATCCATGCATTCAGTCATGAATACACATTCATTTATCCATTCATAAATATCCATGCATTCATTCCTCCATTCGTATCCGTACATACATTCAGTCACAGATATACATTAATTCATTCATAGTCATACGTTCATCGCTGCTCATTAATGAGTATGAGAGGAACAAATGAGTGCTTCTACCTGTTATATAAGTCAACATGGATCAAACAAATACTACTGTATATTAATATCTCCGAGGTGACAGGTTAAAGATGATTAAATAGAGATGTTGTGTCTAATAGAAGTGTTTTTCAGTGAAACTGACCCCTGTCAGTGTGAAGTGGTAACAAACAGTAATCTGATTACACCGGTAGGTGGCAGCGGAACGTCATCATGCAGGCGTCTCCTAGGTAACCGCTGTCCCAGCTCACCTGCAGACAGAAGATCTCCACATGTAGGGCCGACTAAAGACGTGTTTAAAGTAGGCTAATTAACATGACGTCTTAATATTTCTGTCTATGTAAAACTAAATAAAGAAAACAATAGAGTTGAGCCGGATACTCGGCTGAAACGAGTATCCGGTACGGATAAAGCACTTTTGCCGAGTACGAGTATTATACGAGTAATACGAGTCAATATCTGTGCTCGGATTGAATAAAAATCCTCATTGGGTAGCTTACTGTGTCTGCGTTCTGTGATTGGCTAGTCACACAGCGCCCCTCCCCTACACACATACAGGTGTATTGTGTTGCTGTGTCCCGCGCCGCTCTGCTCACTCACAGAACACTGAGAAGAGAACAGCTCTCTCTGTCTCTCCCGCAGTCACTCAGGTTCGCGGGTCTTTTCCGTTAACGTTAGGGTTTCTTCAGCTTCAGGTTTGTTTTTTACTTCGGTTTGTAGTTACTTATAAACCAGTAGAGTTCTGGTAAACGTGGGGGTTTGTTCAGCCGTGGTGCTCAGAATGCGACTCGCGTTACGTCTCTGCCTGTCGCAGATTATTTTTATTTTTTTTAAACCGTCAGCTGGCTCTAATCAGTTTTTTTTACTTCACGCACTGAGTGTCTGACCTATATACTGTCTATGTGTCTGACACTTTCTTGCTGTATTTCTTTAAAAAAATAAAGGAAGTAGTGGTATAAAACCCTAGACAGTATATAAGTATAAAACACACAGTCCCCCCGCCCCTCTCTCTCTCTGTCTCTCTGTTACTCACTCACGCATACCTTGTGTGGTAATAAAAAAAATAAAAAAGAACCAAAACAAAAAAAAAAATTTAAAGTTAAAAAAAGAAAGAAAGTTATGTTGAGTAAGAAAACTCTTGTTCATTACATTTTACTTCATAATTGCAAACGCATGTGTTGTTTTCATTGTTCCAAAACGTGTTCTGTATATAGTTCATTTGTTATCGTCATCAAAACCATTGATCTGAAGCTCAGTGCTGATGCTGTCATGTAAATAGTTTTCTATTTTGCAATAAATATAACAATTTCTGATCTACCCATATCAATTGCATGCTTAAAATAACAGGCTACCGGTTAAAGCCATACTGTCTATGGTTAAAGCCCTGCCCATTTCAAGACAACCCAACCCACTTCCGGGTTAAATCCCGCCCACTTCCGGGTTAGGCCCCACCCAGTCCGAGTACAGATACAGATAGAGATAATTCATATGGTAAACAGATACAGATACAGATACAGATAATGCTGTACTCGCTCATCCCTAGAAAACAATATTAAAGGCTTTGCAGATTGTTTTGATTGCTTTATATGCTATTTGTTCAGTCCATCCGTAGCCTTTATGCCTTTAATGTCTGATTTATATCTGAAAGTGTTGTAGGCTGCTGTGTGTGTGGATTCTATTTAGTCCATTTTCATTTGTAAATGTTCAAAGTGTCCACATAAACTAAATATTCAAGGAGAAGAAACAACCTTTTCTAACTTGAAATCTACATATGAGCAAATAATCACACAGTGGGGAAGTCATGTTTTAATTTTTTTTTTTCTCGGATGTGACTTTCGTTCCTGGAAAATTAAAGTCAAGCCGCGTTAAGACACAACTGAAGAGTTGATATGATATGCAAATGCCACACCTCGGACTTCTCTCTTCGAAGCAGCATCAGGAGCAAATCTAACTCATATTTAGGTCGAGAAGGAAACAGCTGAATGATGAGGTGAGTGGCTGAATAATGAGAATCGTTATAATTTAGTTCACTATAAACTATTACAGAATCCCAGAGCTCGACATATTATCAGGGATGTAGTGGAGCTAAACGCACGTAAACGCCGTTTGCGCACCTCCCAAAATTCGGAAATAGCGTTTACCCACCTCCAAAGTGCGTTTATCCACGTCTAAATTGCGTGTATCCACCTCTAGCCTATAGTTCCTAAGCCATTTTAAATTAAGCTTATGTCGTTTTAGTTTCATATTGTTCATTATTAGTTCCATAAATTGTTAAATCTAAGACGAAATATTTCATATTGCGCTTCATTACTGTCAGTGTTGACCAATCTCTTGCGTTGTTTGGTGTTTAAGCCCACAACGTCGCCTTCCAGGCAGCGATGCCTAGAAGGCACTAGGTTAGGGTTAGGTGCCTTGAAGTCATGAAGTCAATGGTCGCAGCGCTGCCTTGAAGTCAACGTTGGGGGCTTAATGCGAGACACGGCAGGCAAAAACATCGTTTTTTTTTCACTGGTCAATTTTGAGATTTTGGGCTATTTGTCTTCAATAACATGTCTTCTTTCAGACTTGTGGTGAAAAAAAGTCAAAAATACACATTTAGGTCTTTATTTTACTACACTTTGTCTGTTAGCGTCGGTAGGCTAGATTTCTCCTAAATTCAACAAAAGTTGGTGTTCTAAATCATCCCGCTGCTCCGCGATCGCTGTCTGCACCCTGTCATCACATATAGAGGGAGAGTGGGGGCAGTTGCAACACTTTTTAAATTTCCTTCAGTTTCTCAGCAACCGTTTGTATTAGAAAGACAACTAAATTATATATTAAACCCATATATGTCACCTACTTGCCCATACTGCTGCATCATGTGTACATATGATAATATGAAAGTAATTTACTTAAATGGACCCTGAAAAATGTTGCAACCGTCCCCATGTATGGGGACAGTTGCAACAGTACTGAGGGACAGTTGCAACAGTCATTTAGATGTAATAAAACTCATATTTCGGCATAATTATTCAAATATTGTTTTAGTTTATTTGAGACCAGAGTTATTAAACCATTGAATTGCCTTTTATATCAATTTTATCTAATTGTCATTATTGTTGTCATGAGGGACAGTTGCAACACCATGTGTGGACAGTTGCATAGGGGGACAGTTGCAACAATGCGTTGCAACTGTCCCACCCCCTGGCAGCCAACTTAAAACTAGCGATGCTAGCCTAACACATTAGCTTTAACATATGGTACCTAAGTCTGTTAAGAGCTAAGAAACTGCACAGTCAAAATATATAACGATAAAGATCAATACTTAAACAGTTTAGACAGTATGACAAAAAATCTGGTCATAAAAAAAGTTACTTTTTCACCTTGAATTTCAGTTCTCCCATAAGGAACGATGACATGTGGATGTTAACTTCCAGAAAGATGGAGGGGCCTACTGAGCATGTGCATTAGGAGTTTCATGACTCTAGCTCATTCCTGATTGGAGAAATCAGCAATGTTGCAACTGCCACACGTTGCAACTGTCCCCACTCTCCCCGTTCAGAAAGCTCTCTCTCTCCTCTACAATGCTGTCGGATCCAAATATGGTCATTTCCTTTTCATAATCATCCAATTGTGAAAGTCCAATTGAGGGACTTAACTCTAAATGCGTAATCTCATTGGCTGATGCCAATTTCTGACAACGTGATTCGCTTAGAATCATCACGTGATTAACATTTCCGCGGTAGTTCAGAATGTCGAAAGAAAACAGTTGTTATTAGCAAGAAGACACAGGGATTACACACTAAGACAGCAGATGATGAAATTATCTCTCTCTCTCTCTCTCTCACACATATATCTTATTCTACTAATCAGGGGGGCACACATAAAAAAACTGGCAACACATGATATTCAAAGATTATAAACTTTATTTTACTTTAAAATCATATGACATGTATTATAACATGTATTTTGTACAAGAGTGCAGGTGCAAGAGAGGTAGGGCCATAAAAAATGAAAAAAAAGAGAGAGAAAAGTACAGGGTACAAATACAGGGTTCATATTCAATGTGAACAAAACTCCAGGATACAACAAAGGGTACAACAATGTGCCATTTCCTATTTATGGAAGCCCCACTACTGTGGACAGTTGATTCCACATTTTGTTTTAAGAAAGAAAACTTTATTAGTGATTTATAAACAAAACACACTACCTTGTATCCATTTAGGTAAAATAAACCAAATCAGAAAATAAATGAAATTCACTACTTCACTGTCAGTTGATGAGCAAGTGTAGCCTACAAAAAAGGGCTTTACAACATATATGGGCAAGTCCATTTAGGACAGCACATTTCCACCTTAGTTCACATTGGGAAAGAATGACAGCATGAATGCTCACTACATATACCTTTTTATACACATTTTTTTCAGTAATTTTTTAAGAGTGAAAGGGAAGTAAGCAATCGCTCATCATAGGATCATACATATTTCAGTTAAAATATTAGTGTTTGTTAGATCATCATGTCAAAGCTGGACCTGCAAAGTCTGAACGACACAAGTGTGCAATGATTGGAGTGATTTTGTTTCTTTTTTTTCTTGTTTTGATTGTTTTCAAAAGGAAAAATCATAGTTGGTAAAAAATAAAATAAACTTGCGTTGAAAGGTATCACACTGTAGCATTTACAAATATCTAAAGAGGTTTAGTGGATGCCATACAACATCTGTGGAGCTTGAAGATTTGTAGTACATAGATGTTTGGCAGAGATAATTCAAAAGAATAAAATTATATATATATATTATATATGTTATATTATATGTGTTTCCTTAGAGCAGTACATGCAGCAATCACTTAATGGAGTGACGTTATAATGGGCCACAAAACTTTATTTTTATATATATATATATATATACACATGTAACTTCATATGGACACCAGACTGTCTCTGTCTACACATTTAACTTCATATGGACCCAGACTGTCTCCGTTTACACATTTAACTCCATATGGACCCAGACTGTCTCCGTCTACACATTTAACTTCATATGGACCCAGACTGTCTCCGTTTACACATTTAACTTCATATGGACACCAGACTGTCTCTGTCTACACATGTAACTTCATATGGACACCAGACTGTCTCTGTCTACACATTTAACTTCATATGGACACCAGACTGTCTCTGTCTACACATTTAACTTCATATGGACACCAGACTGTCTCTGTCTACACATTTAACTTCATATGGACACCAGACTGTCTCTGTCTACACATTTAACTTCATATGGACACCAGACTGTCTCTGTCTACACATTTAACTTCATATGGACACCAGACTAACTCCATTCATTTTACCGGTGGTATTGAGAACAGATAAACCCACCGTGTCTTAAGAAGCTCAAGCTTGTTGTTTTATTGTTCATTTTACATCATCTTATATCTTTTTCCTCACAGCGGCACTCATACGCTACTAGCGTATATATCATATAGATACACTACACTACAGCATCAGGATACGGCGGTTGTGCTGTCTGGCAAAACGGTCCACAAATACATCAAGATCCAGAGCCTTGGCCCTTCTGGACTCTATGCTCAGGACACCAAGATCACTGAGTCTCTCATCACTAGTGGTGGACCACAGGAAGGTTTTTATCAGTTTCAGTGTGGAGAAACTGCGTTCGCAAGAGGCTGAGCTTACAGGAAAGGTTACAGCAATCTTGCACAGTTTAAAGAGCTGAAAGAAAACTTCCCTGTATGGCTCAATAAAACAAACCAGCTCAACTGTACTGCATGGCTTTTTGACTTCACCACTCTGTATTTTTCTGTCCAAAACTCTCTTAAATTGATGGAGCTCATGCCCTAAATCATCAATGTCTGCATTATACAAACGGCCAAATGAAAAAACATTGCTCTCCTTTAAAAAGGCATCACTCTGGGGACTGAGAGACTGTATGCTTCTCATGAGCTTACAGTTTGTATTGGAGAAAAGTCTGTTCAACTCATTGAGCATGCTGTCAATTACAGGATAGAAAAATGACGTGCGAAACATATCTTTGTCACGTTCTACCTCCCTCTGACCAACAGTGCTTAGTGAGCAGTAGCCACTGAGTCTAGAGCTCAGCATTTTCTGACGTTTCGCCATTGACGTTGATGCAGAATCACACTGCTCACAAATATTCAATGCTTCATCCCACAACTTATCAAAGAAAGACTCCTGCCTGTGGTCTTTCAATGTCAGGACTAAAGCATTTACTAAGTGAACAGCACTTGACAGATCAACAGTTTGTGACTGTAACATGTCAGACAATAGCTTTGTCTCCCCAAACAACTTACGCAGAGTAACAAGATGCACAACAAATTCTAGGTCAATTTGAGCAAGAAATTCTCGGGCCTCAACAGTTCTTTCACCATGACGTTCTTGAGCAATCTCTTGCAGTAGTCGTTTAAGGGCAGGTAGAGTGTCCATAATATTACGTAGGGCTAAAAATCGGCATGCCCAACGTGTGTCGCTTAAATGTTGCAGCTCTCTTGTTCTGCCATACATCTCTCTTTGGAGGGAGCCATTTTGGGTGCACATATAAAGTAAACATATAAAGACTCTGTAACAAAGAAAAAAAACGCCTCCGTTTCTGGGACACTTTTGACTACATCAACTAACACTAAATTCAGACAATGTGCACTACAATGGATGTAGAAGGCAAATTTAGCCTGTTCTTTGATCCTTGCCTGAACCTCTGAATGCTTACCGCTCATAACGGCAGCGCCATCGTACACTTGGCCTACGAGGTTATTTTTGTAATCCAGGCCATAACGTTCCAGTAAGGGTACTATTTTTCCAGGAAACCCTGCTGCATCTAACCTCTCTGCAGATTCAAAATGGAGAAAACTCTCCTTAATGGCCCCATTGTAATAGTACCTGAGTGTGAAAGACATCTGTTCTTTTTTTGAAATATCCTTTGTTTAATCTGCCATGATGCTAAAAACCTCACTTTTTCTTCACTTCTTCTACGATTTCAGACCAAACCATTTCAGACCAAACCATTTCTGCCAAACGACCCAAAACCTCATTCTGGATGATCTTGCTTGTGTACTTTGCATTGTGAATGGAAGTTTATCTTCTCTTAACAAGTGGGTCGTGGTTAGCAACTGTGTTAAGAATTTCCCTAAAGTTTCCTTTGTTAGTGGACTCTTCAGATTCATCAGGTCCTCTTTGTGCTAGGTTTTGTGTAGCTGTAAGTAACAGCACTTCCCCAACTGTTTTAATGTATGCCCGATTTTCTTGTACTTGTTTAGTGTGTTCTTTGTCAGGAGATGTGCTAGTGTTGCATCAGTTCTAATAGCTCTTTGATCATCCCTCCATGCTATCATTGCCCACTTGTGTCGTTCAGACTTTGCGTGCACTGAAAGCCCTGCATCTCTCATAGTTGCCTTTTTCCAGTTTCTAAAACCAGGTGTTGAAACAAAAACGGTGTCTGGGGCATTTGGTGAGCTAAAATGTCTACATGCATAGCAACATGTAGAGTCCGTCATTACAGAATACTCAAGCCATGGATGAGTAGTGTACCAGTTTGGCCTGAAACTCCGTCTTCTGTCCCCCATCAGTGTGGTTGGGAATACCTTCAAGTTCGGCTGTACTGGTACGTCATACTTAGACTTGCTGATATCTGAAGAAGATGGACAGTAAACATAGGGAGCAATTACAACATTTATTTACTTAGGCATGTATATCTGCATGTATTTCAAAATGTAGGCCAAGTATTTACTTAAAAAAAAACATTAGAGCCATACTGACACAAAAAAGAATAAACAGCAGAAAGCAGCATTTTTACAGACACACAGTAGGCCTACAATGAAATTGTAATTTCATTGCTTTGCAAATAGTAAGAACCTTCTTCATCACAAACCTGATGGTGCAGTGCTTGATCCACTTGCTGTCCCTCTGGCTGTTCCTCTCTCTGTCCCTGTATGCTTTCTTCTTCATGCTTCTCACCCTCTTCTTCATCCTCCTCATGCTCCTCACCCTCTTCTTCATCCTACTCACCCTCTTCTTCATCCTCCTCACCCTCTGGAATGTCCCTCTCTTTGTCAGACCCCTCACTTTCATCACATGCTGGCTCTCCCTCTTCCTCAACTTTCTCAAAACCTTGATTTGTTTCTCTCACTTTTTTGTTCTCTGGGGCAAAAAAATGACTTTATGTCTCTTCCTCGTTTCATGATAACTATTAGAAGAAGAAAAAACGTAGGGGCATGCATTACATTTCGTTGCCTGACCATCCCTCCCTACTTAACACGGACAGATAACCGTAATGTTGATTACTTTACTCAAAGCTAGTTGCTGAGCTCTCATTCACCGAAGAAGCACCACACGTGTCAGGCACATAGACAGTATATAATGGACCAATAGACCCCGTTGCTCTGGACGGAGACCAGTGAAGGATATTAGAAGCACTTTTCCGGTGATCTCTTGCTTTACTGCGCAGTCTCCAACTGATCTTGAAGACGTAAATGTGACGCAAGCAACGTGTCTGAAAGTGTGAAGTCTTCTGGTAGCTGTGCCGAGAGAAATCTCAATCATTCCCAATCTTACAGAGACGGAGAGCGTAGGTATATGTAAGGAGATAACATAAGCACAGGCTAATTATTGCTAACTAAAATGCTAGTTAACATTAGTAATTAAACCTAAACAGCTAATGTGAGTCCAAACTGCCTGTGAGCTTCTCCTGTACTATACGGTAATTCCTCTACTGTGTGACAGTAAGTCTCGTGGTTATGACCCAATCGTTAGCCTATTTTTATAAAGGCATCTGCTACGGAGCCATAACGTGAGGTACAAGGTAATGGAGCCTTTTATACATTGTCGTGTTTCTTTAGAAATAAACAATGGACAAATAGAGTATTTAAACGCTTCAGATGTAAAGTTATTCACAGTCAAGTGACGTAAAAAAAAAATGGCGGTCAGTGGAATGCTAACAAGAGGTGATACCTTTGTAGCAACAAAATGGCGCCATCGGTGGTTCGAGTTCTGAAGCGAAGCTTATCCCCTTGGTCAGGCGTGTGTCAGTACCCGATCCGTTCCACCTGCGCGATCCGTTCTGCGCATGCGCAAAATGTTTGCTCATGCGCAGATGATAATACTGTTTTACGACCTGCCCGATCTGTTCCACGCTAGCCTCCACCGGGAAGCTAACGTTAGTTTAGCCAACAGCTAATTCGCTAATTCGGCTAACTGCTAGCCCACAGCTAAATTCAGTCTAAAATAACGCATGCGCAGAACGGATAGTGCAGGCAGAACGGACAGTTAGATTTCTAAAATAACGTTAAGTCAAACATAATGGGAAAAGCAGGCTACAGCTAAATTAAGACTTTACAGTAATAACAATAAAGACAACTATTGAGTGATTGTATTTTAAATGAGCACAAGTATAGTAGAACTGACGTAACAGCTGTTATATATGTTAACGTTTATTTTCAAGTTTTATTTTGAGGGTCTTTTAAAGTTTAGCTACATGCTGTCTCAGCTAGCGGTTAGCCGAATTAGCTGTTAGCTAAACTGACGTTAGCTTGCCTGTGGAGGCTAACGGCAGAGGCTAGTGTGGAACAGATCGGGTAGTGTCGCATGCGCAGAACGGATCGTGCAGGTGGAACAGATCGGGTACTGACAGCGTGTCAGGCAGGCAGATGGCAGGGGCAGATTTGGGTGCGCCACTCTAATTTACCCGTGTAGAACGTTGCCGTGTAGAGCGTTGCATTAGTTCCGCTTTTGGCGCTCGCGTGTAAAATTGTTATAAATTCATAATTTTTTATTTGGTCAGCACGGGGGGGCACAGGGGTGGCCAGGGACATTTCTAGGGAGGCACGGGCTTCCCTCGGTCTCCGTGTAAAACCGCCACTGCTGAGCCTGTCTCTCTCTCTCTCTGACCTGTCTGTCTGACCCAGTTGGTGGTCACTGAGCCTGTGTTTAGTCAGGATCCGTCTCTTCTTCGTATCTCTGACAGTGTGAAGATAATGTGTCTAATAACAATTTTGTCTACTTTGATTGCTTTCTCCAACGTTCTAAATGTTGGTCTTTTCAATGATCACCATAAGAAGCTCATCCCTGTGTATCACCGGATGTCCAGTGACAGTGCAGCATGGAGGCACTCAGAATGCCAACGCATGCCTCAACTTGGTCATATAATAATATATAATAATAATAATAATAATAATAATAATAAATTTAATTTATATAGCGCTTTTCACAGACTCAAAGTCGCTTTACAGGGCAGGGTTAATTATAAAAACAACAAAACAAAACAAAAAAAACAAAACAAGATTCAGGCACAGATGAAAAGGGAGGGGGGCGTGGGGCTAGGGATAGGCAGAGGTGAAGAGATGGGTCTTGAGGCGGGACTGGAAGATGTGCGGATCTCTTGGGGGAGGGAGTTCCAGAGCCTGGGAGCTGCTCTGGAGAATGCTCTGTCCCCAAAACTGCGGAGTTTGGACTTTTGGATGAAGAGGAGAACGGCTGAGGTGGATCTGAGGGACCGTGAGTGTTGGTACGGGGAGAGGAGGTCAGTGAGGTATGAGGGGGCCAGATGGTGGAGGGCTTTGTAGGTGAGGACCAGAATTTTGTAGGTGATCCGGTGGACAAAACGAGACATTTGAGGACGTCATCCTGGGCTTTTGGGAAACACTGATCCACATTTTTCTGACATATTATAGACCAAACAACTAATCAATTAATCGCGAAAATATTCAACAGATTAATCGACTATGAAAATAATCTCATTATGTACAAGTGCATTGCATTGGAAGCCCTGGATATAAGCCTCCCTCTCTATCTCTCTTAAATATTGTTGTTCTATCTGTTTTTTCATTTAGTAAACTTTATAATTACAACCATATTATTCCTTCTTGAGTCTCTTCAACAATAATTTAGATTAATGCATGAATTGAATAGTGATTGTGTGACCTATGATGAGGGAACAACCAGTGATACCCTTGGTAGTGCCATCAAATGATAGCCTATAGCGATGTCATCAGGATACACATACACCGGTAGGCAGTGGCCCACCGTACCGGGTGACCACGTCGTGGTCCACCGGAATTTATAGTTTACCCACCTCTTTTTTTACCACTACACCTCTGCATATTATGGATATGACCATGTTTTGAGTCCCTCCTTTCTTTCTATATTCTTACTTTTTCTCTCTTCTGTTTCTTGTTCTTTTCATTTCTTCCATTTTCCTGTTAAACTAGGATCATATGCATTTACTTTAAAAAACAAAAAAAACAAATAGCCTAGGCTAATGATCGATTTATTTTCCTACAATGCCATGAATAAAACGGTGGCTTATGCTGTCTGTCTGTCTGTCTGTCACTCACAAACATCCTGTGTTTAGTTGAGATCTGAATGCATCTAGGCCTATTAGAGACCGTGTTTGGCTTGTGACACGGTCTCTAATAGGCCTAGATGCATTCAGATCTCAACTAAACACAGGATGTTTGTGAGAGACAGACAGACAGACAGACAGACAGCATAAGCCATATAATAATAAATAATAATAATAAAACTTCCTCACCCAGCTAGCTGCCGTGCTAACCAGCTGTTCCTGCTAACAGGTCCCACATAACTATCGTCGGTTATTCAGTGACCTAGCTACATATCCCCAAAAGTAAGCCGTTCCCTTGATCATTTAACTTAACACACATACAAAAAATATTGCTTGAATTAAAGATGACATGGCACGGAAACTAGCTTCAAAAGGGCCAAACAACTGAATTAAATGCGGGTTTGCGGAGCTCCTACCCCCGGTTAGCCGACCAGCTAGCTGCAGCCAGAGCCATATCACTCTGCTAGCTTTGGACTGCTCGCTAGCTGCTGCCCATCGCGTCGAAATATCCACCGGTCAGCAGTGAATATAATCACAGACAAGACGATGGCTAGCTAGGTGTTACATTATGTGTGGTTAATACTGATCACAGACACTCCGTGATTTACTGCATGGATTAACGTGTGATGAATTATTTCCCAGAGCTGGGATGCGTTCAGGGATCCATTAGAAAGATGCATTGGCTCAGCCAGTGAACAACGGTACGTGCCTGTAGCTAGCATGCCCTGCTAGCTGATAGCCGTTAGCTGCCGTCCTGTGAGTGTATTCAGACAGGCTTCTGTGATAAACATCCCAATAATAATCCACGGTGGTGTGGCTATGTCCTCCAGAGGACAGGTCATCATGTCGGGTCTGGAATTGTATCCCCCCCCCCAAAAAAGTGCGGTAGTAGCTGCTTGTTGTAGCAGGAAAAGGTAAACAGTAGTGTGCCGATCGGAGCGTAGTGTGTGAAGAGTGAAGGGCAGTTCTATTTCGTATAGGCTTCGCCCTCTAAGGCTACGCTATTGGGTTTATCCCTTCGCGCATGCGCAGTCGTGAAGATTTTCTTTCCCGCCCTTGCGTACAGTACGGGCTTCAACTACGTCCGCAGATACTGTATATGTACAGAGCGGACCCGTTGTTCATCTCCCACTTTTTCTTGAAGCTAGCAGTATGAAGACAAACTCGACTTCCAGCGGTGTTCGCCTCTGCTCCAACTGCCGGACCGGCTACATCCCGCCGCCGGACCTCCATCCCCGCTGCGAGACCTGCCTCGGTGCCGCTCACGCGGGCCCGGCTCTCGCCCCCGACACCTCCTGCCAGTTCTGCGCCCGCCTGCCATCTAAAGAGCTTATCTGGCGGGCGGAAGCTTACTGGCTTGTCAGGCTAGCGGGGAAGGGGATGGCAGCTGGGCAGACAGACGGCAATCCGTCCAACACCCTGGATCCGCTGGAGGAAGGCTTTATCGACGAGCACGAGCCCGATGGCTCGATTCCCTCGGATAACGCCTCCGTCACCGGCTGTCCCTCCTCCCCCTGGGAGGACTGGACCTTGAGACGGGGGATCGATGCCCTCTCATTGCGGCTCTCCCCATCTCTGAAACGGCCGGGGGCACCGTTTCGGTGGCCTCCACCGCTAAGGCTCTCTTTT
>CM046795.1:36314125-36380474 GCA_025617405.1 Perca schrenkii
GATTGGTTATGGTTAGGGTAAGAATGTCAGGGCGATAATATTCCAAAAAGGTGTAATACATGAGTAGTATGGATAAGTGTGTGTAACTATATTCCAAGGTACTGTAAATGCCCAGGGGTGCAAATAGCATAGGCTACATTGATATTTGTACCAGATGGGGGTATTAATAGAACACATTGCTGTGTGCACCGGCGGGGTACGAATAGCCAGATACTGTCCATAATAATTGGACTTTGGGTTCGAGTTTTTGAGAGTTTTCAGTGGTTATGAGGAGCAATATGAGAGAGAAATTTGGTAATCATTGTTTAGGTAGGCCTACATTAAACCACGTTAAGCTTTTTCCTCGCCATAGGGCCAATGAAGAAAACATTAACGTGAGATAACTTCTATAATCGTTGGATTTCGATTTAGTTTTTTTTGATTGATCGTTGTTTATACATTAAACCGCGTTAAACTTTTTTCACGTTAAGCGTTTTAGAATGTCCCCTTTGTAGGCTTGTTACCTGTTCCACACGGTTGGAGATTATCCACTGGGCATGCGCAAAACAGAATTGATGGCACCGTGGGAAATGGGAAAACAAATAGGCTAAAGAAAAATAAAGACAACGTAAATTCGAACCATTATTTTCGTTTTGGTTTCCTTATTTATTATATTTCCCGTTTCGAGCTGAAAGCAATGCAACAAACGTCAGTTTTCATATTTGGTTCATACAGAAAAACAGAAAAACAAAATATTGATTCGTTATTTCGTTTTTGGTTTGCCAGATTAAATGGAATAATTGAATGATCGGATGATACACGGACCCTTTTTCTCCAAGTGTGTTGCTTGGTTTCTGTTCCTGGAAAACGAAAGTCAAGGTGAGATAGTAAAAAAGAAAGTTAACATTGCAAACGCCCCGCCTCAGACATCCGCTCCGACTTCAGCGTGACTATTTAAAGCTGCGTGCTTCAACAAGTTTTAGTTTTTTTTCCCCGGATGTGACTTCCGTTGCTGGGAAACGAGCATCAAGCCGCGTTAAGACAGCACTGAAGACTTTATATGCAAATGCCACACCTCAGACTTTTCTCTTCGAAACAACATCAGGTGCAAAACTAATTCATATTTTGGTCGAGGAGGAAACAGCTGAATGATGAGAATCGTTATAATTTAGGTTATTGTAAGCTATAACTGAATCCCAGAGCTTGACATATTATGGATATGACCATGTTTTAAATCTGTTTCTTGTTTTTTTTCATTTCTTCCATTTTCCCGCTAAGCCAGGGTCATATGTTTTTACTTAAAAAAAATAAAAGGAAAACTGCCATGAATATAACGGTGGCTTATGCTGTCTGTCTGTCACTCACAGACGTTCTGTGTTTAGATGAGATCTGAATGCATATAGGCCTATTAGAGACCGTCTTCGGCTTGTGAGATGCGTCTGCGTCTCTGCCGCCGCCATCTTGGGACGGACATCTGACCTGTTCTGATCATTACGACTTAAGCCTCTGACACGCCAACCTAGGGCTATTACAGAAAAAGTTGTTTGTGCGACGTTAGTGCTGCTTTTATACTTTCATCAGAAAGGAAGGCCAAAACTTTGCAACATGGAATAACATTTCACAGATGAAAAAAAGGGGTTTTACAATATTTTACTGTTATGATCGAAGAGGTAGGCCTAGCCTAACCTAACGTTAATCCTTCTTTTAAGCTAACATAAAGTTAAGTGACTGTCCTGATACTGAATTAAGCTAATGCTAGCATGTGTCAGTTAAAGTAGCCCATTTTTTTAATTTAAAGTAATTAGTAAGATGCTGTAAATGATGCTATCAGCTCTGGGCTGAACTTTAGTCCCTGGAGTCAATCCCTACAGAACCCCATGTTAAAAAATCACAGCTGAAGTAAACATGTTTTGGGTTTTTGGTACAAAACGGTTTTGGTGTCTCTATAGCTAATACCATCTTTCATAACTGTATGAGTGTGAATGTCTATATAAGTCACCAATTTAAATCATATTGACGGTTAAAGTCGCATACTGTTAATGTCTACACAAGATAAGGTATTTTGGTTTGATAACTCACACTTTTACACACAAGTATCCTGTATCATCAATAGGCCTACATGGAGGCAATAGGCGTTAGTAGCAAAGCAAACCGCTTGAAAATTGGCTGGAAATTCAGAATTTAATTGATAGAACTCCTGCCTCGATAGACATATACATGCATTAGAAGGCGCGGCTTGTCAATACCATGGCGGTCACGTTGATGTATCACTCCAATGAACAGCAGCATCCGATGCGGTATCTAAACATATAGAGTATATATGATTTAAATGAAGGCACAGTTCAGGGTGTGGTCTGAGAAAGGGGGCCAGAAGTAGGGAAGGAGACATTTCTATCTTCCTTCCTTCCTTCCCCCTTCTTCCTCCACATGAAATGAACAGGGATTATCCAAACACTTAAAGCTTAGACTAAAGCATATTAAATCAACTTACGGTTATAGTGTTTTTTTATTCTCCATCAGTGCTGCTCAGAGTCAAACAACACTGGAGTCCAAACTGGAGGCCCTGCAGTGCCACTTCACCTGGGATCTGTATCACAGCAAGTCCATGCTGTTACGTCGAAAGGAAAAGTTCGAAGACATCGGCACTGAGGAGGGGAACAGCTGGCTGGGTCACATTTACAACCTGCGGGGGTTCGTTCAGTACAAGCTGGGGTTCACCGAAGACGCCCAGAGTTTCTTCAACAAGGCTGCAGAGGCCTTCAGCAAGATAAGAAACGCAGATGAGGGTCCCTGGTTGGTGGTGAACTACGGGAACCTGGCGTGGCTGCACCACCACCTGGGAGACCAAGCAGAGAGTCAGGCTTACCTGTCAAAGGTCAACGCCCTGATGAATAAATACCCATCTCCATCCCAGGACCAGCTCCATCCAGAGATCTACGCTGAGAAAGCCTGGACCCTGATGAAGTTCAGCAGAGAACAAAAGAAAGAGGCTGCAGATTACTTCCAGAGAGCCATCAGGATGCAGCCGGACATGGTGGAGTGGAACAGCTGCTACGTCTTTGGGTTAAAGTATACTTGTGATCACAGCAACACAGGGCTGGAGGCTGACCTTCTGGAGAAAATGAGAATCGCCAAGGAACAGGATCCAGAGAACATGTTCCTCGCTGTTCACTACCTTGAGCAATGTGCAAAGAAAGGGGAGATAATCAAAGATGAAGCACATGAGTTAGCCAGGAAGGTTTTGAGAAATCCTGTGAGCAGCTACAGTGGTATTATACAATTACTATATGTTTACAGATACTATGTTTCTATTGATGAGGCCATTGATTTGGCAGAGGAGGCTCTGAAAACCCATCCAGATGAGCGTTATCTGAAGAGATGCGCTGCACTCTGCTACAAATGGAAGATCATGTATGTCAGGGACAGTCGCCCAAATCCAAGCGTGATAGACAGAGCAATCAGTCTCCATAAAGAGGTGATTGCTCTTTACCCTCATTCTTCACTTGCAAAGAAAATAGAACTCGCAAGTATAAACGCAAAGTTAAATTACAGACATGATGAAGCTGAGCAGATGTACCAGGAACTGCTAGAAAGTGATCTGGAACCTGCAGACAAACAGATGATTTACAACATCTATGCAAAACATTTATTCTACGACCGACAGTACGACAGATCAACACAAAATCACATGAATGCAGCAGCGATAACGCATCAATCCTTCTATCGTAAGAACAGCATCACAACTCTGAAGAAGAACAGAGGCAGGAGCCACATGTGGAGAGAAATAGAGATCTTCCTGGCAAACCTGCAAGAACCATAGTGTTTGTAACAGCACTGGTTCTAAATCCAGAATGTATTCAACATCAGGAAAACCTGTTTCCTTCTGTTGTTTGGCTGGGCAGCAACACTCCTTCAAAGGTGTCGCAGGATTACTTTGCTTCCATTGGCTCTTAAGAGACAATAATGTTAATATGGAGGATAGTTTTACTCAGAATTGAAATTAAAAAGGGAAAAAGGCAATGACACAATACTCAAAACATGTTTCAACTCATTGTTGGTTTTTGTCTTTTCTTGTTATCGCAAAGATGAGATGTATCCTTAAAAGGCAGGTTTTTACACTTCATGGAAGACAAAGGCTGTTTAAAATTTAAAAAAATTGTACATTTGCCCTGATAAACGTCAGCAGTAAAATTAATATTGAGCAGAATTGAGTTTAGCCTAGTGGTCAGGCCCTCCACAACAGTCCCTGTTTCTCATGTGGCCCCTTGGGAAAATGAATTGCCCACCCCCGCTAGATATATGACAAGCTGAATCATTTAATAACACGGGTCCTTTAAATATCATCCACTGTGGACATGTCATTACATGATTAATTCAAAGATTTTGATCAGATGGTTTTCTTAACTTTACCGCAGTGTAACATAATAACATAATACTCTCTTGTTAAAATTGGCTTTGCTTTAAGAAAAATAAATGGTTGGTAAAATGTCAGTTACAATATTAATTAAAATAGATTTTGATCAGATGTTTTTGTTAACTTAACTGATTGTTATTTTCTTGTTGTGTTGAATGTTTTCATTTTGAAGTTTAAATAAGTACATAATACTCTGTGTATGAAGTTTGCTTTGCTGTAAGAAAAATAAACAGTTGTCAATGTAATAGTTATTTTGATAAACCTGAATATGATCGCCATTTGTAGCCTACACAATACTATTAAATATACATTATGTGAACTAAGAAATTCTCTTTTTGTTGGTAACTATAGAAGAAATTCATGTTTTCTACACAATCTTGCACACAACTTTACACAGGACGGTGATGGACGTTAATCAAACTAACTTTTGAAAGCTGCTGCCAAATTGTTTGTTTAATTTTTTTAACTTTCAACTTTTCAGTCAACCCGATGAGCATCAAACAAATACAACTGTTTATTAATATCTCCAAGGTGACATGTTACATATGATTAAATTGATATTTTGTGTGTAAAAGAAGTGTTTTTTCAGTTAAACTGGACCCTGTCAGTGTGAGATGGTAACAAACAGTAACCTGGCTACACCAGTAGGTGGCAGCAGATCATCATAAGAATTTTAAGACTATTACAGTTTTTCTCAGTGGCTTTGGTACTTTCTCGAATTCTCCTCGACATTTGCAAAACAGTAAGTGCATTTCTCAAAACAATTCATACAAATAGCAAAACACCATGGATTACCTGCAAAAGCCAGTGTCTTGCTCAAAATCCTTAATTCATCTAAGTAAATATCTGTGTCAATGAACATGTCAGTGCCATCAGAATGACAAGTCCTTGTGTCATTGTGTACAGCTAAGACAGTCAAATTGCTTAGTCATGTTGTCAATATAGAAGTGTACACTGGAGGGATGTTCTGATGTAAACTATGGCTAACGTTTTGATGATAATTACTATAAATTGTAGGTTAGACCTTAGTGTATGTGGGAGTTTGATTGCAAGACACTGGACAAGATTCACATTACGCTTTTACTGTTTGTACTGTAATTTGTTGACAGACCATGTCATTGCGATAAAGAAAGGAAAAGACAGCACTGCATAGCACAAACAAAAAAACAAACAAAAAAAAAGTAGAAATGTGAAAACAGGACAATCTCCTTAGGGAAAACTGTACATGCAGTGCTGTAGGAATTACAGTGCAGTCTTCCTTCTTCTCTCTGGCTGTTGACCCCGTCCAATCCCTTGTCCTTCCATTGTCAGACATTGTAACATTGTGTTGTGCCCCGGATATATTTATATATATATATACAGTCAAAATGTAAACTTTTTTTCAAACAAGAAATCCGTTTCCCCCAGTAACATCCAAGGGTTTGACTAATACCCGGAACAACCATTCCTATCCCATATGGTTCTTATGCAATGTAAATGTTTTTCACATCTCCAGTACATAGGACAGATCTTAGATATGACCACATGGCAACGGGAGATATTTTTAGCCACGAGACGTTAGCCAGCTAAGGTTATGCTAGCAAGATCAATGACATCAATGACATTGTGTACGGTTGACAATCATTAAATATAATCTGACTGTATGTTTAACAACAAGACAAGCGAGCTTTCTCAGCCATGTCTGTGTCCACGAATCAATATGAAGACTATCATGAAGAAATGACCTGCCACTTAGAGAGTTGAAAAGAGATGAACACTAACTAACACTAACAAGTTCAGAGGAGGCATGTAGAGTGGTGTAGAGTGTTTGTAGCTTGTGTGTTAGCGCCATCCTGTGTTGGTCAGAGGACGAGGCACTGAAGGACTACACTCAGTGTTGGAAATGAGATATTCAGTTGATGTAGCGCATTCATTTTGAATGTAAATGTCAAACGGTCTGTTTTTAATCGGAACTACCTGGCACTGTAGCCAATCTGAATTGAGTATTCACTCCGACCACATTATCACTGTTGAATAGATAGATAGATAGATAGATAGATAGATAGATAGATAGATAGATAGATAGATAGATAGTATCCAAGAAATGTATTAGATAAATCCTTCTGAAATCTCTACTTGAGCTTTTTTGGGGGAACACAAAATATATTAGGGCCTAAAGAAATGTTTCGCTTCTCTCAGAGTTTCCAATTTTAATGTTGGCAGCAGCTTTTAAAAGTTTTACTTTTAGTTTGATTAAAGGCCATCTTCGTCCTGTGTGCAGTACTGCAAACCTACTGAGTAGAGTCCATTCATTTCTTGTAGGCCTACAGGAACTACCAACAACAAAACACTTAAAATATTTCTTAGTGTACATATTTATTGTATTGTGTACAACTGAGACACAGATTGACAATCAGTTGCATCTACCGACATTATTCAGGTTATACAATCACAGTAACTATTACATTACCATTCAGTTTGATTTTTCTTACAGCAAATCAAATTTCCTTAAGACAGTAGTATGCTCTTATTATAACTTCAAATCCAATGCAAAGGAAAAACAATTCAATCCAATAGGAACATAATAGAAAGACAACATATGATGTATTTAAATGAATTGTGTAATTGACTGACTCAGGTATAAGTTTCTCACTTCCGTGTTTTATTTTGAGAATCTTGTTCACAATTGCCACAATTCTTTCCTGGAAGTAATCACATTAACAAATACGTGCAGTTTTATTTCAGGTAATGCTTTATATTTTTTTCTGGATTTAGAACCAGTGCTGTTAAAAACACTATGGCTCTTGCAGGTTTTCCAGAAACTCCTCTATTTCTCTACACATGTGGCCTTTGTCTTTCATCTTCTTCAGAGTTGAGATGCTGTTCCAGCGATAAGGGGATTCAAGCGGTATTGCTGCTACTTTCATGTTACATTGTATTGACCTTTGGTAGTCCTGTCGATTACAGTATAAATATTTTGCATAGCAGTTATAAACCATCTGTTTGTCTACAGGTTCCAGATCACTTTCTAGCATTTCAAGGTATATCTGCTCAGCTTTATCCTGGCTGTGGTTTGACATTGCGTATATTTCTGCAAGATCTGTTTTCCTAAAAAATGAAGAATGAGGGTAAAGAGAAATCACCTCCTCGAGGAGAATGATTGCTCTGTCTATCACGCTTTGATCCGGGCGACTCTCCCTGAGGATTTTCCATTGGTAGAGGAGTGCAACGCATTTCTTCAGATAACGCTCATCTGGATGTTTTCCCAGAGCCTCCTCTGCCAAAGCAATGGCTTCATCCATAGATACATAGGTACTGTAAAGCTGTAATAATGGTCTAACACCACTGTAGAGGCCAACAGGTTTTTGCAAAACCTTTCTGGCTAACTCACGTGCTTCATCTTTGATTTCTTCTCCGCGGTCAGCACGTAGAGTTAAGTAGTGAGCAGCGAGGTACACGTTCTCTGGATCCTGTTCTTTGGCGATTCTCATAATCTCCAAGATGTCAGCCTCCTGCTCTGTGTAATCAGTGGCATACACTAGTGCTCGGGCATAGCTGCTGTTCCACTCCACCATGTCCGGCTGCATCCTGATGGCTCTCTGGAAGTAATCTGCAGCCAGATCTTTGACAATTTTGAAATTCAACAGAGTCCAGCCTTTCTCAGCGTAGATCTCTGGATGGAGCTGGTCCTGGGATGGAGATGGGTATTTATTCATCAGGGCGTTGACCTTTGACAGGTAAGCCTGACTCTCTGCTTGGTCTCCCAGGTGGTGGTGCAGCCACGCCAGGTTCCCGTAGTTCACCACCAACCAGGGACCCTCATCTGCGTTTCTTATCTTGCTGAAGGCCTCTGCAGCCTTGTTGAAGAAACTCTGGGCGTCTTCGGTGAACCCCAGCTTGTACTGAACGAACCCCCGCAGGTTGTAAATGTGACCCAGCCAGCTGTTTCCCTCCTCGGTGCCGATGTCCTCCAGCTTGTCCTTGTAATGTAAAAGTATGGGCTTGCTCATCTCCAGATCCCAGGTGAAGTGGCACTGCAGGGCCTGCAGTTTGGAATCCAGTGTTGTTTCACTGATGGAAAAAAAATACTATAATAGTAAGTTAATTTAATGTGATCTATTCTAACCTTTAAGTGTTTGGATAATCAGACTGTTCATTTCATACGGAGGAAGAAGGGGCGAAGGAAGGAGGTGAAAATAGTCCCTTCCCTACTTCTGGTGCCCTTACTCGGGCCACACCTGTGGACTTTGGTCACTGCAACTTGCATGGTTGTGATGCTATCTGTTAGTGACCAAACCTGGTCACAGACAGATAGACAGACGAAGGCAAAGTACTCAAACCACCTCCATAATAGTTCCTCCTACAGTGAGTGTCTAAGGGGTGTGGTGGAAGTTTCTTAATCAGCAGGAGTAGAAGGTATAAAGTTAAAGATTGAAACAAATAAAGACAGTTTGAGAATGAAACCAAAGTTTGGTCTTGTACAAAGACAGTTGTACAAAGCAAATGTAGTTTCTTTGTGGAAGTGTGTTCAACTAGGCGAAGTTTAAACCCTGAGTTATATACCATTATCAGTTATGGCACCTCCTTCTCTTCACATTCTTACGTGAAGCAGTGACTAAACACTAAACACCTGTTTATCTGGCTCCTGGGGAAAGTGAACATCCTTAGGACGACACACTCTATGGTTGTTTATGGTTTAGCTTTAACCCGTTTCTGAAGAAGGAAGGCACAGAACAGAAAATGGTTTAGGAGATGAGTGACCTTACACTGGTAACTATCGGGTAACTCAAGGAGCCCCTAGCATATGTCTACTACAGACTTTCCGTCTCCAGTTATGATAAGTCAACACAAAAAAGAACTCTCCCCTATATTAAGAGAAGAGGAAAAGTAACATAGTCATGAATATAAAAGAAATCATGCTGAAATGTAATTTTCCCATTACAGGGGCACGTTAATTTAAACTGAAAAGGAGCCGGGTCCATCACACTCCCTTTTTAATAGTCTACCACAAGTTTTCAGCATGTCGCTGCTGAACCAAACGGGAGAAAAAATGATCAAAGTTTGTTTCACACCGAGAAAACATTTCGTTCAACCTGGAAACCGTAGCAAAACGTTGTGCACCGTTTTGAGATTGAACGTGCCACAGGACACAAAACCTAGGATGGAAAGGCATGTCCCGCAATACTCTGCCTCTGATTGGCTTACCCTGATATTCTTATCCTAACTCTAACCAATCTCATGCCTACTGACTAAACCTAACCAATCCAAATAACGAAGGCAACAAATATTAGCCAATCAGAGGCAGAGTAGGGCGGAACATTCCTTTGCCATCCTAGGATATTCAAATTCGCCTCCAGGAACACATCTAAAAAAAAATTGAGGAAAATAAAGAGGGTAGGACAGATGGAGAAATGAGGAAAGTGGGATGTAAGAGACAACTTTTGACATGGAAGACTCACCTCATCATTCAGCTGTGCTCCACTCAGTAGTTCTCTAAATATGAGTCAGTTTGGTTCTTGACGTTACTTTGAAGAGAAAGTCTGAGGTGTGGCTTGGCTTGTTTGTTTCCCAGGAATGGAAGTCACACCCGGAAATGAAACTAAAACATGACTCATCACATTGTCGGATTATTTGATGTTCAGTTGATTTAATTAGTTTATCTATAGAACTAGTTTTGTTGGGTTGTTCTTTTTTATTCTTGTTTGTTTTGCATTTGGCTCCTTATGAAGAAAATTGAACTCACAAATGTATATGCACAGTTAAATTACGGCTAGGAAAAAGCATAGAAGATATACCAAGAACTGCTAGAAAATGATCTGGAACCTGCAGACAAACAGATACTCAGAGTTCCATGCAAAATATTTATATCTCAATCTTGAGGAGTACCAGAGTTGTAGAAAAATAGAGGAGTTTCTGGCAAACCTTTAAGAGCCATAGTGTTTTTAAAATCACTGCTTCTAAATCCAAATTAAATGTAGGTACATACATTACATTATATTGATTACATACATCAGGAAAAGCTGATCCTTCTGTTGGTCTGCTGGTCCAGAAGCAGCAACAACTTATTCAGAACATGTATGATCAACACATTGTTGGTTTTGGTCTTTATCACAAATATATGTATCATATAAAGACAACTGTCTGCACATTAGTACAGTTAATACAAGACAAATGCTGTTATGTGTGTGTTTTTATGTTTGCACCATAGAGTAGCACTTTTCATTTTGTTGTATGTCATTACAATGACGTTAATTTTGATTCTGATTCAAAATAAAAATAACTTTAACATTGACTCTGAAACCTGTCAGCAGTAGTACACTAGATCTGTATCAAAGAAGCTGAATCATTTAATAACACTGGTCCTTAAAATAACATCCACTGTGGACATGTTCAGATGTCATCACATGATTAATTAAAATAGATTTTGATCAGATGTTGTCTTTTCCAAACTTAAATGTTTATTATATTCCTGTTGTGTTGAATGATTTCATGTTTAAGTTTAAATAAGTACATTATACTCTGTGTATGAAGTTTGCTTTGCTGTAAGAAATATAAAGAGTTTTTAATGTAATAGTTCATTTGATGTATAACCTGAATATGATCGCCATTTGTAGCCTACACGATAACTATAGAAGAAATTCATGTTTTCTACACAATCTTGCAGAACTTCACACAGGACGATGATGGACATTAACCAAACTACTAGTGTTTTTCAGTGAAACTGAACCCTGTCAGTGTGAAGTGGTAACAAATAGTAAGCTGATTACACCGGTAGGTGGCAGCAGAACCTCATAAAATGCAGCGCTGTATATTAGAGAGAGTTTGGCCAACTCAAATCATGGCCGCCATATTGGATACCAACGTCAGATGACTCTACAGTGTAACCCTATGGGGCGGATATGCTATCTTGAAATAAATTGCTTATTTTCACCATAAAAAGGCATATCCATGTTATTATCAACGTTTGTCAATATGTACAAGGCCCTTACGGAAATATTCCAGTGTATATTTACCTTCTATATCGTAAATGGGCCTCTAAAAAATGCCCATGTAGTGAGTGACCACTTCGCCTAATAAGTCTCTGAGCAGTGTTTACCTTCCTAATGTCCGCTAGCATACAGGCTAACTATAGCTAGCTTTGTGTGTAACGTAACAAAAACCAATCCATCTCAGAGGAGCCAAACTCAATATTAGGAATACTTATGTTGACAACGTGGACGCAGATATAGGAAATAATAAAGATACCTGGACTCGGTCGAGACCAAAAGCCATATGACTATGGCAAGATCACAAGAATTTAGGTACATGGAGTGCTAGCGAAAAAGCTAACACTAGCATAAGGCATGGCTAACTTCAAACTTCATTCATTTCTATAGCAGTGTTAGAACATTTTTGACAGCATGGTATACATTAACGATGGTATTACTATATTTGTCGTATGTAATTTGTTCTCATAAGTTGAAGAGAGAAATTGACATTTACCTCACACAATAATGAGTAGTCACTTGCTCTCCAGTTAGCTCTTTTCACATTCAGCTCCCTTACTTTTCACCTTTTTGGTTCATGGGGGAACTTGTGAAATCTTTTGGCGCTTCCCTTTCTTTCATTGCAGACAAACACGCAACAGTTGGGCATATTTTTCATGTCATTTTTTTTAATAATTTATTTAAAAAAATTCCACTATTCCCTGCACTATGTCAATGGGAATCAGATGAATGTTGGTATCAGAAATGGAGTCCACGAAAACACGTGACCACCTCGGAACCAATCGCATAACGGGAGAACATTTGATTCCCTAGTTGGCCAAACTCTCTCTAATATACAGCTTTGATAAAATGTTTAAGTCTATTAACTTATAGGCATATTTTTATGCGTTTTACAGTCTAAATGTAAAGTTTTTTTCAAACAAGACATCCGTTTCTCCTAGTAACACCCGAGGGTTTGACTAATACCCGGAACAATCATTCCTATCCCATATGGTTCTTGTGCAATGTAAATGTTGTTCACTTCTCCAGTAAATAGGATGGATCTTAGAAATGACCACATGGCAACGGGAGATATTTCTAGCTAAAGTTATGCTTGCAAGATTTAAAGTCAAAGACATTGTGTATGGTTGACAATCATTATATATAATCTGACAGTATGTTTAACAACAAGACAAGCGAGCTTTCTCAGCCATGTCTGTGTCCACAAATCAATATGAAGACTATCATGAAGAAATGACCCGCCATGTTTACTGTCGGCCGCAGCCTGAAGTAGAGAGATGAACACTAACTAACCCTAACAAGTTCTGAGGAGGCATGTTGAGGGTTGTAGAGTGTAACTTACTTCTTGTAGCTTGTGTGTTAGCGCCATCCTGTGTTGGTCAGAGGACGAGGCACTGAAGGACTACACTCAGTGTTGGAAATGAGATATTCAGTTTTTCCCCCCAGCGCATTGATTTGGAATGTAAATGTCCAACGGTCTGTTTCACCGGAACTACTTGGCACTGCAGCCAATCTGAATTGAGTATTCAATCAGACCATATAATCACTGTCAATGGGTATGATAGAGTGATTGAATGATTTATAGATAGATAGATAGATAGATAGATAGATAGATAGATAGATAGATAGATAGATAGATAGATATTTCCAAGAAATGTATTAATAAATCCTTCTGAAATCTCTACTTGAGCTTTTTGGGGGAACACAAAATATATTAGGGCCTAAAGAAATGTTTCGCTTCTCTCAAAGTTTCCAATTTTAATTTTGGCAGCAGCTTTTAAAAGTTTTAGTTTGATTAAAGGCCATCTTCTTCCTGTGTGCAGTACTGCAAACCTACTGAGTAGAGTCCATTCATTTCTTGTAGGCCTACAGGAACTACCAACAACAAAACACTTAAAGATTTCTTAGTGTACATATCTATTGTATTGTGTACAACTGAGACACAGATTGACAATCAGTTGCATCTACTGACATTATTCAGGTTATACAATCAAAGTAACTATTACATTACCATTCAGTTTGATTTTTCTTACAGCAGAGCAAATTTCCTTAAGACAGTAGTATGTTCTTATTATAACTTCAAATACAATGCAAAGGAAAAACAATTCAACCCAACAGGAATATAATAGAAAGATCACATATGATATAATTAAATTAATTGTGTATTTGACTGACTCAGGTATAAGTTACTCACTTCCATGTTTTATTTTTGGAAAAACCAACTGCTGAAGTGAGTCGTGCAAAACCATTTTAGTAAAGTGTAGAGCCCCTGGTGATACTTCCAGCAAAGTTTATATATTATAATATTCACACTGAGGCGTAACTCTTGCAGAAATGCAACCTAGTGGGTTTTTTGTGAATGTACCAGAGTCAAACTTTCATTTAAAAGCATAATTAGGACGGAAGCGCCACTTTTTTAAGATTGACCGTATTTTCGGTCAAATGGCCTTTTTTAATGGGAGTGCTATGGGCACTACTATGATAGCATCAAAATCGCTTACCCTGATATTCTTACCCTAGCTCTAACCAATCTCATGCTTACTGCCTAAACTTAACCAATCCAACTAACGAAGGCAACAACTATTAGCCAATCAGAGGCAGAGTAGGGCGGGACATTCCTTTGCCATCCTAGGATATGCAAATTTGCCTCTAGGAACACATGAAAAGAAGATTTAGGAAAATAAAGAGGGTAGGACGGATGGAGAAATGAGGAAAGTGGGATGTAAGAGACAACTTTTGACATGGAAGACTCACCTCATCATTCAGCTGTTTCCTCCACTCAGTAGTTCTCTAAAAATTAGTTAGTTTGGTTCTTGACGTTACTTTGAAGACAAAGTCTGAGGTGTGGCATTTGTCAATTCTTGTGCTTGGCGTTCGTATCCCAGGATTGAAGTCACACCCAGAAATAAAACTAAAACATGACTCATCACCTTTTGTGATTATTTGGTCTTCAGTTGACTTAAAGCAAGAACTAGTTTTGTTTGTTTTGCACTTTGGTTACTCATTTTTTTCACTTTTTCAGATATCGACTTGTAGATATTGTTGTACAGTTTTTAAAAGTTGCAGTTTGATAACGTCCATCATCGTCCTGATTGTGTAGAATACATGAATGTCTTGTATAGTTACCACCAAAACACAACAAACACACAAAACAAGGATTTGTTAGTTCACATAATGTATATTTAATACTATTGTGTGTGCACAAATAGCAATCATATTCAGGTTATACATCAAATTAACTATTACATTACAAAGGAAAAACAATTAAACACTACAGGAATATAATAAACACTATAGTTAAGGAGGACGACATCAACTTCATTACATCACATTACATGTCACTTAGCTGACGCTTTATCCAAAGTGACTTACAATTGCTATACATGAGAGGCCGCACACCTCTGGAGCAACTAGGGGTTAAGTGTTTTGCTCAGGGACACATTGGTTGATCTATCACAGTGGGAATTGAACCCAGATCTCCCACACCAACGGCATGTGTCATATCCACTGCCCCACCCACTTGGTGGATAGCAGCGTCAAAGAAACCTACACAGGGTAGGAAAACGTGCATATCAGCCTCCAAAGTTGACACAATATAATCAGCAATGACCATCGTCAACAACATCAGCATCCATTACATTACATTACATTACATTACATCACCAACCCCTTTTATCAACGTTTCTGACATCCTCAACACATAGTCAACAGACTAGAATATATAACCAACCAAGGAATAAAGAAAGAACAGAGAGAGGACGAAATGAGGTAGCCAAGAGATCAAAGAAGACTCCTCCCCTCCCACCTATTCAAGAAGGAAATGGCTGCAGGTATAAAGGAGTACTTAAATAATAATTTATTAATTCCCTAAGGGAAATTACAATGTTTTCACTCTGTTGTTATTATTATACACATAACACAAATGCTGAGTACCTATACATGCACTAATGGAGAGATGTCAGAGTGGCCCATGGACAGGCACCCAGTTGGCAGTTGGGCAATGCCCAGGAGGTGAACTGGCACCTCTCCACCACCAGACTTTGTTTCGTATGGGGACTTGAACCAGCAACTCCCTACTGACTGAGATATTGCCACTTGTACCTGTTACTCCTTACAGATAGACATCTTAGACATGAGGCAGACAGCAAGGACTGAAATTCAGGGAATAAGGGGTGGGAACTGTCAGACCAAATAGCATTAGCTTTCCTGACTGTCCATCTGTCCATGGAACAGGTCTGATAATGTGCACTGTTGGACAGCCAATATGTTGTTGCTCATCTTCACAACTCTGATTAGTGCAGTTTTGAACTTGATGTTAAGATTTCCGAACAAACAGAAAAGGGAGAAGGTCAGGACAGATTCAATATAAAGAGTGGATGTTATTTAAAGGACCAGTGTTATTAAATGATTCAGCTTGTTTCATATATCTAGTGTACTACTGCTGACAGTTTTCCAGAATAAATGTAAAGGTTTTTATTATTTTACAGCCTAAAGGATACAGTTCAAATATTCTATATTTTCTATGTTTTCTTTGTGATAACCATGAAAAGACCAAAACCAACAACGATTTGATCGTACATGTTCTGAATAAGGTTTTGCTGCTTCTGGACCAGCAGACCAACAGAAGGATCAGGTTTTCCTGATGTGTGATCAATTTCTGGATTTAGAACCAGCGCTGTTAAAAACACTATGGCTCTAGCAGGTTTGCCAGAAACTTCTCTATTTCTCTACACATGTGGCTCCTGCCTCTGTCTCTAATCTTCTTCAGAGTGTTGATGCTGTTCCATCGATAGCAGGATTGCTGCAGTATCGCTGCAGCCTTCATGTGATATTGTGTTGACCTTTGGTAATCCCTACAGTTGAAGTGTAAATATTGTGCATAGCTGTTGTAGAGCATCTGTTTGTCTGCAGGTTCCAGATCACTTTCTAGCAGTTCCTGGTATATCTGCTCAGCTTTGGTCTGGCTGTAATTTAACTGTGCATATATACTTGCGAGTTCTATTTTCTTCATAAGGAAAGAATGAGGGTAGAGAGCAATCACCTCTTCATGGAGACTGATTGCTCTGTCTATCATGCTTCGATTTGGGTGACTGTCCCTGACATAAAGGATTTTCCATTTGTAGCAGAGTGTAGCGCATCTCTTTAGATATCGCTCATCTGGATGGGTTTCCAGAGCCTCCTCTGCCAAATCAATGGCCTCATCAAACAGATAGATGGTAACTGTAAACCCTTAGTAATGGTTTAATACCACTGTAGCTGCTGACAGGATTCTTCAAAACCTTTCTGGCTAACTCACGTGCTTCTTCTTCAATACTTTCTCTTTTCTGAGCACATTGATGAAGGTAGAGGGCAGCGAGGTACAAGTTCTCTGGATCCTGTTCCTTGGCGATTCTCATTTTCTCCAGAAGGTCAGCCTCCACCTTATTGTTTTGCTTGAAAGAGCCCACTAACCCTAAGATGTAGCTGGTGTTCCACTCCACCATGTCTGGCTGCATCCTGATGGCTCTCTGGAAGTAATCTGCAGCCTCTTTCTTTTGTTTTCCGCTGAACTTCATCAGGGTCCAGCCTTTCTCAGCGTAGATCTCTGGATGGAGCTGGTCCTGGGATGGAGATGGGTATTTACTCATCAGGGCGTCGACCTTTGACAGGTAAGCCTGACTCTCTGCTTGGTCTCCCAGGTGGTGGTGCAGCCACGCCAGGTTCCCGTAGTTCACCACCAACCAGGGACCCTCATCTGCGTTTCTTATCTTGCTGAAGGCCTCTGCAGCCTTGTTGAAGAAACTCTGGGCGTCTTCGGTGAACCCCAGCTTGTACTGAACGAACCCCCGCAGGTTGTAAATGTGACCCAGCCAGCTGTTCCCCTCCTCGGGGCCGATGTCTTCGAACTTTTCCTTTCGACGTAACAGTATGGACTTGCTGTGACACAGATCCCAGGTGAAGTGGCACTGCAGGGCCTCCAGTTTGGACTCCAGTGTTGTTTGACTCTGAGCAGCACTGATGGAGAATAAAAATAACATCAACAGTAAGTCAATGTAATATGAAATATTAACAATAAAGTGTTTGGATAATCCCCGTTCATTTCATGTGGAGGAAGGAGGAGGGTTAACAAGCCGCGCCATCTAATGCATGTCTATCGAGGCAGGAGTTCTATCCACAATTAAAATCACAATTTCTGGCTAAATTTCCAACAGATTTTCAAGTGGTTTGTTTTGCTACTAACGCCTATTGCCTCCATGTAGGCCTATTTGTGATACAAGATACTTGTGTGTAAAAGTGGGAGTTTTTGAACCAAAATACCTTATCTTGTGTAGAGATTAACAGTATGTGACTTAAACCCTCAATATGATTTAAATTGGTGACTTATATAAACATTCACACTCATACAGTTATGAAAGGTGGCATTAGCTATAGAGACACCAAAACCGTTTTTGTACCAGGCTAGCATTAGCTTAATTCAGTATCAGGACAGTCACTTAACTTTATGTTAGCTTAAAAGAAGGATTAACATTAGGGTAGGCTAGGCCTAACAGTAAAATATTGTAAAAAACCCTTTTTCATCTGTGAAATGTTATTCCAAGTGTTGGCCTTCCTTTCGGATGACAAAAAGCAGCACTAACGTCGCACAAAAGACTTTATCTGTAAGTCGTAACGGTCAGAACAGATGTCCGTCCCAAGATGGCAGCGGCAGAGACGCAGACGCATCTCACAAGCCGAAGACGGTCTCTAATAGGCCTATATGCATTCAGATCTCATCTAAACACAGAACGTCTGTGAGTGACAGACAGACAGCATAAGCCACCGTTATATTCATGGCAGTTTTCCTTTTATTTTTTTTAAGTAAAAACATATGACCCTGGCTTAGCGGGAAAATGGAAGAAATGAAAAAAAACAAGAAACAGATTTAAAACATGGTCGTATCCATAATATGTCAAGCTCTGGGATTCAGTTATAGCTTACAATAACCTAAATTATAACGATTGTCATTATTCAGCCACTCACCTCATCATTCAGCTGTTTCCTCCTCGACCAAAATATGAATTAGTTTTGCACCTGATGTTGTTTCGAAGAGAAAAGTCTGAGGTGTGGCGTTTGCATATAAAGTCTTCAGTGCTGTCTTAACGCGGCTTGATGCTCGTTTCCCAGCAACGGAAGTCACATCCGGGGAAAAAAAACTAAAACTTGTTGAAGCACGCAGCTTTAAATAGTCACGCTGAAGTCGGAGCGGATGTCTGAGGCGGGGCGTTTGCAATGTTAACTTTCTTTTTTACTATCTCACCTTGACTTTCGTTTTCCAGGAACAGAAACCAAGCAACACACTTGGAGAAAAAGGGTCCGTGTATCATCCGATCATTCAATTATTCCATTTAATCTGGCAAACCAAAATCGAAATAACGAATCAATATTTTGTTTTTCTGTTTTTCTGTATGAACCAAATATGAAAACTGACGTTTGTTGCATTGCTTTCAGCTCGAAACGGGAAATATAATAAATAAGGAAACCAAAACAAAATAATGGTTCGAATTTACGTTGTCTTTATTTTTCTTTAGCCTATTTGTTTTCCCATTTTGCCACGGTGCCATCAATTCTGTTTTGCGCATGCGCAGTGGATAATCTCCAACCGTGTGGAACAGGTAACAAGCCTACAAAGGGGACATTCTAAAACGCTTAACGTGAAAAAAGTTTAACGCGGTTTAATGTATAAACAACGATCAATCAAAAAAAACTAAATCGAAATCCAACGATTATAGAAGTTATCTCACGTTAATGTTTTCTTCATTGGCCCTATGGCGAGGAAAAAGCTTAACGTGGTTTAATGTAGGCCTACCTAAACAATGATTACCAAATTTCTCTCTCATATTGCTCCTCATAACCACTGAAAACTCTCAAAAACTCGAACCCAAAGTCCAATTATTATGGACAGTATCTGGCTATTCGTACCCCGCCGGTGCACACAGCAATGTGTTCTATTAATACCCCATCTGGTACAAATATCAATGTAGCCTATGCTATTTGCACCCCTGGGCATTTACAGTACCTTGGAATATAGTTACACACACTTATCCATACTACTCATGTATTACACCTTTTTGGAATATTATCGCCCTGACATTCTTACACTAACCATAACCAATCCCACTCCTCTTGCCTAAACCTAACCAACCCAACCAGAGCAGACATATTCATGAGTCTTCCCCTACCACCCTGCACAAAAAAAAAACTATTTCGCGTTCGCGAGCCCTGACTTGCGCAATTGCATGCAAATTATCCAATCTAAAATTAAGAAAACAACACCGCCTCACAGGGGAATCAAACTCCAAACTCCCATACCAAGGGTAGCGTTCAGTTGACTGAACTATCATTTTTTATGTTTTGTATGATGTTTTTCAAATTGTTATATTCATTGCTTGTGAAGGACTTTGTGATTTTATCTGTGATAGGTGCTATATAAATAAAGCTTACTTACTTACTTACTTACTTACTTACTAACCACTCACCTAACAGTTCTTACGGAGTGATGTATAACTGTTTACCACTTGGTTTTCTTCAAGCCTCGGTTACTAGGTAACGGTACTGTATACAAAAAATAGGTACTAGCTAACAAACTAACGGTTTTATGCTTTCACTGAAGACAGAAAGCGCAACTGTAGTATCCATTTTCCGCTAGAAATTCAATTGTTATAAACTTTAGAGACAAAACGTTGCCAGTTTCTGCGGTCATGGAAGATGAACGTCCGCCATGATTTCGGTGCACGCGAGCAACGTGTTTTTGTTGTTACGTCACAGGGTGTGAATAGCTCAGCTGTGTGGCCGAGGCTATTCGTACTCGTTCGTACCGGGGGTGCAAATAGACACTCCGTAAGCCCGTAAGCTTTTTCACATTAGGACTAATATAAAGCCAATGAGAACCGTGGAGAGTCAACCCCCAACCTCTCCGCTGCCCTGCTGTGAAGCGCTTTATGTCATATAACGTCCAATTGGATTTTGGGTTAGATTATTTGACTGTTTTTCGTGTTTATGAGGGGTAATATGAGAGAGAAATTTGGTGATGATTGATAATTGTTTAGGTACATTCACCACATTAAGCTTTTTCCTTATAGGCTGAAGCAGAAACGCTTAATGTCAGATAATGTCCATAATAAGTGGACTTTGGGTTCGAGTTTTTGAGAGTTTTCAGGTTATGAGGAGCAATATGAGAGAGAAATTTGGTAATCATTGTTTAGGTAGGCCTACATTAAACCACGTTAAGCTTTTTCCTCGCCATAGGGCCAATGAAGAAAACATTAACGTGAGATAACTTCTATAATCGTTGGATTTCGATTTAGTTTTTTTTGATTGATCGTCGTTTATACATTAAACCGCGTTAAACTTTTTTCACGTTAAGCGTTTTAGAATGTCCCCTTTGTAGGCTTGTTACCTGTTCCACACGGTTGGAGATTATCCACTGCGCATGCGCAAAACAGAATTGATGGCATCGTGGGAAATGGGAAAACAAATAAAGAAAAATAAAGACAACGTAAATTCGACCCATTATTTCGTTTTGGTTTCCTTATTTATTATATTTCCCGTTTCGAGCTGAAAGCAATGCAACAAACGTCAGTTTTCATATTTGGTTCATAGGCCTACAGAAAAACAGAAAAACAAAATATTGATTCGTTATTTCGTTTTTGGTTTGCCAGATTAAATGGAATAATTGAATGATCGGATGATACACGGACCAAAAAGCATGACCCACTTTGTCATAATATATTTTCTCTTAAGTTGATGAGTTTAAATGTTCTTCTTCTTGAAGGGTCCGTGTATGGTCCGTGTATGGTCCAGGTACCGTTCGTTCATTTGTTTTTGCTGTCACATATGAAATCGAAAAAACGAGAAAACAACTTTTTCCGTTTTTCCGTTTTTTTAGAAAAACGAAAAAACCAAATTATGACTTGATTTTTGGTTTTCCCGTTCTTGCACGGAAATCAGAAAAACCACTTGATATTCCGATTTTCCCCGGTGGGTGGTGCTAAATCTGATTGGCAGGATATGCATTCATTGTTTTTCAAATTAAGAGTTTACCCACACTGTATTTGTTAGCCTGTAAAATTAATAGTCTATATGTAAAATTAATAGTCTATATGCATGCTTTTTGTCACCCAATTATTTGGCTTAACTCGCGACCCGCGCAGGGGCACACAACAACGGGGGAATGAAACGCCACAATAACGAGACGGTTGGGGTTAGGAAAAAAAAAGAACTGGGAAAGGAACCGTCACACGCGGGACACGCCGACAAAGGAACTGCAACACGCGGGACAAAGGTAGCCTACTGCCACACGCGGGGCGCGATCCCCGGTCTCCGGCGTGAAAGTCCTGTGTTTTATGTGTTTTCGCCTTATCAAATACTCGCTACTCGCTTTCGTTCTGGGATCATGAAATATGCTTCCCATTAAAATGCATTGCTTTCAATTTCGTAATCGCCACACGAAAAAAACGGCATTTACGTAACCTGTCCACGACTTAATAGATTACAATAACGTAACTATATAGGCTAACGACCTGGCGTGAGACTGGGCTGACATACACATAGGCCTACATCACAAACAGGATCATAAAAAAAGCAACTCCACATGAATAGCATGGACAATGAAATTAAAAATACTAAATAAATGAAAAAATAATAATACTAAATAAATAAAAAAAATCCAATGAAAAATCCACATGACTGTATAAGATGTAGCCTATAAGCATGAGACGCCTCTGAGACTGACCCTGTGATTCAGTATGAGAGTGTGTGCCATGGTGGTAGTGCAAATAGGTCCAATAGTGCAAGGATAAAGTCTAGAGACCAGCATTAAATATGGACAATATAAGAGATCAAAAGTAAATATTAGAAGTTTGAAGCTTACAGCCATTGTTCATGTATTAAGTTATGTTAGACCTCAGTCCAGGCTGGCGGGAGGAGGGAGGGAGGGATTGTGCATATGTATGGGCTAATATAGCCAGTAAACAGTAAACAGTAAACAGTGGGCCAGTGGACAGTCAGTACATAACTGTTATTGTAGGAGGTAGTGGAAGTGGTGGAGAGGGAGGAGAGGGAGGAGAGGCAGACAGGCTATGCAGAGAAGTCTCTCTCTCCTCTTCTCTTTAGTGAAGCATTGTAGAGTTGTATGGCCCTGGGGACAAATGACTTTAATGCGTTAGCATACAGCTACATAATAGTTATAATAGAGAATGCTAACGTTAGATTGTATGGAACGAAGCAGCACTTTCTAAGATCAAAGATAAAGGGTTCTGAACCAAACACAATCGGACATGTTTCAGCAGGAATGTGACCCGGAATTGAAGCTCTCATGCTTATACATCCCTTTGTACATTCATGTGGATTTTTTTTATTTATTTAGTATTATAATTTTTTAATTTATTTAGTATTTTTTATATCATTGTCCATGCTATTCATGTGGAGTTGCTTTTTATGATCCTGTTAGTGATGTATGTGTAGCCTATGTTGTGTGTGATGTCTTTAAGCTACTGGAACCTTGAATTTCCCCTTGGGGATCAATAAAGTATCTATCTATCTATCTATCTATCTATCTATCTATCTATCTATCTATCTATCTATCTATCTATCTATCTATCCTACAAAAATAGATTGTGCCTTCGTCTGTCAATGCGTGAACATGTTTACATTTAAGCTATTTCAATAGATTTTTTCAGTCAGTTAAGCCTCAGTTAATTGGGTGACAAAAAGCATGCATATAGACTATTAATTTTACATAGACTATTAATTTTACATATAGACTATTAATTTTACAGGCTAACAAATACAGTGTAGGTAAACTCTTAATTTGAAAAACAATGAATGCATATCCTGCCAATCAGATTTAGCACCACCCACCGGGGAAAATCGGAATATCAAGTGGTTTTTCTGATATCCGTGCAAGAACGGGAAAACCAAAAATCAAGTCATAATTTGGTTTTTTCGTTTTTCTAAAAAAACGGAAAAACGAAAAAAGGAGTTGTTTTCTCGTTTTTTCGATTTCATATGTGACAGCAAAAACAAATGAACGAACGGTACCTGGACCTACACGGACCGTGTACGTTTTGATAGTTTGTTTTTTCGTTTGAACCACAAAACAAAATAACGAGGAACCAGCTGTTTTTCGTTTGTCGTTTCAAACCAAAAACAAAGAAACGGTAAAAAAAGAGCCGTTCTCCGTTTTTGGTTTCTGAATACAAAAACGAAAAACGACTAAACCAAATTCAAATAACGGCCCGATTTTGTTTTTTTGAAATTCCTTTTTTTATTTTCTCCGTTTGCATATCTAGATTAAAAGAAAGACAGGCTAGCCACGTGACCCGGAAGTAATAGTAAATAAAGCCTATAAAAATAAAATCCAAGCTTTTAGAACGGTCATAATATGCAGCACTAACGTTATACCACGTTAGAAGAAAAAAATCAATCAATAAATAGGCTTATATAACCTGGACCGAAAGAAATATGTTAGCAACAGTAGTTTATTACAGTGATTTAATATCGTGCCTATCCACGTACACATCACCAGTCACGTTTAATGAGCGCATGCAGTAATAGTTAACCTAAGAACTTATTGTGTGTACAGAGTTGTTACTGTTAGCACTATATTATATAGGGGAGAGCTGGGACAGTTTAAATACTTTTTAATTAAACGTAATTTACAAAGCGATCATATCGCACTGAAAGCTAATATTTTGTCACTAAAGGTGTTTTTCCATTACCAGTACGTACTCGACTCGCCTCGCCTCGACTCGCTGTGCGTCCGTTTTCCATTGCAGATTTTAAGAATCGCCTCAGCGTGGCTGGTCGTCATAGCGACTGCCGTGGGCGTGGCTTAGTAGCTTGCTTTCCCATTGACAAATCCCCGCCGCATTTCCTGGTTATCCGTCTCCGTGAACAACATGATATCAAAGAGATAGTTAACGTTTACTGCTCCAGATTTCCCACCGTGGTCATATATATGACTCTAGAGTCGCTACTCGCTTTGTTTCTCTCACATATATATGACTCTAGAGTCGCTACTCGCTTTGTTTCTCTCACATATATATGACTCTAGAGTCGCTACTCGCTTTGTTTCTCTCACATATAGACCCTTTGCAAACACGTGACCACGACCACGTGACGACGCCATGACGGACGGCAGAATCACCGGAAGCCCAAGCTAAACAGTGTAGTAGACGAGCGGAAAGTTTCATTAGTTTCAAATAAATAACACTAAATAAACTGCAATACTACTACTACTACTACTACTACTATCTTCTTCTTTATGGCTTCTTCAGACATTGTTTACATTCACCTACCCTGGTCCCTGTCTCGATCCTGCCGGTAGCTAGCTTGCCCCGCTAGCCGTTAGCTGCCGTCCGGTGAGTGATATGTCAATGGGTGAGTGTAGTCAGCCAGGCTTCTGTGATAAATATCCCAATAACAACCCATGGAGCGGCGGTGGTGTGGCTATGTCCTCCAGTTACCGAAGGCTAGCTTTAGCTTGCGCTCAGAGCAGCAAGCATCTGCCATGTTCTCCATAGTTACGTTACTCAAAGCTTCTTCCCTTGTAAACAAATCTGCCCTTCACTCTTCACACACTACGCTCCGATCGGCACGCTACTGTTTACCTTTTCCTGCTACAACAAGCAGCTACTACCGCACTTTTTTGGGGGGGGGATACAATTCCAGACCCGACATGATGACCTGTCCTCTGGAGGACATAGCCACACCACCGTGGATTATTATTGGGATGTTTATCACAGAAGCCTGTCTGAATACACTCACAGGACGGCAGCTAACGGCTATCAGCTAGCAGGCCAAGCTAGCTACAGGCACGTACCGTTGTTCACTGGCTGAGCCAATGCATCTTTCTAATGGATCCCTGAACGCATCCCAGCTCTGGGAAATAATTCATCACACGTTAATCCATGCAGTAAATCACGGAGTGTCTGTGATCAGTATTAACCACACATAATGTAACACCTAGCTAGCCATCGTCTTGTCTGTGATTATATTCACTGCTGACCGGTGGATATTTCGACGCGATGGGCAGCAGCTAGCGAGCAGTCCAAAGCTAGCAGAGTGATATGGCTCTGGCTGCAGCTAGCTGGTCGGCTAACCGGGGTAGGAGCTCCGCAAACCCGCATTTAATTCAGTTGTTTGGCCCTTTTGAAGCTAGTTTCCGTGCCATGTCATCTTTAATTCAAGCAATATTTTTTGTATGTGTGTTAAGTTAAATGATCAAGGGAACGGCTTACTTTTGGGGATATGTAGCTAGGTCACTGAATAACCGACGATAGTTATGTGGGACCTGTTAGCAGGAACAGCTGGTTAGCACGGCAGCTAGCTGGGTGAGGAAGTTTTATTATTATTATTTATCAGTCATTTAAAACAGAAAGGCAATACATATACATGCTTGTGTTGGTGAGGATTACTCTGCAGATTGTGTATGTGAGAACAAGAACAGCGAATACACTCGTTTTGACTCATAGGTTTGACTTGCCGTCCGTCTACAGAATAGCTCTTCCGCCGTCCGTCATGGCGTTCATAATTCGCGGGAGTAGAGTGTGACGTCACGTGCAAAGGGTCTATATATGACTCTAGAGTCGCTACTCGCTTTGTTTCTCTCACATATATATGACTCTAGAGTCGCTACTCGCTTTGTTTCTCTCACATATATATGACTCTAGAGTCGCTACTCGCTTTGTTTCTCTCACATATATATGACTCTAGAGTCGCTACTCGCTGCGGAGATAATCGCCGTCACTCTCTCACTTCTCCCTCGCTCACCACACGCACACATACGGCGACTCGACACACACACATCACACATGCACACACCAGCGCACCAGTATAACCATCAGGCCACTTGTATGCTACGGAGAAAGCTCTGCGTGGAGCCTCCGGCAGCAAAAAACCACCACTGGCTAAACTATTTAAAAATGCCGTCTGTCGCTGGCAATGCAGTGATCAGTGACGATTCTTTCCGACCAGTCAGCAGCCTGCAGGGTTTCACGTCACCTTCTTGGCTCGCCTCAGCTCGCTTGGAACCTCGACTGAGCAGGTACTAAAAAAAGTACCTGTTAGCAGGTACCAGGGACTTTTTTTCGTAATGGAAAACCAGTTGCAGTGACAGATTCGAGAGGTTGTAATCACTGAGTTGTGGTTGTGATGGAAAATGAACCTGAGTAAAAAGAAATAAAGTACACGAGTAATTGTTGCATTACAAGTTTGCAGCTGTCATTGTGTTCATGCAAATATCAATCTACACATCTGTGAATATTTTTTCTGCGACTTCAAATTCAGATCACGTGTGTGAATATTTTTTACAAGTGCAAATTTTAACATAGTTCAGATTTTTTGTTCTGCAAGTTCTCACATTGTATTCTACAAGCTCTCACCTTTTGCACCCTTAACCTTCATACATTGCTGGTAGAAAGGGGGAACAGTTTGGTCCATTACGGTGGAAACCACATTAAATATTAATTTAATTATATAATATAGTGCTAACAGTAACAACTCTGCACACACAATAAGTTCTAGGTTAACTAATACCAACTGTATTGAACCAATGCATGCGCTCATTAAACGTGACTGGTGATGTGTACGTGGATAGGATTTTGGATATTAAATCACTGTAATAAACCACTGTTGCTAACATATTTCTTTCGGTCCAGGTTTATATAAGCATATTTATTGATTTTTTTTCTTCTAACGTTACTCTGGTATAACGTTAGTGCTGCATATTATGACCGTTCTAAAAGCTTGGATTTTATTTTTATAGGCTTTATTTACTATTACTTCCGGGTCACGTGGCCAGCCTGTCTTTCTTTTAATGTAGATATTCAAACGGAGAAATAAAAAAACGAATTTCAAAAAACCAAAATCGGACCGTTATTTGAATTTGGTTTAGTCGTTTTTCGTTTTTGGATTCAGAAACCAAAAACGGAGAACGGCTCTTTTTTTTACCGTTTCTTTGTTTTTGGTTTGAAACGACAAGCGAAAAACAGCTGGTTCCTCGTTATTTTGTTTTGTGGTTCAAACGAAAAAACAAACTATCAAAACGTACACGGACCCTTCAAGAAGAAGAACATTTCAACTCATCAACTCATCAGCGTGACTATTTAAGGCTGCGTGCTTCAACAAGTTTTAGTTTTTTTTCCCCGGATGTGACTTCCGTTTCTGGGAAACGAGCATCAAGCTGCGTTAAGACAGCACTGAAGACTTTATATGCAAATGCCACACCTCAGACTTTTCTCTTGAAACAGCATCAAGCTATATTATGACGCCACAGTGAAATATTCAAACCCAATATGCCAACAGAGTTGCCAGTATAGGCTACTGTTTTAGTTTTCTTACTGTTAGTCAATCAATCAAACTTTATTTCTATTGCACATTTCATACACATCAAAGTAACACAGTGCTTGTACAAAAGCTACACAAAAACTAGTCCACAATTTAGATCATAATTTGCACTTTCTGTATTTTTGACTCTTTACTACATCTCAGCAGTGATATAGACTGTCTATTCATGTTTATCGTGTTATTACCATATCACTTTCGCATATCCATCGACTTAGTTACACCTCACTTTGCGCTGGCTTTGTAAAGCCTACTTAATCTGCGCTTCATGTAGCCTATTGTATTCTGTATTCCTGTAATTTATTGAATGTGAAACTATATATTGTCCTGCACGCGTATGCTTTTCTTGGACAGGTTGCAGATGAGAGCCTGTTCTCAACGGCCTACCTGGTTGAATAAAGGTTTAATAAAAAATAAAATAAAAATTTGAAAATGTTGATGAAAACGACAAAATTCAAAATTCAAAATTAAAAAAAAAACCTTCCTCAATTTCGCAAAAACAAAATGTTTTTGTGTCTAAGTGACTGATGGAAACAACAGTCTTTGACATTGGTCCAGTATTAAGCATAAAGAGTTTCAGAGAAAACAAAAGTAAAAGTTACATCCCATGAACCAGTTGGTTCAGTGTTGTCGTGCAACAGCATCACCTGATGGATTCCTCATATCAATCATGCCAAGTTTCATTATGTTGAAACAAATTCCACAAATTCCCACCCAGAACAGGTCCCGGAACATGTCTACTCAAATAGACTGTTTCACATTCATCTGCTGATGGGTGTGATATTCTGTTTCCTCATACTTCTGGAAGAGAAGATTCTCTCTCTCTCTCTCTCTCTCTCTCTCTCTCTCTCTCTCTCTCTCTCTCTCTCTCTCTCTCTCTCTCTCTCTCTCTCTCTCTCTCTCTCTGATGTGAATGGGGTTCTACAGGTGTTTCAATTAGTGTTTGTTGTTGCAGTTTGTGAAAGAGGGAAACAGTACAATCAATTGTCCGACACAATAATCCAGCAACATCACAGCAAACGATAGGGAAAATCACAGCAATCAATATGGAAGTTTTAAGGCAAAAACCGCTAACAATTCACAAAATAAAGTAGGCTAAGGTTACCCATCAATTACTGCTCCACTTGTTTTACATTATAATGACATTTCCATTCCTGGGAAACGAAAGTCAAGGTCAGATAGTAAAAAAGAAACTTAATGAGTTGGACCCCTCCTCAGATATCCCCCTCTGACTTCAGCGTGACTATTTAAAGCTGCGTGCTTCAACCAGAGGTGGGTAGAGTAGCCAAAAATTGTACTCAAGTAAAAGTACTGTTACTTCAGAATAATATGACTCAAGTAAAAGTAAAAAGTAGTCATCCAAATAATTACTTGAGTAAGAGTAAAAAAGTACTTGGTGAAAAAACTACTCAAGTACTGAGTAACTGTTGAGTAACGTCTGATTTATTTTTTAACATAAGCATTCAATCAGACGGACAAAAATACAAAATAATCATATTTAGACAAATTATAGTTCATCCAATCAATTAAATTAATTTAAATTAATTCATTAATTATGAAATAGCTTAAATTAAAAATAATCCAGGTAAATTCAAGTACTTAAAAAATAATATCAATGAAATAATAATACATAAAAAATAAATAAGCATAAGTAACACAAATTTCTAAACCTTTACACTTTTTTTACCAGACTCTGCAGGCAGAACTAGAACAAGGTAATGTAGCTGCTGTTTGGTACTTATACTAAGGTAAACATGCTTTCATTCACAAAGGTGGATCACTTGTTATCGGGTTCAATCGCCGTGGTAACTAATGCTGGACGCCTAACCTGGTCAGGAGCAGGTTGTGACGTCACGTGCAAAGGGTCTATATATGACTCTAGAGTCGCTACTCGCTTTGTTTCTCTCACATATATATGACTCTAGAGTCGCTACTCGCTTTGTTTCTCTCACATATATATGACTCTAGAGTCGCTACTCGCTGCGGAGATAATCGCCGTCACTCTCTCACTTCTCCCTCGCTCACCACACGCACACATACGGCGACTCGACACACACACATCACACATGCACACACCAGCGCACCAGTATAACCATCAGGCCACTTGTATGCTACGGAGAAAGCTCTGCGTGGAGCCTCCGGCAGCAAAAAACCACCACTGGCTAAACTATTTAAAAATGCCGTCTGTCGCTGGCAATGCAGTGATCAGTGACGATTCTTTCCGACCAGTCAGCAGCCTGCAGGGTTTCACGTCACCTTCTTGGCTCGCCTCAGCTCGCTTGGAACCTCGACTGAGCAGGTACTAAAAAAAGTACCTGTTAGCAGGTACCAGGGACTTTTTTTCGTAATGGAAAACCAGTTGCAGTGACAGATTCGAGAGGTTGTAATCACTGAGTTGTGGTTGTGATGGAAAATGAACCTGAGTAAAAAGAAATAAAGTACACGAGTAATTGTTGCATTACAAGTTTGCAGCTGTCATTGTGTTCATGCAAATATCAATCTACACATCTGTGAATATTTTTTCTGCGACTTCAAATTCAGATCACGTGTGTGAATATTTTTTACAAGTGCAAATTTTAACATAGTTCAGATTTTTTGTTCTGCAAGTTCTCACATTGTATTCTACAAGCTCTCACCTTTTGCACCCTTAACCTTCATACATTGCTGGTAGAAAGGGGGGAACAGTTTGGTCCATTACGGTGGAAACCACATTAAATATTAATTTAATTATATAATATAGTGCTAACAGTAACAACTCTGCACACACAATAAGTTCTAGGTTAACTAATACCAACTGTATTGAACCAATGCATGCGCTCATTAAACGTGACTGGTGATGTGTACGTGGATAGGATTTTGGATATTAAATCACTGTAATAAACCACTGTTGCTAACATATTTCTTTCGGTCCAGGTTTATATAAGCATATTTATTGATTTTTTTTCTTCTAACGTTACTCTGGTATAACGTTAGTGCTGCATATTATGACCGTTCTAAAAGCTTGGATTTTATTTTTATAGGCTTTATTTACTATTACTTCCGGGTCACGTGGCCAGCCTGTCTTTCTTTTAATGTAGATATTCAAACGGAGAAATAAAAAAACGAATTTCAAAAAACCAAAATCGGACCGTTATTTAAATTTGGTTTAGTCGTTTTTCGTTTTTGGATTCAGAAACCAAAAACGGAGAACGGCTCTTTTTTTTACCGTTTCTTTGTTTTTGGTTTGAAACGACAAACGAAAAACAGCTGGTTCCTCGTTATTTTGTTTTGTGGTTCAAACGAAAAAACAAACTATCAAAACGTACACGGACCCTTCAAGAAGAAGAACATTTCAACTCATCAACTCATCAGCGTGACTATTTAAGGCTGCGTGCTTCAACAAGTTTTAGTTTTTTTTCCCCGGATGTGACTTCCGTTTCTGGGAAACGAGCATCAAGCTGCGTTAAGACAGCACTGAAGACTTTATATGCAAATGCCACACCTCAGACTTTTCTCTTCGAAACAGCATCAAGCTATATTATGACGCCACAGTGAAATATTCAAACCCAATATGCCAACAGAGTTGCCAGTATAGGCTACTGTTTTAGTTTTCTTACTGTTAGTCAATCAATCAAACTTTATTTCTATTGCACATTTCATACACATCAAAGTAACACAGTGCTTGTACAAAAGCTACACAAAAACTAGTCCACAATTTAGATCATAATTTGCACTTTCTGTATTTTTGACTCTTTACTACATCTCAGCAGTGATATAGACTGTCTATTCATGTTTATCGTGTTATTACCATATCACTTTCGCATATCCATCGACTTAGTTACACCTCACTTTGCGCTGGCTTTGTAAAGCCTACTTAATCTGCGCTTCATGTAGCCTATTGTATTCTGTATTCCTGTAATTTATTGAATGTGAAACTATATATTGTCCTGCACGCGTATGCTTTTCTTGGACAGGTTGCAGATGAGAGCCTGTTCTCAACGGCCTACCTGGTTGAATAAAGGTTTAATAAAAAATAAAATAAAAATTTGAAAATGTTGATGAAAACGACAAAATTCAAAATTCAAAATTAAAAAAAAAACCTTCCTCAATTTCGCAAAAACAAAATGTTTTTGTGTCTAAGTGACTGATGGAAACAACAGTCTTTGACATTGGTCCAGTATTAAGCATAAAGAGTTTCAGAGAAAACAAAAGTAAAAGTTACATCCCATGAACCAGTTGGTTCAGTGTTGTCGTGCAACAGCATCACCTGATGGATTCCTCATATCAATCATGCCAAGTTTCATTATGTTGAAACAAATTCCACAAATTCCCACCCAGAACAGGTCCCGGAACATGTCTACTCAAATAGACTGTTTCACATTCATCTGCTGATGGGTGTGATATTCTGTTTCCTCATACTTCTGGAAGAGAAGATTCTCTCTCTCTCTCTCTCTCTCTTTCTCTCTCTCTCTCTCTCTCTCTCTCTCTCTCTCTCTCTCTCTCTCTCTCTCTCTGATGTGAATGGGGTTCTACAGGTGTTTCAATTAGTGTTTGTTGTTGCAGTTTGTGAAAGAGGGAAACAGTACAATCAATTGTCCGACACAATAATCCAGCAACATCACAGCAAACGATAGGGAAAATCACAGCAATCAATATGGAAGTTTTAAGGCAAAAACCGCTAACAATTCACAAAATAAAGTAGGCTAAGGTTACCCATCAATTACTGCTCCACTTGTTTTACATTATAATGACATTTCCATTCCTGGGAAACGAAAGTCAAGGTCAGATAGTAAAAAAGAAACTTAATGAGTTGGACCCCTCCTCAGATATCCCCCTCTGACTTCAGCGTGACTATTTAAAGCTGCGTGCTTCAACCAGAGGTGGGTAGAGTAGCCAAAAATTGTACTCAAGTAAAAGTACTGTTACTTCAGAATAATATGACTCAAGTAAAAGTAAAAAGTAGTCATCCAAATAATTACTTGAGTAAGAGTAAAAAAGTACTTGGTGAAAAAACTACTCAAGTACTGAGTAACTGTTGAGTAACGTCTGATTTATTTTTTAACATAAGCATTCAATCAGACGGACAAAAATACAAAATAATCATATTTAGACAAATTATAGTTCATCCAATCAATTAAATTAATTTAAATTAATTCATTAATTATGAAATAGCTTAAATTAAAAATAATCCAGGTAAATTCAAGTACTTAAAAAATAATATCAATGAAATAATAATACATAAAAAATAAATAAGCATAAGTAACACAAATTTCTAAACCTTTACACTTTTTTTACCAGACTCTGCAGGCAGAACTAGAACAAGGTAATGTAGCTGCTGTTTGGTACTTATACTAAGGTAGACATGCTTTCATTCACAAAGGTGGATCACTTGTTATCGGGTTCAATCGCCGTGGTAACTTATGCTGGACGCCTAACCTGGTCGGGAGCAGGTTAAGTTGGAGATCAGAGATCAACCGGTGTAAAAGTACCGCCTACTGACCAATCAATACTCCACTGATAACGGCTTCACCGTTCTTAGAAGATCAGGTGGAGCTCGGTGTGCGGAGAGAGAGAGAGAGAGAGAGAGAGGGGGAGAGAGAAAAAGAGAGGGGTGTGCTCATACAAAAAATATTTAGAGACCGACAGCCCCGTTATCATTCCCTGATGGGTATATTTGCCGTGTGTAATGCGCACAGCGGTTTTATGTTTTTTATATTTTTTATTTGCTCTCACGATCGCTTTCACTGCCATGGTTGCAACTGAAATAAAAGGCTAAAGCAACGACAGTTTATGGAAAGTACAAGTGTAATTATGGTCAGATCTTGTGCCTGACTGATGGGGAAGGGATATTGATACGAGTTGTGCGCATCTACAGCGTCGGCTATTTCTTTTTTTTTTGCCAGCTTTCCTTCCCGTTTTAGGAAGCAGCGACTGTATTGCGTTTTGCCTGTAAAACCATGTATGTGTTCATTTGTATGTAGAATTATAGTTTGCTCTTCTTATGTAAAATATGTGGCTATTTATGTGAACAGGCGCCGCTGGATCGGGAAACCCTGGGTTGGTTGAACTAGTTGATAACCAGCGTCATGACACAGTTTATGCGGGACCGCGGTGGTTAGGTTAGGTGAAGCCGAGTAACTGAAATAAATCCAGGGCATGTTGATCTTGCTTCGTAGTACAGGGCGCGGTTCCTCCTCGTCTGTGACGTTTCTGACATTGCCACTTTTGTTTTGCTGCGACTGTAAAAGCTAACCCATCCCGCTGCTAGGTTTGAGGAAGGTGACGAGACTGCACAACTACGTTTGATTGGGTGAAACCCAGTCACGTGGTAGAGGCTTTAGCGGAAGTCTCTCTCTCTGTCAAAATAAAACATTAAAATGAGGCGTACGCGGGGGGATAAAAACAATGACTCGTAGAATACCAAAGAGGTAAAAAGAAAAGTAACGAGCTCATTGTAGCCTAATGTAGCGGAGTAAGAGTACAGTTTCTTCTTCACAAATCTACTCAAGTAAAAGTAAAAAGTATAGTGATTTAAAACTACTCCTAGAAGTATCATTTTTTCAAAAACTTACTCAAGTAAATGTAACGGAGTAAATGTAACTCGTTACTACCCACCTCTGGCTTCAACAACATCTCATCATTTACAGCAAAGCAGAAGTTGGACATCACTGACTTTATACCAGCGGACCCAAAGCAGCATCAAGAGCAGAAACCAGCCCAATATTTAGAGAACTACTGAGTCGAGGAAACAGCTGAATGATGAGGTGAGGAGCTGCTGCTGCATTTAATATATAAAGAGAATTATTATGATTTATTTAACGGAGTATCTATTTGCACCCCCGGTATGAATAGCCTCGGCCACACAGCTGAGCTATTTACACCCTGTGACGTAACAACAACAAAAACGTTGCTCGCGTGCACCGAAATCATGGCGGACGTTCATCTTCCATGACCGCAGAAACTGGCATATTAGGGAAGTTTTGTCTCTAAAGTTTATAACAATTGAATTTCTAGCGGAAAATGGATACTACAGTTGCGCTTTCTGTCTTCAGTGAAAGCATACAACCGTTGGTTTGTCAGTTATACCTATTTTTTTGTATATAGTATGGTTACCTAGCAACCGAGGCTTGAAGAAACTATCCGGTAAACAGTTGCTTCACTTCTTGAAAGAACTGCTGGGTGAGTGGTTAGTACGCTTACCTTTGGTATAGGAGTCTGGAGTTTGCTTCCCCTGTCTGGTCATCTTATTTTTTTAAATTTGGATTGGATAATTTGCATGCAATTGCGCAAGTGAGGACCCGCAAACGCGAATTTTTATTTTTTTTTGCAGGGTGGTAGGGGAAGACTCATGAATATGTCTGCTCTGGTTGGGTTGGTTAGGTTTAGGCAAGAGGAGTGGGATTGGTTATGGTTAGTGTAAGAATGTCAGGCCGATAATATTCCAAAAAGGTGTAATACATGAGTAGTATGGATAACTGTGTGTAAATATATGCCAAGGTACTGTAAATGCACAGGGGTGCAAATAGCATACATTGATATTTGTACCAGACAGAGTATTAATAGAACACATTGCTGTGTGCACCGGCGGGGTACTAATAGCATTCATTTCTAATTGCACCAGGGTACGAATAGCACTTCTAATTGCACCAGGGTGCAAATAGCATACACTTCTAATTGTACCAGGGGTGCAAATAGCATACACTGCTAATTGTACCAGGGGTGCAAATAGCATACACTGCTAATTGTACCAGGGGTGCAAATAGCCTCACCCTTTATTTAACATCTTATTATTGAGCCCCAGAGCCCAAAATATTAACATTATGGCTCCTACATTTTCTAGTTTTCATTCCATCCACAGGGATTTAACATTTTTTTATTTTACTTGAAGAATTATTACAAAACAGAAATATAAGTCTGGTGAAGAAATTGGAGAAATTCTAAATACATAAATTGTGTTTTAATTTAATGAATTAATTGTACTTTCATTTAGTTGACATAGTTTTTTGGCTGTAATGTGTTTCCTGGGTGATAAGCCTCTGCTTATAGTTATTTCCTCATTTGGACTTCCTAAGGACTCTCTAGTTTTGGGGTAATTTAACGCTCATGTAGGGTGAAGACTGTGTGACTGGGAGGAATGGCCTGTTCGATCCAAACCACAGTGGTCCATTCATTGTTTTCAACAAGTCCTCCAAACCATACAAGAAGTTAAGAAAAAGACCATGGTTTGGATTAAAAGGAGACAGTGTTGCATTCGTTTACAGTCGTCCACCCCCGCACCTGCCTCCTTATGAGGAATTACTACAGCCAATAGAGGGGACAGCCACTAAAAAGGCCAATATGAGTCGCAATTCATGCTAGAAAAAAAGCACCTTATCATTTATGTCAGGGACAGTCGCCCAAAGCAAAGCGAGATAGACAGAGCAATCAGTCTCCATGAGGAGGTGAATGCTCTTTACCCTCATCCTTCACTTGCGAAGGAAATAGACCTTGCAAATATATCTGCAAACTCAAAAAAAAGCAAGGCTAAAGCTGAGCAGATATACCGGAAACTGCTAGAAAGAGATCTGGAACCTGCAGACAAACAAAGGCTCTACAGCAGTTATGCAACACATTTATACCGCCATTATAGGGAGTACCAAAAGTCAATACAATATCATATGAAGGCGGCAGCGATACCGCAGCAATCCTCCTTTCAAGTGAACAGCATCAACACTCTGAAGAATATTAGAGACAGAGGCAAGAGTAGTAATGTGAGTGGAAAAATAGCAAAGTTTCTGGCAAAGCACAAGTTCTAAATCCAGAAGGAAAACCTGATCCTTCTGTTGGTCGGCTGGTCCAGAAGCAGCAAAACCTTATTCAGAACATGTAAGATCAAATCGTTGTTGGTTTTGGTCTTTTCATGGTTATCACAAAGAAAACATAGAAAATATAGAATATTTTGAACTGTATCCTTTAGGCTGTTAAATACTAAAAACCTTTACATTTATTCTGGAAAACTGTCAGCAGTAGTACACTAGATATATGAAACAAGGTGAATCATTTAATAACACTGGTCCTTTAAATAACATCCACTGTTTATATTGAAATCTGTCCTGACCTTCTCCCTTCTCTAGCTATGTTTCTATCCACACGTTTTTATCCGAATTAAGTGATATCGAATGAAAAATGCCTCATGGAAACAGTAAAATCCGATTGAATTTCATGAATATCGACTCAAAGGAAATAGGTTTCAGTCTCATCGGATTTTCTCTTGATCGATATATACGGCTTATGCGATAAACGCTGATGAAAACGTTATTTGCCGAATAAATTAATGAATTGCGATTAAGTTTTAGGTAATTTTATGGTTGCGACCCGCCACAAAAACGAAGAAGAAGTTGTAGTTCATTTCCGCCCGGTATTTCCACTCTTTTTGCACACATGACGGGTGTCAACAAAGACATGATGTAAGTGGACGAACGAGGAGACGAGAGACATTCTGAATTTAATTTAAAATATAACGGCTATTTTAGATAGCAAAAATCTAAGAAATGCCATAATTTATCAGGAACTCACGAAGGAAATGGCCAACAAAGGTTACGACAAGCCGTGGGACGTCCTGCGAAGTAAATGGAAGGCGCTTAAACAGCGATACATGTCTCAAAAAAGAGAGTTGTCTCTCAGCGGTGCCGGAGGGAAAATAAAAGGCAAGTTCCACCTTTTTGATGAGCTGGATCAGATCCTCGGCCAAAGGCCCATCGGATATTCCTCGGCTTCTAATACTAACAACTACTGTTGTGTAGCAAAACTTTGTTCGCAAAGGTTTGTTGAATCTTGTGCGATTCAGTGCGAAAATGAACGGAAACACCTTAAAATGTCTCAAATAAATTCGATATACCAATTTAATCGCAAAACAGCAAGAGACGTCATTACGCAACAGGTTTTTATTCGCTTTAAAACTGTTGGATGGAAACATACGTTCACACTCAGCTTTATTCGCATGAGTGTTTTTACCAAACTTCACATAATTCGATTGACAAGTGGATGGAAACTTAGCTTCTGTTTGTCCAAAACTGCACTAAACAGAGTTGTGAAGATGAGCAACAAGATATTGGGTGTCCAACGGTGCCCATTATCAGAGCTGTTACATGGACAGATAGTCAGGAAAGCTAATGTTATTTGCGCCGACAGTTCCCACCCCTTATTCCTTGAATTTCAGTCCTTGCCGTCTGGCTCCTGTCTGAGATGTCTATCTGTAAGGACTAACAGGTACAAGTGGCAGTAGCTCAGTCAGTAGGGAGTTGCTGGTTCAAGTCCCCATACGATACAAAGTCTGGTGGTGGAGAGGTGCCAGTTCACCTCCTGGGCATTGCCGAACCCCCAACTGCCAACTGGGCGCCTATCCATGGGCCACTCTGACATCTCTCCATTAGTGCACATATAGAGTACCTATACAAGCATGCATGTGTGTAATGTGTATAATAATAACAACAGAGTGAAAACAATTGTAATTTCCCTTAGGGAATTAATAAAGTATAAATTATTATTGAAGTACTCTTTTATACCTGCAGTCATTTCCTTCTTGAATAGGTGGGAGGGAAGGAGTCTTCTTTGATCTCTTGGCTACCTCATTTGGTCCTCTCTCTGTTCTTTCTTTATTCCTTGGTTGGTTTTATATTCTAGTCTGTTGACTATGTGTTGAGGATGTCGGAAACGTTGATAAAAGGGGTTGGTGATGTAATGTAATGTAATGGATGCTGATGTTGTTGACGATGGTCATTGTTGATTATGTTGTGTCAACTTTGGAGCCTGATATGCACTTTTTCCTACCCTGTGTAGGTTTCTTTGACGCTGCTATCCATGCACCTTGTACTGGTATTTATTTGTCCTAGTACTGTTACGGTTGTGTTCCAGTTGGACTCTGTGTAGAACTTGTATTTATTTATGTGTCTTGTATGTGTTTATAATTGCAGCACACCTAATCGCCCTTTGGGGACACAAATAAAGTTTAAGTCAATGTTGTTCTCCTTAACCATGGTGTTTATCATATTCCTGTAGCGTTGAATTGTTTTTCCTTTGCACTGTAATTTAAGCTTATATAACAACATTATACTCTGTGTGTGTTTGCTTTGCTGTAAGAAAAATAAATGGTTGGTAATGTAATAGTTAATTTGATGTATAACCTGAATATGATCGCTATTTGTGTACACACAATAGTATTAAATATACATTATGTGAAATAACAAATCCTTGTTCCGTGTGTTTGTTGTGTTTTGGTGGTAACTATACAAGACATTCATGTATTCTACACAATCAGGACGATGATGGACGTTATCAAACTGCAACTTTTAAAAACTTCTGCAAAACATATGTTTATAATCTACAACTGTACAACAATGAGTAACAAAGTGCAAAACAAACAAGAATAAAGAAGAACAAACCAACAAAAACTAGGTCTAGCTTTAAATCAACTGAAGACCACATAATACCTGCATGAAGATGACCTCCATTGCATTAACAAATATAATTAAAAAACACTGCTATATTTGTGCTGTAAAAATGATTGTTTGTGCTGTTAAGGGTTTTGAATAATTCAACGTTAAATTTTCTGGCCAGTGATGTCACACAGCCCCCCATTAATCTCAACCATTTGTGCTACATTTGTGCTGATTTGTGCCTGATACTTCGGTTTTTACGTTGTCAGGCTTTATTTTTTACATGGCTACTATTTGCGCCTTAAAGGCTTCTGACACCAGCCATCACTCCCATGAACGGGAAATTTTTCCTTACAATAGGCTCAAATGAAGCAGAAACCCTTAATGTCAGGTAACGTCCATAATAATTGGACTTTGGGTTCGATTTTTTTGACAGTTTTCAGTGGTTATAAAGGGGAAATATGAGAGAGACATTTGGAAATCATTGATCATTGTTTAGGTACAAACCACGTTAAGCTTTTCTCCTCACCATATGTGCCAATGAAGAAGAAAACGTCAACGTGAAATACTGTCTATAATCGCTGGATTTTTTTTTTTTTGACAGGCTTAAGTGTTCATGACTATGTTTAGAATGTCTTGTTCATGGGAGTGATGGCTGGTGTCAGAAGCCTTTGCACAAATAAATAAATAAAGCCTGACAACGTAAAAAACGAAGTAGCACAAATGTTTCTTTTAATGGCACAAATCAGCACAAACTTTTGAGACCATTTTGGGGAGATTTGGACATTATTGGGGGGCTGGGTGATGTCACTGGCCAGAAAATGTAAAGTTTAAGTTGTTACTTAAAACCCTTAACAGCACAAAACGATAATTTTTACAGCACAAACCGGCACAAACGAATAGCAGTGTTTTTAGATGACAATGGGGGCCAGCTTCACGCAGGTCCAAAACCATCACAGAATGTGAGGAGTCATGTTTTAGTTTCATTGCCGGGTGTGACTTCCATTCCTGGGAAACGAATCCCGTGCACAAGACTCTATGGCCCAATCCCAATGTCCGGACTCACAGACTCACGGACTTTGGTGCGCGTTCTCGCGAAATTCGTAAGGGCTTAGGGTTGTCCCAATGTGGAATTTCAAAGGGCGTGAGGGTTTGAGTACACACTTACCGAGCCCTTTCCGTGAGTCTGCATCGATGCAGACTTCACCAAAGGGAATTACCCACAGTTCAAAGCGTTGTGACGTTTACCGCGGAGACGATAGGGAAATCCGGAAATTACAAAGGTAAACAACAGCACGACACGCGACCACGGAGCGGACCAACCTGTTGTCCAGCTGGTAAAACAAGAGTTTGGAATCAGGCAGCCGTCTCCTGGGCCTCGGCCGTGTGGAAAGCAACAAACTTAAAAGGAAAATTCCCAAACCGGCAAGAGTCAGCAACATCTTTGTTATTAAACGTCGCCAAGGTAACATGTGATCTCGTGAAGCGCTGTCCCAATCCCATTTATAACTATCCGAGCCCATGTGGCCTCACACACTCGCTCACTTAGTACCTGAGATCACTTAAGTCCTTAGTCCTCAGGGCTCACTTTGGGATTGGGCCTATGAATCCCACACCTCGAACATTGTCTTCAAAGTACCAAACTGACTCATATTTAGAGAACTACTGAGTGGAGGAAACAGCTGAATGATGAGGTGAGTCTTCCTTGTCAAAAGTTGTCTCTCACAACCCACTTTCCTCATTTCTCCATCTGTCCTCTATCTTTTCCTTAATTTTCTTTTTTAATGTGTTCCTGGAGGCAAATTTGCATATCCTAGGATGGCAAAGGAATGTTCCGCCCTACTCTGCCTCTGATTGAATATTCGTTGCCTTCGTTTGTTGGATTAGATAAATGTAGGCAGTAGGCGTGAGATTGGTTAGAGTTAGGTCAAGAATATCAGGGTAAGCCAATCAGAGGCAGAGTATTGCGGGACATGCCTTTGCCATCCTAGGATTCACGTCCTGGGGCACGTTCAATCTCAAAACGGTGCACAACGTGTTGCTACGGTTTCCAGGTTGAACAAAATGTTTCCTCGGTGTGAAACAAACTTTGATCATTTGTTCTGCCGTTTGGTTCAGCAGCGACGTGCATGTATACTAGTGGTAGACTATTAAAAAGGGAGTGTGATGGCCCCGGCTCCTTTTCAGTGTTTAAATTAACCTTTTGCTATGTTTAGTCAGGTTAAACGTGTCCCTTGAGACACTTACTGTAGGAGGAACTATTATAGAGGTGGTTTGAGTACTTTTCCTTTGTCTGTCTCTGTCTGCGACCAGGTTATGTCACTAACAGATAGCATCACAACCATGCAAGTTGCAGTGACCAAAGTCCACAGGTGTGGTCAGAGTAAGGGCACCAGAAGTAGGGAAGGGACTATTTCTATCTTCCTTCCTTCCCCCCTTCTTCCTCCACATGAAATGAACAGTGATTATCCAAATACATAAAGCTTAGACTAGAGCAAATTAAATTAACCCTCTGTTATAGTGTTGTTTTATTCTCCATCAGTGCTGCTCAGAGTCAAACAACACTGGAGTCCAAACTGGAGGCCCTGCAGTGCCACTTCACCTGGGATCTGGAGACCAGCGAGTCCCTACTTTTATGTCGAAAGGACAAGCTGGAGGACATCGGCACAGAGGAGGGAAACAGCTGGCTGGGTCACATTTACAACCTGCGGGGGTTCGTTCAGTACAAGCTGGAGGTCACCGAAGACGCCCAGAGTTTCTTCAACAAGGCTGCAGAGGCCTTCAGCAAGATAAGAAACGCAGAGGAGGGTCCCTGGTTGGTGGTGAACTACGGGAACCTGGCGTGGCTGCACCACCACCTGGGAGACCAAGCAGAGAGTCAGGCTTACCTGTCAAAGGTCGACGCCCTGATGAATAAATACCCATCTCCATCCCAGGACCAGCTCCATCCAGAGATCTACGCTGAGAAAGCCTGGACTCTGTTGACTTTCAGCACTGACAAAACACAGGCTGCAGATTACTTCCAGAGAGCCATCAGGATGCAGCCGGACATGGTGGAGTGGAACAGCAGCCATGCCCGAGCACTAGTGTATGCTTCTAGTCACTGCGGCATCTTGGAGATTATGAGAATCGCCAAAGAACAGGATCCAGAGAACTTGTACCTCACTGCTCACTACTTAACACTACGTGCTGACCGTGGAGAAGAAATAGAAGATGAAGCACGTGAGTTAGCCAGAAAGATTTTGAGAAATCCTGTCGGCCTCTACAGTGGTGTTAGACCATTACTACGGGTTTACAGTAACTATGTATCTATGGATGAAGCCATTGCATTGGCAGAGGAGGCTCTGGGAAAACATCCACATGAGCGTTATCTGAAGAAATGCGTTGCACTCCTCTACCAATGGAAAATCCTCAGGGAGAGTCGTCCAGATCAAGGCGTGATAGACAGAGGAAGCAGTGTCATCGAGGACGTGATTTCTCTTTACCCTCATTCTTCACTTATGAGGAAAATAGCTCTTGCAGAAATATACGAAATGTCAAACTACAGCCAGGATAAAGCTGAGCAGATATACCTTGAAATGCTAGAAAGAGATCTGGAACCTGTAGACAAACAGATGGTTTATAACTGCTATGCAAAATATTTATACTGTAATCGACAGGACTACCAAAGGTCAATACAATGTAACATGAAAGTAGCAGCAATACCGCTTGAATCCTCTTATCGCTGGAACAGCATCTCAACTCTGAAGAAGATGAAAGAGAAAGGCCACATGTGTAGAGAAATAGAAGAGTTTCTGGAAAACCTGCAAGAGCCATAGTGTTTTAACAGCACTGGTTCTTTTAATCCAGAAAAAAGGTAATGCATTACCTAAAATAAATCTGCACGTATTTGTTAATGTGATTACTTCCAGGAAAGATTTGTGGCAATTGGGAAAAAGATTCTCAAAATAAAACATGGAAGTGAGAAACTTTTACCTGAGTCAGTCAATTACACAATTCATTTAAATATATCACATGTTGTCTTTATATTATATTCCTATTGTGTTGAATTATTTTTTCCTTTGCATTGTATTTAAAGTTATAATAAGAACATACTACTGTCTTAAAGGAACACGCCGACTTATTGGATGTAGCTTATTAAGCGGCAGCACCCCTTGTTGGCAAACTGCATGTTTGCCAACAAGGGGTTGGCAAACCCCCCAGCATGTACAAAAAACAACGTAACATGAGACACAGCCGTCTTCTAACAGTAAACAAACCGGGAACTATATTCTCAGACAGGCTTGCTGCGAGCATATCACTCCGCCCAAGTACTATATTCTTCCGCCTGAGAATATAGTTCCCAGTTTGTTTACAGTTAGAAGACGGCTGTGTCTCATGTTACGTTGTTTTTTGTACACGCTGTCACTCTACAAATCACAACATGTAAATAGGAACATGTTGGTGTTATTTTGTCACTTATTGGGAGCAGTAGGATTACTGGAACCATTCACCTGCAGGTTCTGTGATGCTGATGCTGCTGGAGCCGTCAGACAGCATTACAGCACACACGGAGATGAGAAGGGTATGTATCGACTTGTCTGACTCTGGGGGTTACGGTGAATAAGCTAAATTCCCAATAAGTTGGCGTGTTCCTTTGAGGAAATTTGCTTTGCTGTAAGAAAAATGAAACTGAATGGCAATGTAATAGTTACTTTGATTGTATAACCTGAATAATGTCGGTAGATGCAACTGATTGAAATCTGTATCTCAGTTGTACACAATACAATAAATATGTACACTAAGAAATCTTTTAAGTGTTTTGTTGTTGGTAGTTCCTGTAGGCCTACAAGAAAAGAATGGACTCTACTCAGTAGGTTTGCAGTACTGCACACAGGACGAAGATGGCCTTTAATCAAACTAAAAGTAAAACTTTAAAAGCTGTTGCCAATATTAAAATTGGAAACACTAAGAGAAGCAAAAAATGTGCTTATTAGGCCACTAATATATTTTGTGTTCCCCCAAAAAGCTCAAGTAGAGATTTCAGAAGGATTTATTAATACAATTCTTGGAAATATCTATCTATCTATCTATCTATCTATCTATCTATCTATCTATCTATCTATCTATCTATCTATCTATCTATCTATCTATCTATCTATCTATCTATCTATCTATCAATCAATCAATCAATCAGTCAATCCCATTGACAGTGATTATACCATGGTCGGAGTGAATACTCTATTCAGATTGGCTACAGTGCCAGGTAGTTCCGATGAAACAGACCGTTTGACATTTACATTCAAAATGAATGCGCTACATCAACTGAATATCTCATTTGTTCATGATAGTCTTCATATTGATTCGTGGACACAGACATGGCTGAGAAAGCTAGCTTGTCTTGTTGTTATAACATACAGTCAGATTATATTTAATGATTGTCAACCGTACACAATGTCATTGATGTCATTAACTTTAAATCTTGCTAGCATAACCTTAGCTGGCTAACGTCTCGTAGCTACAAATATCTCCCGTTGCCATGTGGTCGTATCTAAGGTCTGTCCTATTTACTGGAGAAGTGAACAACATTTACATTGCATAAGAACCATATGGGATAGGAATGATTGTTCCAGGTAAGTCAACCCTCAGGTGTTACTAGGGGAAACGGATGTCCTGTGTGAAAAAAACTTTACATTTTGACTGTAAAACGCATAAAAATATGCCTATAAATTAATAGACTTAAACATTTTATGAGGTTCTGCTGCCACCTACCGGTCTAACTAGGTTACTGTCTGTTACCACTTCACACTGACAGGTTCAGTTTCACTGAAAAACACTTCTATTAGACACAACTCTATTTAATCATCTTTTACCCGTTTACCTGTCACCTTGGAGATATTAATATACTGTTTTAGTTGTTGGTTGACTGAAAAGTTGAAAGTTAACAAAATTATTTGGCAGCAGATTTTTTTTAAATGTTTTGTCTGATCACAGCCCTCACCGTCACTTTGTAAAGTTCTGCAAGATTATCTAGAAAACATGAATTTATTCTATAGTTACCACCAACACACACAAAAATTAACAAAAGGAGGATTTCTTAGTTCATATAATGTATATTTAATAATATCGTGTAGGCTACAAATGGGATCATATTCATGTTATACATCAAATTAACTATTACATTAACAACTGTATATTTTTCTTACAGCAAAGCAGATTTCATACATATAAGTTATGTACTTATTTAAACTTCAAAATGAAAACATTCAACACAACAGGAATATAATTAACACCGTGGTAAATTTAAGAAAAACATCTGATCAAAATCTATTTGAATTAATATTGTAACTGACCATCTTACCACCATTTATATTTCTTAAAGAAAAGCAAACTTCATACACAGAGTATAATGTACTTATTTAAACTTCAAAATGAAAACATTCAACACAACAGGAATATAATAAACAGTTAAGTTTGGAAAAGACAACATCTGATGAAAATCTATTTGATTTAATCATGTAATGACATCTGAACATGTCCACAGTGGATGTTATTTAAAGGACCAGTGTTATTAAATGATTCAGCTTCTTTCATAAAAATCTACTGTACTACTGCTGTACTACTTTCAGAGTCAAAGTTTTTGTTTATTTTTAGTCAGATTTAGAATGGACTTTGTCATTTTAAGTACAAACAACAACATGAAAAGTGCTACTCTATGGTGCAAACATAAAAAAAACACACTTAACAGCCTTTGTCTTCTATTAACTGTACTAAAGTGCAGACAGTTGGCTTTCTGTGATATACTGTATATCTTTATGATAACCATGAAAAGACCAAAACCAACAACGTATTGATCGTACATCAGTGTAACACAGTGCTTTGTACAAAAGCTACACAAACTCAGTGCAATTCTACAGAGAACCTGTGTGTGCAGAGATCTATGTGGACACTTTGAGCAGCGTCTGTCTGCCTGAGTGTCGGTATGACAACAGTTACCGTGAGACACCTGCATTATGACGCTCTGCTGCTAGGTTACTGTTTGGTTACTTCACACTTATATACACAAAAGCTTCAATTATATTTCATCTGTTCACATATAAACTTGGAGAAATTGGTATACAGTTGTATATGTTTAATGTTCAGCCGTGTTCGTTTAAAAGTTGAAAGCAAAAACAACTATTTGGCAGCAGCTTTTCAAAGCTGTAGTTTGATTGACGTCCATCATTGTCCTGATTGTGTAGGGTACAAGAATATAAAGTTACCACCAAAAAACATGAAGGGGATTTCTTAGTTCATATAATGTATAGTTAATAGTATCATGTATGCTACAAATGGCGATCATATTCAGGTTATACATCAAATTAACTATTACATTAACAACTGTTTATTTTTCTTACAGCAAAGCAAACTTCATACACAGAGTATTATGTACTTATTTTACTATGATTGAATTAATCATGTGACCAACAGAAGGAAACAGGTTTTCCTGATGTATGTAATCAATATAATGTAATGTACAGTATGTACCTACACTTAATTGGGATTTAGAACCAGTGCTTTTAAAAACACTATGGCTCTTGCAGGTTTGCCAGAAAATCCTCTATTTCTCTCCACATGTGGCTCCTGCCTTTGTCTCTAAACCTCTTCAGGGTTGTGATGCTGTTCTCCTGATAGGTACTTTTTAGTGGTATCTTCGCCACCTTCATGTGATATCGTAGTGACCCTTCACCGTCTTGTCGATAGAAGTGTAAATATTTTGCATAGATGTTGTAGAGCATCTGTTTGTCTGCAGGTTCCAGATCTCTTTCTATCAGTTCCTGGTATATCAGCTCAGCTTTATCCTGGTTGTTTAACTTTGCGTATATCTTTGCGAGGTTTATTTTCTTCACAAGTGAAGAATCAGGGTAAAGAGAAATCACCTCCTCATGGAGACTGATTGCTCTGTCTGTCATGCTTTGCTCTGGGCTTTCTCTGAAGATCTTCCATTGGTAGCAGTGTGCGAGACATTTCTTAAGATAACGTTTATCTGGATGTTTTCCCAGAGCCTCCTCTGCCAAATCAATGGCCTCATCAATAGATACATGGTTTATGTAAACCTCTAACAATGGTCTAATGCCACTGTCGCTGCTGACAGGATTTCTCAACACCTTTCTGGCTAATTCACGTGCTTCATCTTCGATTCTCTCTCCTTTCTTTGCACATTCGAGGTAGAGAACAGCGAGGTACAAGTTCTCTGGATCCTGTTCCTTGGCAATTCTCATTTTCTCCAGAAGGTCAGCCTCCAGCTTTTTGTTGTTTTCCCTGAAATCATACATTAACTCTAAGACGTAGCTGCTGTTCCACTCCACCATGTCCGGCTGCATTACAGAGATCTACCTTTCTCAGCGTAGATCTCTGGATGGAGCTGGTCCTGGGATGGAGATGGGTATTTATTCATCAGGGCGTTGACCTTTGACAGGTAAGCCTGACTCTCTGCTTGGTCTCCCAGGTGGTGGTGCAGCCACGCCAGGTTCCCATAGTTCACCACCAACCAGGGACCCTCATCTGCGTTTCTTATCTTGCTGAAGGCCTCTGCAGCCTTGTTGAAGAAACTCTGGGCGTCTTCGGTGAACCCCAGCTTGTACTGAATGAACCCCCGCAGGTTGTAAATGTGACCCAGCCAGCTGTTCCCCTCCTAGGTGCCGATGTCCTCCAGCTTGTCCCTGCGACATAAAAGCATGGACTTGCTGGTCTCCAGATCCCAGGTGAAGTGGCACTGCAGGGCCTCCAGTTTGGACTCCAGTGTTGTTTGACTCTGAGCAGCACTGATGGAGAATACAAATAAGTATTTTATTTATTAATTAACAATTTTCATTCATTTTTTTAACAGTATACAAAAAAAAACTAACCCCCCATTCGCCATCACCACCTACCCAGACACAAATCAAGAAAAGATGACACAGTAACCAGGGACATGCACAGACATTTGGAGGGGCTATTGCTTGATTGACGACGGAGATGAAAGCAGAAGGGCTTGGCGTTCCCTCTTTTTAATATGCGATGCACCATGTGTGAGAAAAGTAACAAAGTCACGTGACTGGGGGGCAAGATTAAATTTAGTAATGATGGGCGTATTATCGTATTGATGCAGCCACAACAGCAAAAAACAAAAACAAATGAAAAAGAAAGAACGAAAGTTTATTTAAACTCTTCCACCAGAGGGACAGCTAAGCCAATCAGGGCAAACGGGCTGTTGCCTAGGCAACAATAGCCCGTACATGTGCACGTCCCAGATAGTAACCCTAACACAACAGAATAACAACAAATAAACAGTTAAAAGTTGTGACAACCAGTGGTGTTTTAAGAAGTTAATCGTAAGAACAAAGTAGGGATGGAATGAAAACATCAACATTGAATTGTAGGATCCATAATGTTAATATTTTGGTCTCTGGGGTTCAATAATAAGATATTAAATAAATCATAATGATTCTCTTTATATATTAAATGCAGCAGCAGCTCCTCACCTCATCATTCAGCTGTTTCCTCGACTCAGTAGTTCTCTAAATATTCGGCTGGTTTCTGCTCTTGATGCTGCTTTGGGTCCGCTGGTATAAAGTCAGTGATGTCCAACTTCTGCTTTGCTGTAAATGATGAGATGTTGTTGAAGCACGCAGCTTTAAATAGTCACGCTGAAGTCGGAGGCGGATTTCCGAGGTGGGGGCATTTAAAGTATAAAGTCTTATTACTACTTCAGTCTTATCTCACCTTGACTGTCGTTTCCCAGGAATGGAAACCTACAGCCAAATATCTGAAAGTAATCTCGACAAACTATACAGTAGCTTCTTCTTGAAGAATATGACTCACGGAGTTTCACGCAATAAAATATTCAAAGCCAAGGTGCCACGTTTTTATGGCTGACCTTTGTACGAGATGTATGAAGAAGTGATATATATTAATGACCTTTTCATTATGACATTTGTATCTCTGCAATTGTGATTCTTCATAATGAAACTCTGATTACCCCCCCAACTGCTTTGCCTCTCTGAAGGTTTCTATTTTCTTTACGTATTACGGTTGAGCTTGAGTGGATCAGACAGAATAGTGGCAATATTGCTGCAACTAACAATTATTTTCATTGTCGATTAATCTGTGGATTAAGTTGTTAAGTTGTTTGGTCTATAAAATGTCAGAAAATGGTGTAAAATGTGGATCAGTGTTTCTAAAAGGCCAAGATGACGTTCTGAAATGTCTTGTTTTGTCCCCAACTCAAAGATATTCAGTTTCCTGTCCCAGAGGAGAGAAGATACTAGAATATATTCACATTTAACAAGCTGCAAGCACAGAAGTTTTACTTGTTTTTCCATAAAAAAATGACTAAAACTTATCAGTCGATTTATCAAAATACTTGTCGATTCATTTGATAGTTTACAACAAATCGATTAATCTTTGAAGCTGTAGAATGGTTGACCACTCTGATACCAAAGCTGTCTGTCTGAACTAACAGATTGTTTGTTTACAAGAATAACTTAATAGCCCCTTAAAATCGTATCTTTAATGTTTAACTTTTGCCCAGGTGGACTCCTGGACCGTGTGACGTCATTGTGGGGTGTAGATACACGTTACAGGTGCAACAGAGCGCGTTTCTTAACACACCCATCAGCGATCCTCAGGAATTTAAATGAAATTTGCATTATGAGGAATCACGAGATACAAATGTCATAATGAAAAGTAGGGGTGGGCGATATATATCGTTTACGATAATATCGTCATTGTTGTGTTAACGATTGACATTATCGAGTATTTAAATTACTTAGAAAAAAACACTTCAAAACACGCACTGGAACCGATTGGAACGCTACTCCTGTCTACAAAGATGGCGGCAGCGGCTACTAGCTGTCCTGTCGGTGTATATTTATATAAGTACAGCCACACTGAACTAATCAATATAGGACTACGATACAACACAAACATTACGAGAGCCTTCCAGGCGGCTCATAACATCCCGGTGGACATAGCCAGACCGGGCGCTGTGTGGGTCGTTGTCCGCATCTAGCACGCCGAGCTAGCTACCGGCAGGATGAGAACATAACTCCGGCAAGACCAGAGGCGGAGGACTGCATTTTTGTGCAGAATGAATGGAGTACCAACCGCCAGTGGCGGTTTTTGGTACGGGCGAACTGGGCAGCCGCCCGGTGCGGCATTTTTTCATGTCACATGGGGGGCGGTAGGAGAACTTAAAAAAAAAAAGAAAATCCTCTGCACTGCGAAGCGTTTTTCTGTTTTCTATCATTTCACTGTGTGGGGCATTGGCATAATAGCGCCCCCAGCAGCTGCAGGCGCCCTGCTTGCTGAGAGAGGTCAACACCCCCTACTTTCACAATGAAATGGACTAGTCCGTAACAGTGCGCGAAAGATAAACACACAGTGACAGGAGAAATGGGAAGTAGGCTACGCATTTAAGTATTTCCATCACTGTTAAAACTCCAGGTGCATGCAGCAGTCCTTCACTTTTCTGTCTTGTTCCTGGCTCATGGAAAAGATGAAGAGACAAGGTTTGTAACAGGAGAACGGGAATGGAGAGATATTTCCTTCTTGATAGAGCTGTGTAGATTGAATTATTACTTTACGTTATCACTATTATTAGAATAAACCTTTCTTTTATGTCAATGGTATAAACGCCAAAATGAAACAAATTTACCCAAGCGGCTCAAATAAAAGAAAAAAGCGAAAAGACATGTTTTCGGCAGTAGCAGGACCTTCATCAGCTCCCGTGGCCAATGATAGTGGTGCTGGTGTCGGCTACAGTGACATGCACAGTGAGGAGGAGACTTTAGGAGGAGAGCGACAGAGAGAGGGAGTGAGGCTACAACCAGCCGTAAGCACAACTGCCCTTAAAACACTTAACCCCTTGATAAAACTGAGTGGTGGACAAACTGTTGATGATAACACTACAACAATTAAGACAATCAAAGACGTAGGCAAGCTTTACTGTATGATTGCATTAGTAGCCTATATAAACGTTGCACATTATGCAAACGTTCGTAACGAGAATTGATGCTTTTCTATCTGCATTGACAGACAAAAACTCATGATAGACCTCTTCAAATTATAGCATAGGGCCTCTTGAAATGATACAGTATATATATGTATATATATATATATATATATATATATATATATATATATATATATATATATATATATATATATATATATATATGTATTATACATATATATATATATCATATATATATGCCTTGTTTTATGATTTATTAGGAGTATATTTTATTGTATTAATAAATGGCTATTTGTTGAAGTGTTTAATGTGTAGTTTTAGGAGTAGGAGTTGGTATACATATTCAGGGGAGCGCAAGGACGGGTACAGCTTTATCAATACTAGTTAAACAGTTGTACAGTTTTATTCCCAACGTGTATATATAATACAAATATAAATTATTTGTTCTTATATTTTATCCTATTATTATTTCATGTATATTGTATCCTATTACTTCATTTATATTCTGTGTGTGCTGTGTGTCTGATATTGTGCTGCTTCAGTCATTCATCATTTTTTTGGGATCAATAAAAATCTATCTGTCTATCTATCCATCTATCTAGCTATCTATTTGTGATCTTATGTGGTGGGCCGGTCTGGGCCAAAATGCCAGGTCTGATTTTTGTTCCCAGTCCATCCCTGTCAGTCAGTGTGGCTCAAGCAGAGAGGAGCTCATCCAGACTAAAGTTGATCAAGTCATACCTGAGGTCAACCGAACGGTTCACTGGCCTTGCCGTCATCAATATCAATCACTCAATAGGGGAGCAGATTTTATACGATGACATCATTGATGATTTTGCATCAAGGAAGGCCAGAAAGGTCAGGTTTTAGTTTTAGTTTGTGTTTTCTGTTCTTAGTGCTATAGTATAATCATTAGATTCTCTTTAGTGTGTCTTCACATATGTGTGATGAAGGATTTGTGCTATTTCGAATATTTATTCTATATTGTGTCTTTTGGCAATGTTGGAGGTAGAGATTGTGCACCTTAACAAAAAAAAATAGTTGGGGGGCGCTCGGAGGGGGTCCCGCCCGGGGCGTCATTCAGTGTAGCACGGCTACAATCCAGCACGGCTCACCTGACCTGGAGCCCTGTCGGTAATATACAGGCCATTTTATTTACCACGAAAACAGCACACTGCCGTCTACATAGCCCCCGATGCTAACGTTAGCACAAGTTTGGCTCACTGCTTACCATAGTGAACTAAATCCAGCACGATCATCTGGAGGGGATACATATTGTAGCAGGGGAATTTTACAAGGCGTCCTTAAAGTCTGTACTCCCCAGGTTTTTCCAGCATTCAGCTTGTGCTACTAGAGGGAAGAACACACTAGACCATGTATACTCTAACATAGCATACAGAACTGCTCCTCTACCTCACCTGGACCAGTCAGGTCACATCCAACTATTTCTGATCCCAGCATAAATCCCAGTCAGAAGGACTATACAGCCAAGTAGGACTATCAAAACCTGGCCTGACACTACCCTATCCCAGCTCCAGGACTGCTTCCAATAAGGACATGGTTGTGTGCAATATGTTACAGAACAGAGCCCTTTATTATTATGATTTAATCTTGCTTGTATGCTGCACAATTTACATTACAGCAGAGGTGTAGAACTGAATGTTTACTCAGAGTTCAATGTTCCTACACTAGTTCAATTAGTATTAGTATAGTATTCGTATTTTGTCTTTAAATTGTTTTTACTTGAATACTTACATTTTAAAGAAAATAAATAAGAATTGTTTTCATTCAACATTGTGCCCATTATTATAATCAGTGATTAAGTAACTCAGACTTTTAAAAACACAATTTTAAAGGATATTGTCTAATTATCGTTATCGTCAAAATCTGCAAAAATATCAAGATATTATTTTTTGTCCATATCGCCCACCCCTAATGAAAAGGTAATTAGTTTATGATTAGTGCTGTTGCCAGTAAGATAAACCCAATCACTCCAGAAAGTCTTACATACTGAGTCTGATCATCATGAAGACCTGAGCATCAGGTCTTCATATCGCTACATCTCGTACAAAGGTCAGCCATAAAAACCCGGCATCTTGGGTTTCAGTGTGTGAAACTCAGTGAGTCATCTTATTCTTCAAGAAGAAGCTACTGTATAATCACAAACTTTGTCATGATTTCTTTCAGATATTTGGCTTTCGGTTTCCATTCCTGGAGTTAAAGCTCCATTGTGTATTTTTTTTAGTTGATTCTTAGCAAAAAAAACCTTTGTTCTTTCACAAATATGTCCTCATTCATGTGTAATTACTTCCACCAACTAATCAAAGTATTCTTGTACGCGTAGATTCTGCCATTCAGAATCATTCAGAATACATACGAGCGAGTTGCTAGAATGACTGCCGCCATGTTGCGCCTCCATCTTTAAAATACATTAGCCAAAGAGGGACATACCTCCACCTTTCGCGATTTTACACTCAGTGGCACCGTGACGAATGCCAAGGAGGGGGAGAAGATAACGGAGTCGCAATGGAAGTTAAAAAGAGAATTAAAACGACAACACGACAGGCAAAGAAATAAGACCAAAGTTAATATTGGAGTGATATTTCCAAAATGGAAAGAGCTCATAAGGAGCAAGGATGCCAAAGTTGCCTGCTTTCTTCTCAACAGGTAATTTGTGTAAATTCAAAGTTTTATAGTTGCTTGGTTGCATGGTTGTGCATAACACTAGAACGACGTCTAAGGATACTTTTCCTCGCGTCAATGATGAGAAAGGATACCTTGTAACATAAACATAATTTATGTGTCGTGATTTCCCTGGCAGACAACTCACGTCATGCAGTTGTAACACAGACTAGCTACAGCTAGAACAGCTGCGTGTAAACGATGGAGATACTAAGAGGTCATTTTGGTTTCATTGACATTGCTCATACTGCTCAGGGAAATATATTAAAAACACAAACCTCTGTTGCTTCTCTCCTACGCTGTGAACATTGCCTTGCACTATTAATCTCGTTCAATATACAGAATAACGATAGCACTGATACTTTACTAACATTAGCTTGCATATGATTGGGAACCTGATAGCTGATGTTGAATGAAATGGTACCAAAATAACTTAAAACAATTATTACACTGGAAGGAACACTCACGGACAAAGTCGTACTTCTTGGAATAACACGGCCACTGTAGGAGTTAGAATGTACTCAGAATGGGAGGGGCTAGAAAGTAATATTCAGTTGGTTGTCATATACAATTTCACCGCTAGATGGGAGAAATTCTTACATAATGTAGCTTTAACTTAACAACGGTGTTATATTCCTGTTGTGTTCAATTGTTCGTCATTTGAACTGTATTTTTGTAAGTTTTTATAAGAATATTATACTCTCTGAAATTTGCTTCGCTGTATGAAACATAAATGTTTTATAATGAAGGCTGTTAATTTGATGTATAACCTGAATATGATCTCCATTTGTAGCCTACACGATACTATTAAATATACTTTATGTGAACTCAGAAATCCTCTCTAAGTTTTTTTTTTTTGGTGGTAACTATACAATAAATTCATGTATTCTACACAATCTTTCAGAACTTCACACAGGACGATGATGGACGTTAAACCAAACTATAACCTTTGAAAGCTGCTGCCAAATTGTTTGTTTTGTTAAATTTTCAACTTTTCAGTCAACATGATGAGCATCAAACAAATACAACTGTATATTAATATCTCCGAGGTGACAGGTTAAAGATGATTAAATAGAGATGTTGTGTCTAATAGAAGTGTTTTTCAGTGAAACTGAACCCTGTCAGCGTGAAGTGGTAACAAACAGTAATCTGATTACACCGGTAGGTGGCAGCAGAACGTCATCATGCAGGCGTCTCCTAGGTAACCGCTGTCCCAGCTCACCTGCAGACAGAAGCTGCTCCACATGTAGGTCTACTAAATTTCCATTTGATGTGTTCGTATACACATACAGTACTGTGCAAAAGTCTTAAGCAGGTGTGGAAAAAATGCTGTAAACTAAGAATGCTTTCAAAAATATAAATAATGATTGTTTATTTTTATCAATTTACAAAATGCAAAGTGAGAAACCAAGAAAATATCAATCAATCAAATCACATCAATATTTGGTGTTACTACCCTTTGTCTTCAAAGCAGCATCAATTGTTATAGGTACACTTGCAAAAACTCAGGGAACGTTGAGGATCGTAGATGAAAAACACATCAAGCTTATTTATATATATATATATATATATATATATATATATATATATATATATATATATATATATAAACCAAATGAAGAAAAAATATGAAAGGCTTTGCAAATTATTTTCATTGATTTAGTTGGCTATTTTCTCAGTCCATCACGTAGCCTTTATGCCTTTAATGTCTGATTTATATCTCAAAGTGTTGTAGGCTGCTGTATTTCTGGATGCTATTTACTCAATTTTCATTTGTAAATCTTCAAAGTGTCCACATAAACTAAATATAACATATAACTGCATATATAGGCTAGTTTCAAGGAGAAGAAACAACTTTTTCTAACTTGAAATCTACATACGAGCAAATAATCACACAGTGGGAGGAGTCATGTTTTACTTTTTTATTCCCGGATGTGATTTCTGTTCCTGAGGAATGAAAGACTTGATATGAAAATGCCACACCTCGGACTTTTCTCTTCGAAGCAGCATCAAGCGCAAAACTAACGCATATTTAGGTCGAGGAGGAATGATGAGGTTAGTGGCTGAATAATGAACATCGTTATAATTTAGGTTATTATAAACTATTACTGAATCCCAGACCTCCTTTCTTTCTGTTTTCTTACTTTTTCTCTCTTCTGTTTCTTGTTCTTTTCATTTCTTCCATTTTCCCTAGAGCCAGGATCATAGCCTATGTAGCCTATTTACTTTAAAAAACATTACATTTTTACATGTACATTTAGCTGATGCTTTTATCCAAAGCAATTTACAATTGCTATATATGTCAGAGGACGCACACCGCTGGAGCAACTAGGGGTTAAGTGTGTTGCTCAGGGACACATTGGTTGATGTATCGCAGTGGGAATCGAACCCAGGTCTACCACACCAAAGGCATGTGTCATATCCACTGTCCCCATCACCACCCAAAACAAAAAATCAAATAGGCTAATGATCGATTTATTTTTTTATGAACATAACGGTGGCTTATGCTGTCTGTCTGTCTCACTCACAAACGTCCTGTGTTTAGTTGAGATCTGAATGCATATAGGGCTTCTCCGCATAATGGCGGCCTGTTCAGATTACGATCTCGTATTTTATGGAAATAGTTCATTGAAATGTGTTTCTGAAAACATTAAGCGAGAAATAGACCGTGCAGATGAATAATCAATCAATAATCAAGTCTTCATTTCAGACTGACAAAGGTCAGTTTAAAAGATTTTCGTCAGATTTTGAGAGGCGTTTGTCCCGCTCATCCCACTCGTCATTTCCAGGTAAGCACTCTACCAATCAGATTGGTCATTGAGTCCGACTGCCCGCTCTCCGACTCAAATCGGCCAAAATGAAGGACAACGGCACGGAACACACCGAACAGACTCGAGTCACTGACCTCACCAGACTGTCTGACGGCCGATTATCGGGTTAGTGTGTCAGGGCCATTACAGAAAAAGTCTTTTGTGCGACGTTAGTGCTGCTTGTGTACTTTCATCCGAAAGGAGTAACACTTTGCAACACGGAATAACATTTCACAGATTAAAAAGGGGTTTTACAATATTTTACTGTTACGAACGAAGAGGTAGGCCTAACCTAATGTTAATCCTTCTTTTAAGCTAACATACAGTTAAGTGACTGTCCTGATACTAAATTAAGCTAGTGCTAGCTTGTTTTTTTGGCAGGGAGGTTCCACGGTCCACGTAGAGTCTAAAGTTACTATGTTACACAGGCTCTGTATTCTGCAGACCACTCTACCTCTGCCTCTTTTTAAAAACTCTCTCGCCCCTCCCCTCCATGAAATACAGCTGAGCAGATGGTGCGTACAAACTATATCCCAACATAGGGCATAGAGCAAACTCCAAAAACCAGCGATGAAAAAAGTAATCTAAATCTAAATATCTGTGTGAATGTGTGCATATAAACTAAAATGTTATTTATATAGTGCAACCAATGTAAATTATATATTATTAGCAATACATGCATAATCAAAATGTCTGTTAAAACAAGGAGCTCGACGCACCAGGATTGGTTTTCTAGATGACAATGTATGTTTATTTTAAAACAACCATGAGTAGATTAAGTGTTCATAAACTGCATAACGGCCAAAAAAAGTGTTTACACTCACATCAGGTGGGAAGCGCCGCTGTTGACCTGCGGCTCCATGCCTTCCATTAAGACCGGTTATTACTGCCATATTCACCCCGTCAGGTCTCCGTGCTTCTTATTTGCATTTCTTCATGAACAGGATCATTGTGTGGAAGCATCGCTGTACCTTTCAGAAACTTAGAAAGTCGCTGTGCTCTCCTCACACACTTCATATATGGTCCTACCCGCATGTGAGCCGGCACATCAAGGTTCAAAATGCTTTATTATTCCCACAATGGGGAAATTCGAACCTGAGGGAAGGGCTCCCCTGGAGAACATAATTACAACCAGGCCTCTGGAATTAGTCTGTATTGACTTTTGGTCGGCTGAAGACTCCAGAAACAAGTCTGTTGATGTTTTGGTTATAACTGACCATTTCACGAGGATGGCTCAGGCGTTTTCATGCAAGGACCAGATGGCTAAGCAGGTGGCGATGGTTCTGTGGGACCGGTACTTTTGCGTCTTTGGATTTCCAGAAAGGATCCATAGCGACCAAGGTGCTAATTTTGAAAGTCAACTGATAAGTGAGCTCCTTCGGGTATCAGGTATCAGTAAGTCACACACGACCCCCTACCATCCAATGGGGAACGGGAGTGTGGAACGTTTCTACCGGACCTTGGGTGGTATGATCCGTGCACTGCCTCCTGGAGAGAAAGCTGACTGGCCGCGACGCTTACAGACTTTGACTTTCATGTACAACTGTGCAGCCCATGAGACAACGGGCTATCCCCCCTTTTACCTAATGTTTGGCCGGGTCCCCCGCCTACCTGTTGATGTCCTTTTTCGTACTGTCCTCCATGACTCTGATGTGACGAGCTATGATAAGTATGTGGCATGTCTTGCTAACGATCTGAAAGAAGCAATGGTGATCGCCCAGGATCATGCGGCAAAGGAGCAGGACAGGCATGCCCAACTCTACAACAGGAAAGTGAAGGGATCTAAAATTGGCCTTGGTGACAGAGTGCTTGTTGCCAACAGGACAGAAAGAGGGAAGAGAAAGCTTGCTGACCGATGGGACTCGACCGTCTACACTGTGGTCGACGTGAATGAGGAGACGCACACATACAGGATCTGTGATATTCTCACCGGGAGGGAGAAGGTGGTCCACAGGAACCTGCTTCTGCTGGCCAATTTCTTCCCTGTGGGGGATGCTTGTGACATGTCTGATCTTACCTTGTCCGTGCCTGCTACGACCTCCTCGGCTCCAGGAAGTGATGATGTGGGGGAGGCGAAGGAAGCCCTGTTTGGAAGAGTCGGCGACTCTCTTTGTGCGGCTAGTGAAGGCCTTGATACTGAATGTGGCAGGCACTCACCTGTGACGGCGGGAGAAGGACAGAACCCCTTGACTGACCCAGAACCTGTCGACTCTGAGAGGAGGACTTTTGAATGGATTACACAGTTGTCTGTTCCGAGTCTGTCTGAGGTGAATGCTGCGGATATGACGAGTGTGACTTCCGACTCCCGGGCAGCCTCTATCTCACCTGGGGACATTTCCACTAGACAGTCTGCGCCCAGTGACTTTAGCCTTGTGACTGCTGTGGACGTTCAGGCACATGTGGGACAGCCAGGCCATACTCTTGACACTATGACGCAGACCGACAGGACGTCAGACTCTCTGCACACTGTTAACAAGACTAGACCTATGCCCTCTGTAAACACTGATACACAGACACAGGTCAGGTCGAGATTTGGTCGCCTGCTCAAGCCTGTAACCAGGCTCATACAAACCATGTCCAGGCAGGATGTTGTTTAGTGCAAGTTCACTGTTAGAACGGTTTGCAAATCCAGGCTTTCCCTGACTAGAAGCATATTCAGTAACAGGTCTGAAAGTTAGTTTTTGTGTTTATTTTTATTATTATTTTTTGTGGTGGGCCTACACAACACTATGTTTTGGGGTCGTGTGGGGTGTAAAACGGCACCCTGTTGCCAGCTGTTGGATTGGGAGATACGCGCTGCTCTCATACCACTTCATCCTAATGGGATACCTTTGATGTTGGTCTTCTTGTTACTGACCCTTGTGAATTGTCAATTTGTTGTTTTGATTAGTGTATGTTGTGTAGCTGGAGCTCATTTTGATAAAATTCAGTGGGGGTGGGTGTAACGGAGTTAAAAATGCACTTTATTAATTCTAATTTCCAATTTATGTTTAATTTAATTGTAATCATTTAAATTATTATTTAATGATTAGTTGTGAATTTGTGAATTTTATCTTCTTGAGTTTAATTTATTTATCAAATGCTATTGTTTCCGGCGGAGATGTTGTTCCTCATTACGCCTCTTTTGTACCTCCGAAGTTGCCGTAGCTTCCGTCTTCTCCTCACAATACCGTCCTGTATTGCTGAGGTAGGTTGTGTGTGAAGTGCTGCTGCGCTATTTTGTTGTTTTCTTTTAGAATTGTGTCGTGACCCTTTACTATTTAGTGCGTCTAAGCTAATACAATATTAATTAAGTTGTTTAGTGCCGTTGTGCGGTTAGATATGGGTTTTAATGATGCCTTGTTTAACTTTTTCTTTTTGCGCCATTTTTGCACTGTTTCTGTGCAGTATAAGTAACGGAGGCTCAGCGATCCAGTTTGAGTGTGTAAATTCTGTTATTTAATGTTTAGGAGCAGAGGTGCAGATACAGAGGAAACAATAGACCAGAAGCCAATCAGTGTTTTATTGTCTTCTGCAGGTATGTGTATTTCTTTGTTACACTTTTTTTTTTTGTTATCTGTGCAGTCCCCAAACCCATGTACTGTTCAACTTTTCCCACTGAAACTGTTAAAGTATAAAATGTTGGTTCTCATGTTTGTCACATTACCTGTTACAATCCAAGTAAGGTTTCTAAGTGTGTCTTAGTTGCCCCTGTTGGCTGGTGGTGTACATGTTGGGAGTTGAGTGTGATATATATATAATACCATGTGGTTTTTGTGTATGTGTCACTCTGACAATAACGTCCTGTATTGCTGAGGAGCAGAGGTGCAGATACAGAGGAAACAATAGACCAGAAGCCAATCAGTGTTTTATTGTCTTCTGCAGAATAAATCTTGGAAAATCATCAGCTGTGGTTGTTCTTCTCTTCACGCCCTGACCATATCTGTTACACTAGGCACGCCCAGGAGCGCCCATCAAGCGAGTGCATGTCGCTCTCTTTTGTAGATAATGTGACTGTGGGGTAACGGTGCAGATCCACTTGTCCGTGCGATGCTTCTGTCGCGTCGCGCCCCACTCTATTCCTATGGGTGACGTCAAGCGACTTCAACGCGCACGCAAAGCATTGAGAAAATGTAGCTTGTCAAGAAGCTGGCCGATGCCCAGCTTTATGCAAATGAATCGCGTTGAACGCGACTATCCAGTAGAAGTAGACAAAAATCTTTCAAACTAACCTTTGTCAATCTGAAATGAAGACAGATTCAGCAACTGCACGGACTATTTCTCGCTTAAAATGTTTTCAGAAACACGTTTCGGTGAACTGTTTTTGTAAAATACGAGATTGTATTCTCAATGAGCCGCCATGACACTCGACTCTGTATGAAATTCTCGAGTAGCCACACCCACGTCACGCACAGTGTTGGGGAGTAACGGAATACATGTACCGGCGTTACGTATTCAGAATACAAATTATGAGTAACTGTATTCCGTTACAGTTACAATTTAAATAGTTGGTATTTAGAATACAGTTACATTGTTGAAATCAATGGATTACATGACGATACTTCTGTTTCATGAGTTTATTTACTCTCTAAATAAATCAAGGCAACTCCAGGCATTTCCCAGAAGCCCCAATATAAAAAAAAAAAAAAAAAGTGCGGTTTGCGTGGTCAATCCTAATGGAGTCGGAAGACGAGCAGCGGGAGCTAGAGGAGATGGAGCCGGAATCGGCACAACAGAGCCAGGGCAGAAATGCTTTTCTATCTTGGAAATTCCAACCTGAAGAAGCATCTTAAAGTAAGTTTTTTTTTTTTTTAATTAGCCAAGAGTAGTTGTCTGTAGTTTTACTGGTCACCTTGCTATTTTATAGTTGTATCAGGTAGCTACATGCTTAGTTGACGTGCGACTTTACATTCTCCTATGTGCTGATTTACTAGCCCCAGAGCTGTTGCTAGCCCCGTTTGACTTGCTAGCTAAAATTAGCTCGTGGTAGCTTAGACTGCGGTTATATTTTTGTAGTATGCAGTTCAGGACTACAAATACAAAAATCTATCTGCTTGTTGAGGTACTTGTTAGTAACGCTACTGTGGAAGCTTTTATATGTTTTGTGATATCTTCAGATATCCATAATGCAGACACTTCCATTTCCGTCGAGCTAGCTTTATTGCAGGCAATACTTTACAACCTGACCTACATTACTCTACGGTTTACTTCTGCTCCCCTTTCTAGGTAAACTCCTTGTAACCAATACAAGGGAGCCCCCTACTGGTCTATGTAATAGCATCCAACAGTCCCTATATAACATGTTTAAATGCTTCCACATGGTTTTAGTTGCATATATGAATGCTCATGTTGTTATACCATACTCATACCACTTGGCAATCAAAATGGGTTCAGGATAGTGCTAAAACAATTTTAGTGTTATTAATTTGTGCTCGTTCTGTCTTTCTTTATTTTAGAGGAAGCATCCCAGTGTCTTGCAAAGAGCAGAAATGGCATCAGATGATGGTGGTGAACAAAGTGCCATGCCCAACGCACCTCCTCTCAAACAAGCAACACTCAGCACCTCAGCAATCACCCAAAGGAAAGTAAACTCCTTGGTTCTTGAGTTCATAGTTGCAGATGTGCAGCCCTTTTCATTAGTGGAGAATGCCTCATTCCGTGAGATGATTGCAGGAATTAGTGGGGGTAGGACACCCATGTGCAGAAAAACATTGATGCAGCGCATTGAAAGGGGATCTCGAAAATATGAAGAAGGCACTTACTGAAACTCTTCAGGATGTTCAAACCGTGTGCACAACAGCAGATATATGGACATCTCATCATCGGAGTTTCATGGGAATCACATGTCACTGGATTGAGCCAGAGACATTAGATCGAAAGTCTGCTGCGTTGGCATGTGAAAGGATAAGGGGCCGCCACACCTATGATGTCATTGGTGCCAAAATTAGTCAGATTCATGCAGAATTTCAGATCCAAGGCAAAGTCAGTGCCACAGTCACTGACAATGGTAGCAACTTCGTTAAGGCATTCAATGAATATGGAGGGTGTGAAATGGATGATGAGATGGATAGCACAGATGTGCAGTTTGCTGATGTCTCTGAAGTTCTTCAGGAGGAGCAAGAGGAAGAGGAGCTAAACTTTTTTTTGCCTCCTCACCATCGATGTGCTGCGCATACTTTGAATCTTGTTGCCACGACTGATCTTGACAAAGCTGCCTCACAGGGTGTTTCTCGAAAATTATACAGAAGTGCAATGTCAAAATGTGCTGCAATTTGGAATAAGGCTCATCGCTCATCAGGTGCTGCTGATGCAATTGAGGAAATTGCCCAAATGAGATGTTTGGTACCTTCAGTGACTAGGTGGAGCTCAGAGTATCATGCAATCGAGAAGTTGATGAGTCTCACTGAGAGTCAGCTCAATGGAATCTGTGACCAGCTCAAAGTGGCCAAACTGCATCCTCAAGAGACAATGTTTCTAAAAGAGTACACAGCCATTCTGAAACCTCTTGCCTACTCAATCAACCTGCTCCAGGGAGAAAAGAACTGTTACTTTGGATACATAGTTCCCACCATTCTCAGCCTAAAAGCCAAGTTAGCTGAAAAGTTGACCCAAGTGCAGTTCTCAACCCACATCCTCTCAGCTGTTATAAAAGCCATTGACACTCGATTTGGGCAGGTGTTGGCCTCCCATGAGGCAAGGATGGCGGCTTCCACAATCCCAAAGTTTCGACTGTGGTGGCTGGCTGATGAAGAGAGGGGAGCCATGAAAACAGCAATGGTCCAAGAGACTGGTCTTCTTCATACAGAGCCTTCTGAGGATGCCGGCACCACAGGAAAAGCTGCAGTTGGAGGTGATCCACAAGATGAAGACAGCTTCTTCACTTTTGAGACAGCACAGAAGGCAACTTCATCAGCGGAGGAAGAGGTGCAGAGGTATCTCCAGGATCCAGACAAGTCATTGTCTTCATTGAAGATGTATCCAATGATCAGAGCCCTCTTCTTAAAGTACAATACTACTCTGCCATCAAGTGCTCCTGTCGAGCGGCTTTTTAGCCAGGGAGGACTTATTTTCACTCCACATCGTAACAAAATGACAGATAAGCACTTTGAGCAGGCTCTCCTGCTGCGTTACAACCGACTTTACTGGAGCATTGACATGTAGAGTAGAGGAGTGAAATATGTAGGTAGGTGGCTCAAAAGATATTGGTCTTTAGGTTCACAGGCAATACATGTAAATTGACAACCTCATTATTCTTGTAAAACCAATTGTGTTTTTTTTTCACCTGACATTCATATAAAATCAACACCTTACATGCCTACTGCAAATGTTTGCAAAACAATAGTTTTTCACCCTATGTTATGTACAACATTGACATTTTGGCTAGGTTTTTGCTTCTAGCCATGTTGGTTTTTCAATATAATATTCATTTTTTTCTTTTTCATTTTTTATTTATTAAAACAGGAAAGGATTAGACACAATCGGGCCTGGCTCAGTATAAAACTGATTTTCAGCAGGTTCCTGCTCTGCAGAACATAAATGGCACATATACAACAAAGCTCACACACTAGACAGCTACTGACAACAACATACACACAAACCAAGATATTTGGCAACAGGAGGGGCCATAGAGCCGTCTCAGTGGTCACAGATATACCGGTCCATTAGATGACGGGCAAATGTTGTTTTAAATAGTCTTTTTGATGTGATAGTTCTGATGTGCTGTGGGATCTCATTCCAGTCTTTAGTAAGCACATAAAAAAAGGATCTCTGTCCATAACAGTTTTTAAAAGCCGGTAAAGGCAAAATTCCATTCGAAACAGATCTTGTAGTACGCTCGGACCTTGAGCTAAGTTTCTGAATTAATTTAGTAAGAGCAGTTACACTGTGTCCATATAAAATTTGGTGAAACAAGTTTATCCCATGGCTTAACTTATAGTGCTGAAATGTCAAGGCATTACACAAAGATAGTGCAGTACAGTGGTGAGTCCAGCCTGGAAGCCTGACATGGATCTTATGAGCTCTATTATAAAATATTGTTTCATGTGGTTAAAATGATATTTGGTGGCGTAGTTTAAAAAAATATTATTTTATATTTTATTATTTTAGATATAATAGCAAATTCTGTACAGAAACAGAATATTTTATTTGTCTATTTTCACACTTTTAACAGCTGAGTAAATAAAAAACTGAAAAGGGAAAATTTGTAATTTTTTCTTTTTCTAACCAAGCAAAACATCTTTTGCATACCGGTATAATCATTGTTCCTCTACAACAAATTATAATATATTGCATTTTCAGGGAGACTTGGGCCTAACACATTCAGCCAGTTTGAACAGAAATGCACACCAGAATAGGCCTTTTTTGTAAGCAGGATTTGATGGCCGCATTTCTACACTTATAAAATGCAATTCAATGTGGAAGTAATCCAAAGTAATCCAAGTATTCAGAATACGTTACTCAGATTGAGTAATGTAACGGAATACGTTACAAATTACATTTTTGGGCATGTATTCTGTATTCTGTAACGAAATACCTTTTGCAACACTGGTCACGCATTCGTCCAATCAGCTAACCGGTCAGGGGCGTGGAGCATCAACCATGGCTGTATGACGTCGCGACACCACGCGACAGTCGTGTCGCAAAAGTGGATCTGTACCATAAACACAAGACAGAGACAATGGCGACGAGCCAGGGAAATTCAAAGGTAGCATTTTCGAACTGGAAGTACGGCACTACTTCTCGCTCATTGAAATTAAAAGGCAAGAATGTTTATGTAACATGCACGCTACGCCCAGGAAAAAAGACTTTATCCACGTCTGCCTGAAGCAACTCGAATCTTATGAAGCCCCTCACATCAACACATGCTAACACCTCACATCAACACATGCTAACACCTCACATCAACACATGCTAAACCCTCACATCAACACATGCTAACACCTCACATCAACACATGCTAAACACATGCTAACACCTCACATCAACACATCAACACATGCTAACACCTCATATCAACACATCAAAACATGCTAACACCTCACATCAACACATGCTAACCCCTCACATCAACACATGCTAACACCTCACATCAACACATGCTAACAGGACACTTGTTGCTGCTGCTAACCCAACCCCGAGCCCAAATGTAGTTAGCGTGAGCTCCAGCGAAGGAGACGGAGCCACTCGGTTAAAACAAGCAACGCTCGATTTTTTGGGTCAGCAACAGGTGGCCAAGGCCGAGCGTAACACATCAATCAGTTAATATAAACATCTTTGACGTTAAAGATGTTATAGAACAGGGATTCCCAAAGTGTGGTACGCGCACTCCCAGGGTACGCAAGCTGCCACCAGGGGGTGCGCGAGAGGAAAAATGTAATGGCGGTCTGTTTTTTTAAGTGGGATTTTTCCATTGACATATATAAAAGGATTTTTCCATACAATAAAAAAACATGAACAGTAAACATTTCCTTTTGTAATCGCTTTTATTTTAAATAAAAAAACTATAATGTATTAGTTTTTGATAGAAACGTAGAAGAAGACAGCTGCTGTCTTCTTCTACGCATTGCTCTTCTTTTATGTAGGCGTACTGCAGCCGCTAGGCTATATGCGTGCCAACTTGTTTCATTCATTCTATAAATATGCTTAACTGGCTGAAATCAGGGAAACTGTCAAGTGGGACGTCTTATGATAAAGTTGTTAGTCACGAAGGAGGAGAGGGACCAAGAGAGAGTGAGGATTTGGAGGCAACAGAGACGGAGAGAATAGAGAAAGAAAATGAGCGGGAGTCAGAA
>CM046795.1:36380974-36404676 GCA_025617405.1 Perca schrenkii
ACTAACTCAATTACTTTTTGGGAGAAGTAATTTGTAACTGTAACTAATTACTTTTTTAAAGTAAGATGACCAACACTGGTTACCACCAAAAAACATAAAGAGGATTTCTTAGTTCATATAATGTATATTTAATAGTATTGTGTAGGCAACAAAGGGTGATCATATTCAGGTTATACATCAAATTAACTTTTACATTAAGTTTATTTTTCGAGTATTATGTACTTATTTAAACTTAAAAATAAAAACATTCAACACAACAGGATTATAATAAACAGTTAAGTTTGGAAAAGACACCATGTGATCAAAATTAAATGATTGAATTAATCATGTAATGACATCTGAACATGTCCACAGTGGATGTTATTTAAAGGACCAGTGTTATTAAAGGATTCAGCTTCTTTGATACAGATCTAGTGTACTACTGCTGACAGGTTTTCAGAGTCAATGTTAAAGGTATTTTTATTTTGAATCAAAATCATAATTGACTTTATTGTCATTGTAAGTACATACAACTAAATTAAAAGTGCTACACTATGGTGCACACATAAAAACACACATAACAGCCTTTGTCTTCTATTAACTGTACTAAAGCACAGACAGTTGGCTTTATATGATACATATCTTTGTGATAACCATTAAAAGACCAAAACCAACAACGTGTTGATCGTACATGTTCTGAATAAGGTGTTGCTGCTTCTGGACCAGCAGACCAGCAGAAGGATCAGGTTTTCCTGATGATTGTAATCAATATAATGTAATGTATGTACCTTCATTTAATCTGGTTTTAGAAGCAGTGCTTTTAAAAACACTATGGCTCTTGCAAGTTTGCCAGAAACTCCTCTATTTCTCTACACATTGGGCTTTGGTATTTGTGCTTCTTCAGGGTTGTGATGCTGTTCTCCCGATAGATAGATTTTTGCGGTATCTTCAACGCCTTCATGTGATATCGTAGTGACCCTTCTCTGTCTTGACGATTAAAGTATAAATGTTTTGCATAGATGCTGTAAAGCATCTGTTTGTCTGCAGGTTCCAGATCTCTTTGTAGCAGTTCCTGGTATATCTGCTCAGCTTTATCCTGGCTGTTTACTTTTGCGTATATCATTGCGAGGTTTATTTTCTTCACAAATGAAGAATAAGGGTAAAGAGAAATCACCTCCTCATGGAGACTAATTGCTCTGTCTACCATGCTTTGCTCTGGGCTTTCCCTGAAGATCTTCCATTTGTAGCAGTATGCGAGACATTTCTTCAGATAACGCTCATCTGGATATTTTCCCAGAGCCTCCTCTGCCAAATCAATGGCTTCATCAATAGATACATGGTTTATGTAAACCACTAGTAATGGTCTAATACCACTGTAGCTGCTGACAGGATTTCTCAAAACCTTTCTGGCTAACTCACGTGCTTCTTCTTCGATTCTCTCTCCTTTCTTTGCACATTGCTTAAGGTAGAGAACAGCGAGGTACAAGTTCTCTGGATCCTGTTCCTTGGCAATTCTCATTTTCTCCAGAAGGTCAGCCTCCAGCCAGTCGCTGTACTTAAAAGCATCCGTTAACCCTAAGACGTAGCTGGTGTTCCACTCCACCATGTCCGGCTGCATCCTGATGGCTCTCTGGAAGTAATCTACAACCCGTTCCTTGTCAGGGCTGAAAGTCATCAGGGTCCAGGCTTTCTCAGCGTAGATCTCTGGATGGAGCTGGTCCTGGGATGGAGATGGGTATTTATTCATCAGGGCGTTGACCTTTGACAGGTAAGCCTGACTCTCTGCTTGATCTCCCAGGTGGTGGTGCAGCCACGCCAGGTTCCCGTAGTTCACCACCAACCAGGGACCCTCATCTGCGTTTCTTATCTTGCTGAAGGCCTATGCAGCCTTGTTGAAGAAACTCTGGGCGTCTTCGGTGACCCCCAGCTTGTACTGAACGAACCCCCGCAGGTTGTAAATGTGACCCAGCCAGCTGTTCCCCTCCTCGGTGCCGATGTCCTCCAGGTTGTCCCTGAGACGTAAAAGTATGGACTTGCTGGGCGTCCAGATCCCAGGTGAAGTGGCACTGCAGGGCCTCCAGTTTGGACTCCAGTGTTTGACTCTGAGCAGCACTGATGGAGAATAAAAAATAAGTATTTTGTTTATTAATTAACAATTTTCATTCATTTTTTAACAGTATACAAAAAAAAACGAACCCCCTATTCGTCATCACCACCTACCCAGACAAAAATCAACTATTGCTTGATTGACGAAGGGCTTGGAGTTCCCTCTCTTTAATATGCAATGCACCATGTGTGAGAAAATAAACAAAGTCACGTAACTGGGGGCAGAGGGCATTGCTGAGGGCAAGATTAACTTTAGTAATGATGGGCGTATTATCGTATTAATGCAGTCACAACAGCAAAAACAAAAGTAAAACAATAAAATAAAAAGAAAGAAAGTTTATTTTTAGAGGGGCAGCTAAGCCAATCAGGGCAAACGGTCCATTGCCCGGGAAACAATAGGCCGTACCTGTGCACGTCCCTGATGGTAACCCTAACACAACAGAATAACAACAAAATAGACAGTTAAAACTAAATAAACAATAAAGATGTGACAACCAGTGGCGTTTTAAGAAGTTAATCGTAAGAAGAAAATAGGGATGGGATAAAAACACCAACACTGACTTGTAGGATCCATAATGTTAATATTTTAGGCTCTGGGGCTCAATAATAAGATGTTAAATACATCATAATGATACACTGTATATATTAAATGCAGCAGCAGCTCCTCACCTCATCATTCAGCTGTTTCCTCGACTCAGTAGTTCTCTAAATATTCGGCTGGTTTCTGCTCTTGATGCTGCTTTGGGTCCGCTGGTATAAAGTCAGTGATGTCCAACTTCTGCTTTGCTGTAAATGATGAGATGTTGTTGGAGCACGCAGCTTTAAATAGTCATGCTGAAGTCAGAGCGGATGTCCGAGGCGGGGCGTTTAGCGTATAAAGTCTTTTTACTACTTCAGTCTTATCTCACCTTGGCTGTCGTTTCCCAGGAATGGAAACCTACAGCCAAATATCTGAAAGAAATCATGACAAACTTTGTGATTATACAGATGACTCACTGAGTTTCACAAAGTGAAATATTCAAAGCCAAGGTGCCACGTTGTTATGGCTGACCTTTGTACGAGATGTAGTGGTATGAAGACCTGATATCAGACTCAGTATGTTTGACTTTCTGGAGTGATTGGGTTTATCTTACTGGCAGCGACACTAATCATAAACTAATTACCTTTTCATTATGACATTTGTATCTCTGCAATTGTGATTCCTCATAATGCAACTCTGATTGTCCCCCCATCGCTTTGCCTCTCTGAAGGTTTCTATTTTCTTTACGTATTACGGTTGAGCTTGAGTGGATCAGACAGACTAGTGGCAATATTGCTGCAACTAACAATTATTTTCATTGTCGATTCATCTGTGGATTATTTTCTTGATTAATCAAATAGTTGCTTGGTCTATAAAAAGCCCAAGATGACGTCCTCAAATGTCTTGTTTTGTCCACAACTCAAAGATATTCAGTTTCCTGTCCCAGAGGAGAGAAGACACTAGAATATATTCACATTTAACAAGCTGCAATCACAGAAGTTTTACTTGTTTTTCCATAAAAAAACGACTAAAACTTATCAGTCGATTATCAAAATACTTGTCGATTCATTTGATAGTTTACAATAAATCGATTAATCTTTGCAGCTATAGAATGGTTGACCACTCTGATACCAAAGCTGTCTGTCTGAACTAACAGATTATTTGTTTACAAGAGTAACTTAACAGCCCCTTAAAATCTTATCTTTAATGTCCCTTAATGTTTAACAAGTGTTTAGTGGACTCCTGGAACGTGTGATGTCATTGTGGGGTGTAGTTACACGTTACAGGTGCAACAGAGTGTGTTTCTTAGCACACCAATCATGAACAAATTGCTGGAATGACAGCCACCATGTTGCGCCTCCATCTTTAAAATACATTAGTTAAAGAGGGACATACCTCCGCATTTCGCGCTTTAACACTCAGTGGTGCCGTGACGAATTCCAGGGAGGGGGAGAAGATAACGGAGTCGCAATTGAAGTTAAAAAGAGAATTAAAACGAAAGAGCTCATAAGGAGCAGAGGTAATTCTGCCTATTTGTGCGAATTCAAAGTTTTATAGTTGCTTGATTGCATGGTTGTGCATAATGCTAGAACAAAGTCTAAGGATTTCTCGCGTCAATTATGAAAAAGGATTGTCTACCTTGTAACATAAACGTAATCATACGTCTCATGATTTCCCTGGCAGAAAACTCACATCTGGTGCAGTTGTAACACAGACTAGCAACAGCTAGAACAGCTGCGTGTAAACGATGGAGATACTAAGAGGTAATTTTGGGCTCATTGACATTGTTCATACTGCTCAGAAAAATATATTAAAAACACAAACCTCCGTTGCTTCTCTCCTACGCTGTAAACATTGCCTTACACTATTAATCTCGTACAATATACAGAATAACGATAGCACTGATACTTTACTAACATTAGCTTGCATATGATTGGGAACCTGATAGGTGATGTTGAATGAAATGGTACCAAAATAACATAAAACAATTATTACACTGGAAGGAACACTCACGGACAAAGTCGTACTTCTTGGAATAACACGGCCACCGTAGGAGTTAAAACATGCTCGGAATGGGAGGGGCTAGAAAGTAATATTCAGTTGGTTGTCATATACAATTTCACCGCTAGATGGGAGAAATTCTTACACAATGTAGCTTTAACTTAACAACGGTGTTATATTCCTCATCCATCCATCCATCCATCTTCGTCTGCTTATATGGTGACGGGTCGCGGGGGGAGCAGCTCTGTGTTCAATTGTTCTTCATTTTAACTGTATTTTTGTAAGTTTTTATGAGAATATTATACTCTCTGAAATTTGCTTCGCTGTATGAAACATAAATGTTTTATAATGAAGGCTATTAATTTGATGTATAACCTGAATATGATCGCTATTTGTAGCCTACACGATACTATTAAATAAACATGTGAACTAAGAAATCCTCTCTTAAGTTTATTTTTTATGGTGGTACCTATACAATAAATTCCTGTTTACTACACAATCTTGCAGAACTTCACACAGGACGATGATGGACGTTAACCAAACTATAACTTTTCAAAGTTATAGTATAAGTGACCATACAATGTGATCTCACTTAATAGGAGATAGAAGTGTGATAGAAGTAAGGGGCATTATTACAGGAAAGGCATTAAGGTAAGACACAGGTGATGAGTGGCAGATGTGTGAGAGGAGAAGCAAACTGTTTGCGACTGTGTCAGAGAGGCAGCGTTGCAAGCAGCATTTATATAAAATTAGGAACTGTCATTGATTAGTTATAACCATCAGACTGTGTTAACACACACTAACATTTTAGCCTGGGAGAGTATTTTTAGGTTCAATTGTTTATTTTTTTGTTTTATTTATATATATTTTTTATATTTATTCTGAGCAATAGATTTAAAATACATTCTATACAAAATATAAAAACTCATCTCCCCATCTCATCACACTTTCACACTGACAACTTTCCCTAATTATTCATATTTAAGCTTTGTCATTTGTTGTTCCCATTCATATCTTAGTATACTATGTATCAACAATTTCCATACCGTGTGGACCAGCTCGACTGGAGACGGTTGGTGATGGCCCAGGCACTCTGCTTTCCCTTTCACTGTCTGAGCCCTGCACCTTCTCTTGTCTCTCGCTTTCTCCCTCCTCCTCTTGGTGATGCTCTCCCTCCACTTCTTCTCTTTCTCCCTCCTCCTCTTGGTGATGCTCTCCCTCCACCTCTTCTCTTTCTCCCTCCTCCTCTTGGTGATGCTCTCCTTCCATATCTTCACCACTGTCGTGTTCTCCGACCTCCTCCTGTCCCTGGTCGCCTTGGCCTTGTATTCTGTCTCTGTCAGGTTTCTGTTGCTATTTTCTCTCTCCTTCCACCTCTTCTCTCTCTCCTTCCACCTCTTTTCTCTTTCCTTCCACCTCATCTTCTCTATCTACCTTGCTCACTTGTTCATTTTCTATTTCTCTCGCCTTTCTCTTTGGAGACAAAAACTGAATATGCTACCTTTCCTCTTCATTTCTGTAAGATTCAAAGTAACAATGTTTTCCTTGACAGACGTTGAATCAATAGTAGCTTTTGTAGCCTACTTCACACAGAACAAACGTCAGACCCTTAGTAACATTGTATAGTTGGCGAAATAACGTTCTTCAAACTGATTTTTATCATCTCAAAAAACACTGGGCTGCAGTCTTTTGTGAAATCATGTTGCTCCTATTTGCAAATATATATATGTTTTTAATAAAATACAAAAACCCAACTTGGTTCTAGTCTCAGTCTGGCTTATTTGTTTCATTTTACTAAACTCTGAAAACTCCCCCCCTGCTGCAAAGGAAACTTCCACGACAACACTGACAGGGTTCAGTTTCACTAAAAAACACTTCTATTAGAAACAAAATCTCTATATCAGTGGTTCTCAAACTTTTTTCACTAATGTAAAAAAAAGTGTATAAAACAGGAACAGTACAGCGCTGTCAGCGATAGATTAACTAAACAGCCTTTTAACTGAAAAAACATTTAACTGCTAATGAGAAAAAGAGACAAAACGACTGTAAAAAAAGACAAAAACTTGGAAAAAGATGGTAGAAACAAGGAAGGAAGTAGAGAATAGGTCAAAATAGAAACTTGTAAAAAGTAGAAGGACAGTAGAAGGAAGGAAGGATAGATTAGGTCCAAAGAAGGCGACACAAATGTCACATTTTTGGTAGAAAAAAAAACAATTCGACATAAAGAGGAACAATGTTCTGGACAACAGCCTCGTAAATATTAAACATTTAGTTAAAAATCTCACGTACCCCCTGCAGTCCTCCAGAGTACCCCTAGGGGGACACGTACCCCCATTTGAGAAACACTGCTCTATTTTATCATCTTTAACTTGTCACCTTGGAGATATTAATATACAGTTGCATTTGTTGATTGACTGAAAAGTTGAAAGTTCAAAAATGTATTTGGCAGCAGCTTTTTAAAAATGTGTAGTTTGGTTAACGTCCATCACCGTCCTGTGTGAAGTTCTGCAAGATTGTATAGAAAACATAATATACAGTAGGTACCACCAACACAAAAAAACTAACGAAAGAGGATTTCTTAGTTCATATAATGTATATTTAATAGTATTGTGTAGACTACAAATTGCGATGATATTCAGGTTATACATGAAATTAACTTTTGCATTAACAACTGTTTATTTTTCTTTCAGCAAAGCAAACTTCATACACAACAGGAATATAATAAACACCGTGGTTAAGTTAAGAAAATCATCTCATCAAAATGTATTTGAATTAATATTGTAACTGACATTTTACCAACCATTTATTTTTCTTACAGCGAAGCAAATTTTAACAATAGAGTATGAGTTCATATAAACTTCAAAAACAGTGCAAATTAAAACATTCAACACATCAGGAATATAATAATAAAAGTTAAGTTTGGAAAGACAACATCTAATCAAAATCTATATGAATTAATCATGTAATGACATCTGAACATGTCCACAGTGGATGCTACTTAAAGGACCAGTGTTATTAAATGATTCAGCTTGTTTGATACAGATCTAGTGTACTACTGCTGACAGGTTTCAGAGTCAATGTTAAAGTTATTTTATTTGAATCAGAATCAGAATTTCCTTTGTCACTGTAATGACATACACCAAAATTAAAAGTGCTACACTATGGTGCAAACATAAAAACAGCCTTTGTCTTCTATTAACTGTACTAAAGTGCAGACAGTTGTGTTTATATGATACATATCTTTGTGATAACCATTAAAAGACCAAAACCAACAACGTGTTGATCGTACATGTTCTGAATAAGGTGTTGCTGTTTCTGGACCAGCAGACCAACAGAAGGAAACAGGTTTTCCTGATGTATGTAATCAATATAATGTAATGTATGTACCTACATTTAATCTGGATTTAGAAGCAGTGCTTTTAAAAACACTATGGCCCTTGCAGGTTTGCCAGAAACTTCTCTATTTCTCTACACATCGGGTTTTGTCTCTGTCTTTTAATCTTTTTCAGAGTTGTGATGCTGTTCCAACGACAGGAGGATCGATGCGGTACTACTGCTTCAAGTATTGACCCTTTGGTACTCCTGTCGATTACAGTTTAAATATTTTGCATAGAAGTCTTACAAACCATCTGTTTGTCTGCAGGTTCCAGATCAGTTCCTGGTATATCTGCTACGCTTTTTCCTGGCTGTAATTTAACTTTGCATATAGATATTTGCAAGTTCTATTTTCTTCATAAGGAAAGAAAGAGGGTAAAGAGCAATCACCTCTTTATGGAGAGACTGATTGCTCTGTCTATCACGCTTTGCTTTGGGCAAATGTTAAAAACACTATGGCTCTTGCAGGTTTTCCAGAAACTCCTCTATTTCTCTCCACATGTGGCTCCTGCCTCTGTCTCTAATCTTCTTCAGGGCTGTGATGCTGGTCTCCCGATAGATAGATTTTTGCGGTATGTTCACCACCTTCATGTGATATCGTAGTGACCCTTCGCTGTCTTGTCGATGGAAGTGTAAATATTTTGCATAGATGCTGTAGAGCATCTGTTTGTCTGCAGGTTCCAGATCTCTTTCTAGCAGTTTCTGGTATATCTGATCAGCTTTATCCTGGCTGTAATTGAACTTTGCATATATCATTGCGAGGTTTATTTTCTTCACAAGTGAAGAACCAGGGTAAAGAGAAATCACCTCCTCATGGAGACTGATTGCTCTGTCTATCATGCTTTGCTCTGGGCTTTCCCTGAAGATCTTCCATTTGTAGCAGTATGCGCAACATTTCTTAAGATAACGTTTATCTGGATGTTTTCCAAGAGCCTCCTCTGCCAAATCAATGGCTTCATCAATAGATACATGGTTTACGTAAACCCTTAGTAATGGTTTAATACCACTGTAGTTGCTGACAGGATTTGTCAAAACCTTTCTTGCTAACTCAGGTGCTTCATCTTCAATTTTCTCTCCTTTCTTTGCACATTGCTCGAGGTAGAGAACAGCGAGGTACAAGTTCTCTGGATCCTGTTCCTTGGCAATTCTCCTTTTCTCCAAAATGTTAGCCTCCTGTCCGTTTTTGTTTTCCCTAAAATCATACATTAACTCTAAGACGTAGCTGGTGTTCCACTCCACCATGTCCGGCTGCATCCTGATGGCTCTCTGGAAGTAATCTGCAGCCCGTTTCTTTTGTTCTTCACTGAACTTCATCAGGGTCCAGGCTTTCTCAGCGTAGATCTCTGGATGGAGCTGGTCCTGGGATGGAGATGGGTATTTATTCATCAGGGCGTTGACCTTTGACAGGTAAGCCTGACTCTCTGCTTGGTCTCCCAGGTGGTGGTGCAGCCACGCCAGGTTCCCGTAGTTCACCACCAACCAGGGACCTTCATCTGCGTTTCTTATCTTGCTGAAGGCCTCTGCAGCCTTGTTGAAGAAACTCTGGGCGTCTTCGGTGACCCCCAGCTTGTACTGAACGAACCCCCGCAGGTTGTAAATGTGACCCAGCCAGCTGTTCCCCTCTTCGGTGCCGATGTCCTCCAGGTTGTCCCTGCGACATAAAAGTAGGGACTTGCTGGTCTCCAGATCCCAGGTGAAGTGGCACTGCAGGGCCTCTAGTTTGGACTCCAGCATTGTTTGACTCTGAGCAGCACTGATGGAGAATAAAAATAAGTATATATTTTTTTAATTAATTAACAATTTTACAAAAAAACTAACCCTCCATTCGTCATCACCACCTACCCTGACAAAAATCAAGAAAAGATGACATAGTAACTCTAACACAACAGAATAACAACAAAATAGACAGTTAAATGTAAACTAAATAAACATATGTATGTGACAACCAGTGGCATTTTTTATAGACCCTTTGAACGTGACGTCACACTCTACTCCCGCGAATTATGAACGCCATGACGGACGGCGGAAGATCTATTCTGTAGACGGACGGCAAGGCAAACGAGAACATGTTCGCTGCTTATATATGTCTATGGTTCGCTGTTCTTGTTTTCACATACACAATCTGCAGAGTAATCCTCACCAACACAAGTGTGTGTATGTATTTGCCTTTCTGTTTTAAATGACTGATAAATAATAATAATAAAACTTCCTCACCCAGCTAGCTGCCGTGCTAACCAGCTGTTCCTGCTAACAGGTCCCACATAACTATCATCGGTTATTCACTGGCCTACATATCCCAAAAAGAAAGCCGTTCCCTTGATCATTTAACTTAACAAGCATATAAAAAATATTGGTTAAATTAAAGATGACATGGCACGGAAACTAGCTTCAAAAAGGCCAAACAATTGAATTAAATGCAGGTCTGCGGAGCTCCTACCCCGGTTAGCCGACCAGCTAGCTGTCGAAATATCCACCGGTCAACAGCGAATATAATCACAGATAGGCTTTACTGCATGGATTAACGTGTGATGAATTATTTCCCAGAGCTGGGATGCATTCAGGCATCCATTAGAAAGTTGCATCGGCTCAGCCAGTGAACAACGGTACGTGCCTGTAGCTAGCTTGCCCTGCTAGCTGATAGCTGCTAGCTGCCGTCCTGTGAGTGTATTCAGACAGGCTTCTGTGATAATCATCCCAATAACAATCCACGGTGGTGTGGCTATGTCCTCCAGAGGACAGGTCATGTCACGTATTGAAGTGTATTCCCCCCCTAAAAAAAAACAGTAGTGCGGTAGTAGCTGCTAGCTGCTTGTTGTAGCAGGAAAAGGTAAACAGTAGTGTGCAGATCGGAGCGTAGGGGGGAAGAAGCGGTGAAGGCGCTGGGTAGGGGGGTGGGGTGTAGTTGCAAATCTGTATGTATGTCAAAGTTCGTGTATGTGTAGGCCTGATTAGTCAAGCTACGTCTGGCCCCCGTAATCAGGTTTACTCAGTCCGCACGATTGTCATTGCGATACACAGCCAGTTGCCATGGAGTCAGCCTTGAAACAGGACCCAGTACGAGTCAACAATCAACAGGTGTCAGTGGGAGTCGGGTGGGGAAATGAAGAGTGTGACTCGCTGTAGAGCTCCGAGGGGAGTGAGTATCCAACACCGGCCTTGGCCAAGGCCAGCGCTGTTCGGGAGCCGAAAAGATAAGGTTGGAATTTGTTTTGTCTTGGGGCGAGGAGCCGGCAGATTAGTCACTCCCGACTTCTCTGAAATGTCCCCTCTGGTCTCCGTAACGATCAAATTTCCTTGCCAAAGCCGTGAGTTTCCCCAAGATCTCGTCCAACTTGTCCAACTTGTCCAGAGCTGACTGTCTCCCCCAAGTGTGCGAAGAGTGAAGCGCAGATTTGTTTACAAGGGAAGAAGCTTGGAGTAACGTAACTATGGAGAATATAGCAGATATACAACACACGGAAGAGCCTTTTGAGTTATATGGTCGTCCTTATTTATTCGAATCCGAGTATACAGACGAAGAACTAGCCTCACAAGAGTTGGAAAGAACGAGACAGACAGAGAGGCAACAGGCAGATGAACTTGCTGCTTCAAGCATAAGCTAAAGCTAGCCTTCAACTGCAGGACATAGCCACACCACCGCCGCTACATGGATTGTTATTGGGATGATTATCACAGAAGCCTGGCTGACTACACTCACCGGACGGCAGCTAACGGCTAACGGCTAGCGGGGAAAGCTAGCTACCGGCAGGATCGAGACAGGGACCAGGGTAGGTGAATTTAAACAATGTCTGAAGAAGCCATGAAGAAGAAGATAGTATTATTATTATTATTATTACAGTTTATTTAGTGTTATTTATTTGAAACTAATGAAACTTTCCGCTCGTCTACTACACTGTTTAGCTTGTGCTTCCGGTGATTCTGCCGTCCGTCATGGCGTCGTCACGTGGTCGTGGTCACGTGTTTGCAAAGGGTCTATATCGAAAAAATTGGTGTGGCCCGATTTCAAAAGATGGGCTACATACCAGTAAAACTAGAATAGGTATCTCACTCTGTTAACATGTCAACAAACCGCATGGCTCCACAAAACAGACAGTGTTATGAACACATGCGTGAGTGATGCGGCTACCAGCGGCAGTTGTTTAATTGTCAATAAGTATGGCAAACCAAAAGGGTCATAATTCGTCACAATTTTCACAGCGTTTTGAACGCCATTCTTGGCGCCACCAACGCCACCACACATCTAATAAACACCACCAGGTGTCTAATAAACGCCACCAGATGCTTATTAGACACCTGGTGGCATTCACCCAATCAGTAAAGAAGAAGGTCAGGCAACACTAATCAAGCACGGATCTCCTTTGCTGTTTGTTTGAATAGCTTAAAGAAAATAGTGTAGTTATTTTAGTTTTTATTTATTATTATTTCTACATATCATTATATGTTCAAACATGTGAACTAGAGTATAGTTATAGCATTAATAAAGCATTCATTTGTTCTTGTTGAATGGACTAAACCAGTTTGCCTACTGTTTCTCTAACATTCCTGAGGCACGGATCTCTGTTTGAGAAGCCACAAGACAATCCCCAGTATGCACTTGGGTGTTATTTTACTATTTAATTATAATTTTACAAATGGCTGTTTAATAAAATATGTGTATAATTTAAAAAGCATTTATTTGTTCTTGTTAAAGGTGCTCTAAGTGATGTGACGCATTTTTTAGGCTACAAAATTTTTTGTCAAATACACAAACGCCAACAAAAACTAACTGCGCCAACCTGCAGTTTGTTTTTGTTAGCGTTTGAGGAGCCTGGGCTGTCTTCAGAGGAGTAAGCCCTGACTGCAGTATGCAGATCGAGGAGTGGCTCAATGTGGGTAGATACTCCTCACGGCTGCTATCGCACGAGATCCCGCGACATCACGCGAGATCACGCACTGAGCACATATATTGCTGGAAGAGACTAATGGTAAAGAAGAATCAAGAAGCAAGTGAACAGCAGAAGCAGTTACTGCAGCGTGAGGCGATAGGACAAGATGCCACACAGTTGTTTATATCCCGGCTGAGTTTTAAAAGCAATAGATGTTGTGCTCTGTGCGTGATCTTGCGCGATAGCAGCCGTCAGGAGTATCTATCAGGCAAGTGTTATTTAAATATACTTCTGGTGTAGTTAAAAACTTTCTAATGCCTCGTTTAATAAATACATAAAATATTTGTGCTAGTGTAGACGTTTGGTATCAATCCGGGCATTATTAGTGGGGTAATTTACGAGATGCAAACGTGGGTCCATTAGCGCCTGCACTAAGCTAACCAGCTGATAACGCTAACTCGACCAACATTATAACAAGGAGGAAAAAGCTTATTTGGGGTAGTTTGGCTCGAGGTCAAGGTGCAAAGCAGCCTAGAGTGAAATTACTCCGAACCATCACTTTAACCCCAGCACATAGCTTTTTATGAGCCCCCCAGAAAGCTCAAGTACTTTCCCCATTTTCTAGTGTAGACATCATTAAACTAGTTTGGACCCAGCTTCTTATGTGCTAATCTATCCCGCTTAGGATTGACCCATCTCACAGAACAAATAGTCTTGTGCTTGGGCATAGTCTGTGACCAGCCCAGGACAGCAGGCCTTTGCATCGGGGATTTAAAACAGCCCCATTGGTAACCATTTACCAGGCATCAGTGATATCGGTGAGGTGCCTGTGGAGAACCCAAAAGATGTTAAAAGACAACACCCGCCCAGCAGCAGTCTGTTCCCCCTGCTGTGTTTTGGAATGATAATAAATCAACTTGAAAAGAAACAGAAGATAGAAAAGAAAGAATGAAGAAAGAAGAAAATAGGCATGGAATGAAAACTGAAGACTTGTAGGATCCATAACGTTAATATGTTGGGCTCTGGGGCTCAATAATAAGATGTTAAATTAATCATAATGATTCTCTTTAAAAGAGAAGAAGCAGCTACTCACCTCATCATTCAGCTGTTATCTCGACTCTCTAAATATTTAGTTACTTTGGGTTCGCTGGTATAAAGTCAGCGATGTCCAACTTCTGCCTCGCTGTAAATGAGATGTTGTTGAAGCAGCTTTTAATAGTCACGCTGAAGTTGGAGCGGATGGCTGAGGTGGGGCGTTTGGATTTGTAGACAAATGGTCCAACTTGTTTTAAGTCAACTGTTTTTAATGTTTCCTCATTCCCCAAAACATAAATCAACACTTGATTAAGTTTTTGTAAGAAGAAGCAGGCACAGAGCCAGAAGTATAAGGAAACATAATTTCACATCCATCAGCAGATGAATGTGCAGATGAATGTGGGCAGACATGTTCCGAGACCTCCCTACATAGTTGGAGATCTCAATGTTAAATGTTAAACAAAGCAGGTGGAGAAATTAATGTGACTTTGCAGCTTCTCTCGCCCCTATTGGACCGAGATCAAATGCTTAGAAAAGTCACCTAACCGCTGAGTGACAGCCGCCGGAGTCTGAGAATGGTTGGAGAATAATTGTGGAATTTGTTTCAACATAATTAAACTTGGTATGATTGATATGAGGAACACATCAGGTGATGCTGTTACATGACAACACTGAACCAACTGGTTCATGGGATGTAACTTTTACTATAGTTTTCTCTGAAACTCTTTACGCTTAATACTGGACCAATGTCAAAGACTGCTGTTCCTATCAGTCACTTAGACACAAAAACATGGAAAATTATTTTTAAAAAATTGTGAATTTGAGGAAGTTTTTTTCTAATTTTGCCGTTTCCATCAACATTTTCTAATGCGGTACTTAAAAAATGTGCATAAAAATACATTGATGGAAACATGACTTGTGTCAGATAAAAACAAGTGCCTTGCAGTGGAAGGTGGTATTCTCCTTTAATTTATTAAAGGGAAAAATCCCACGAATTTGAAAGTACATTTGAAGCGTGCACAAGGAGGCTAACCTAGCTCACTTTAACAAGGTAAAGGAGAACACAAGGCCCCCTTTGCCTAAAGCCGAAGCTACCAATGGTACAGGGACTGGATGTATGTTGATTTAAATAAAAACAAATGAAAAATGCACTTTTAAAGAATCTGGGTCTGAAGAATGACACTCCCGCCAGTGAAATCACAGCGTGTGCCATCTTCAACCAGAGGTGGGTTAAAACTCTGCTGAGCTGCACTTTCATCTTTTAGCATTGCTTTGAGGCTTTACAGTATTGCGATATAATGATAGTGCCTCTTCTGCCCTCTATCATTGTACCCAAGTGAGATTTCAACAGGCTGAACATAGTTAAAGTGTGTCTTGTAATATTGCAGCCTTCGATGGTGCGTAGTTAAAGGATGATTTGCATGCGAGGCCTCGTGCATTGGGCTCTGCTCGTATGCACTGTTTCCAAGAAGTGTTAATGTCTCTGTTGGAACACCATACTGTTCAAGGTCTCGAGTTAGTACATCCATTGTGTATTCATGTTGAATAGTTCTGAAGAGTTTTTCATTTCATTTGCTATCTCTGTAATTGTGGAGGCTGGGACTAAATACTTTGCCTGCAAACCTAAGTAAAACAAAGCTAGATTATCTGTGTAGGCATCTTGCACTTTATCATTATCAACATCTTTACTTTGGTCTGCATCACTCCCATCCATTACATCAGGTCCATTCTCCTCAATATGTGTTCCCTCACCTGAAAAAGACTGTTCTGCAAATTCGCAAATCCTCTATGATTCCTGGAAATATGAGATGAAAAGGATGTCTTTTACATTGAAATTCTTATTACACCCATGAAAGGGACAAGTAACAGTTAGACCCTCTTGTATGTGTCTACTTAAGTGTGTCATGAGCCCTGCAAAAGTTCAGTGAACACTTCAACTGTACAGGCACACACAGTTTGTCTGGTCCCCACAGCTGGGTGTGTTCATGACATGTGAACAGGAAAGCAGTTGAATGAGGAAAACATTCTTCCACAATCTTTATGGCCACATAAAAACAATACATTGTGAACATGTCTGTGTGATCTGCAGTGCTTTAGATATTCAGTCAGTGAGGCGCATTGAAAGTCACAAACAGTACAAGTCAACGTAATGATAATCTAACGTTAATCCTCCCTCCACCAAGCAAATTCAGATTGTTCAAAGAAACAGAAACAGAAACTGAACTGTTAATACGTTGACATGGGTTGAGTCTCCCCTCCAGTCACACCTCTGCTTGCAAGGCTTAACTTAGCTACTGAGCAGCAGCCAATCACACAAAGATTCACAAAACCACTTCTTAAGTTTCAACTTAAGTTGATGAGTTTAAATGTTCTTCTTCTTGAAGCTATGTTATGATGCCACAGTGAAATATTCAAACCCAAGATGCCAGCAGGGTTGCCAGTATAGGCTACTGTTTAAGTTTGCTGTTAGTCAATCAATCAAACTTTATTTCTATTGCACATTTCATACAAAGGTTTGCCAGAAACTCTTATATTTCTCTACACATTGGGCTTTTGTTTTTGTGCTTCTTCAGGGTTGTGATACTAGTTACTGATACAGATTTTTGCGGTATCTTTGCCACCTTCATGTGATATCGTAGTGACCCTTCTCTGTCTTGTTGATTAAAGTATAAATGTTTTGCATAGATGCTGTAAAGGGTCTGTTTGTCTGCAGGTTCCAGATCTCTTCCTAGCAGTTCCTGGTATATCTGATCAGCTTTATCCTGGTTGTAATTGAACTTTGCATATAAAGTATGTTGTTGAAGCACGCAGCTTTAAATAGTCACGCTTTAGTCGGAGCAGATGTCTGAGGCGGGGCGCTTGCATTGTTAACATTCTTTTTTATTATCTCACCTTGACTTTCGTTTTCCAGGAATGGAAACTAAGCAACACACTTGGAAAAAAAAGCATGACTCACTTTGTCATAATATATTTTCTCTTAAGTTGATTGTAAATCTTCTTCTTCTTGAAGCTATATTATGATGCCACAGTGAAATATTCAAACCCAATATGCCAGCAGGGTTGCCAGTATAGGCTACTGTTTTAGTTTTCTTACTGTTAGTCAATCAATCAAACTTTATTTCTATTGCACATTTCATACACATCAGTTTAACACAGTGCTTTTTACAAAAGCGACACAATAACTATAAATAAAAGTGCAATTCTACAGAGAACCTGTGTGTGCAGAGATCTATGTGGACACTTTGAGCAGCGTCTGTCTGTCTGCCTGAGTGTCGGTATGACAACAGTTACCGTGAGACACCTGCATTATGACGCTCTGCTGCCAGGTTACTGTTTGGTTACTTCACACTTATATACACAAAAGCTTCAATTATTTTTCATCTGTTCACATATAAACTTGGAGATATTGTTATACAGTTGTATGTGTTTAATACTTATCTGTGTTCGTTTAAAAGTTGAAAGCAAAAAAAACTTTTTGGCAGCAGCTTTTCAAAGTTGTAGTTTGATTAACGTCCATTATCGTCCTGGATGTGTAGGTTACAAGAATATATAGTTACCACCAAAAAACATGAAGAGGATTTGGGTACAGGAGGACGCATGGGTGGGGGTGAAGAAATTCTTAACTGTATGTGATACTTTTTCTGACCAACTGCTTCACGTAAGAATGTGAAGAGAAGGAGGTGCCATAACTGATAATGGTATATAACTCAGGGTTTAAACTTCCCCTAGTTGAACACGCTTCCACAAAGAAACTACATGTGCTTTGTGTAACTGTTTTGTTCCTGTATCTGCAGATACATATTAAATACTCAAAAGACCAAACTTTGGTTTCATTCTCAAACTGTCTTTATTTGTTTCAATCTTTAACTTTATACCTTCTACTTCTGCTGATTAAGAAACTTCCACCACACCCCTTAGACACTCACTGTAGGAGGAACTATTATAGAGGCGGTTTGAGTACTTTGCCTTCGTCTGTCTATCTGTCTGTGACCAGGTTTGGTCACTAACAGATAGCATCACAACCATGCAAGTTGCAGTGACCAAAGTCCACAGGTGTGGCCCGAGTAAGGGCACCAGAAGTAGGGAAGGGACCATTTCTCTCCTCCTTCCTTTGCCCTTCTTCCTCCACATGAAATGAACAGTGTGATTATCCAAACACTTAAAGGTTAGAATAGATCACATTTAATTAACTTACTGTTATAGTATTTTTTTTTCCATCAGTGGAACAATACTGGAGGCCAAACTGGAGGCCCTGCATTGCCACTTCACCTGGGATCTGGAGACCAGCGAGTCCATACTTTTACATTACAAAGACAAGCTGGAGGACATCGGCACTGAGGAGGGGAACAGCTGGCTGGGTCACATTTACAACCTGCGGGGGTTCATTCAGTACAAGCTGGGGTTCACCGAAGACGCCCAGAGTTTCTTCAACAAGGCTGCAGAGGCCTTCAGCAAGATAAGAAATGCAGATGAGGGTCCCTGGATGGTGGTGAACTACGGGAACCTGGCGTGGCTGCACCACCACCTGGGAGACCAAGCAGAGAGTCAGGCTTACCTGTCAAAGGTCAACGCCCTGATGAATAAATACCCATCTCCATCCCAGGACCAGCTCCATCCAGAGATCTACGCTGAGAAAGCCTGGACTCTGTTGAATTTCGGCACCGACAAAACACTGGCTGCAGATTACTTCCAGAGAGCCATCAGGATGCAGCCGGACATGGTGGAGTGGAGCAGCAGCCATGCCCGAGCACTAGTGTATGCTTCTAGTCACCGCGGCATCTTGGAGATTATGAGAATAGCCAAAGAACAGGATCCAGAGAACTTGTACCTCGCTGCTCACTACTTAACTCTACGTGCTGACCGTGGAGAAGAAATAGAAGATGAAGCACGTGAGTTAGCCAGAAAGATTTTGAGAAATCCTGTCGGCCTCTACAGTGGTGTTAGACCATTACTACGGGTTTACAGTAACTATGTATCTATGGATGAAGCCATTGATTTGGCAGAGGAGGCTCTGGGAAAACATCCAGATGAGCGTTATCTGAAGAAATGCGTTGCACTCCTCTACCAATGGAAAATCATCAGGGAGAGTCGCCCAGATCAAGGCTTGATAGACAGAGCAATCAGTCTCATGGAGGAGGTGATTTCTCTTTACCCTCATTCTTCATTTGACAGGAAATTAGCTCTTGCAGATATATACGCAATGTCACTTTACAAACAGGATAAAGCTGAGCAGATATTCCAGGAACTGTTAGAAAGTGATCTGGAACCTGCAGACAAAGAGTTGGTTTATATCTGCTATGCAAGATATATTTAAACTGTAATCGACAGGAATACCAAAGGTCTGGAGAAGATGAAAGACAAAGGCCACATGCGTAGAGAAATAGAAGAGTTTCTGGAAAACCTGCAAGAGCCATAGTGTTTTTAACAGCACTGGTTCTAAATCCAGAAAAAAATGTAATGCACCACCTAAAATAAATCTGCACGTATTTGTTAAAGGTCCAGTGTGTAACGTGTTTAGTTGTTCATTATCAAAATCTGTGTTGCCCATTCACAAACTTGTCCTTTTCATGAATATTTACCAGCACCATCAATTCCAAGTATTCCTTTTGGCTTGAAATTTTACATTTGCGTTCGCATGAACTGGGGTAGACGCTCCATATTCATGCTCCATCTTGAAATAGGTTAGCCTGTAAGGGACATACCGAACATACTGCTCAGCCTTTCACGTTTTCTCTGTCACATGATGAACTCACAGCTGCTGCTAACGCTGCTAATGGGTATCATAGCTTCCCGGCCGCCGGCAAGTTTGAAGAAGGAAACATGGAGGACCACACGTATTCAAAATCCAAATTTCAATATCTTCTTCTTCGCCCAGAAAAAGAAAACGGATATTGAAAAGAGAGAACTGCGTGGCGCGAGAGAGTTGTTTGCGATATATGATCTCACCATTAGATAGGAAAAATTCCTACACATTGGACGTTTAATGTGATTAAGGAAATTTGCTTTGCTGTAAGAAAAATCAAACTGAATGATAATGTAATAGTTACTTTGATTGTATAACCTGAATAATGTACGTAGATGCAACTGATTGTCAACCTGTGTCTCAGTTGTACACAATACAATACAATAAATCTATCTATCTATCTATCTATCTAGATATCTATCCATCTATCCATCCATCCATCTATCTATCTATCTATCTATCTATCTATCTATCTATCTATCTATCTATCTATCTATCTATCTATCTATCTATCTATCTATGGTCGGAGTGAATACTTAATTCAGATTGGCTGCAGTGCCAAGTAGTTCCGGTGAAACAGACCGTTTGACATTTACATTAAAAATGAATGCGCTACATGAAATGGGGGGGGCGGGGGGGACTGCATATCTCATTTCCAACACTGAGCATAGTCCTTCACTGCCTCGTCCTCTGACCAACACTGGATGGCGCTAACACTAGACCTGTTTGAGTCGTGATTCACTCGGATCTTTAACCCAAGTCTTTAAATTGACTCACGAGTCTCTAGCATCATTAACCCGGTTCAGTTCAGTCCTACTACAATTAAATCTAAAATGATAACAGCGCCACACACAAACCTCTTGCAACATTAGCTTCTACTATTCCTAGCCATCTTAGCTGCAAAAAGCTTTATAACTTACAATTTAGTAGGCAACGACAACTCCACAAGTCAACTCAAGCGCCTGAGTGAGCAGAGAGACAGTCCCGACCCGCAGACTCAGAGCCAGAAGCTCGCCGACCGTGGGATTCACTCGAGAACTCACGAGCCCTCGATGACTCATGATTTGTTGGTAATTCATGAGTTGTCGATGACTCATGAGTTCTCGCGGGAGTCAGTAAATCCTGCGAATCAGCCTAATCAGCCGGCTACATTGTCATGAGTGGATCTGATTCAGACGAGCAAGCATAGTGAGCGAGTGACGTCTCTCCTCGAGCTCAGGGTAAAGCAAATCAACAACAAAATCCATTCTTTCACTTCTGAAATAACATTTAATACATTTATTATTCGAGGACAGATACACATTCACACTGAAAACATTAAATGCATACATACAATACACATGAAAAAGGGGCGCATGGAGTTTACTATAAAGAGGTTGTAAGTCATTGTAAATGTTCAGAGTCCAGATGGCTTTCTTATTTGTCAGTCGTATTAAAGTTACAAAATATAATTCCATGTCATTTTTAAATGAATATTCGGTTTTCTTTCAGACCATTTACATTTATGGATATAATGTTTTCCAAATAAAATTAAAAGATTCTAAATGAAAACATGGCATTTTATCCAAATCAAAAGCTCGCCTTGGATGTAGCATACAATACTGACTCAAGTGATTCAAGTGACTCCAACTACCCGGATCAGTTTAGTGAGTGACTCAGAATAACTCAAATCCTAAAAATGAATCGAGTTTGCCAGGCCTAGCTAACACACAAGCTACAAGAAGTATGTTACACCCAACCCTCTACATTCCTCCTCAGAACTTGTTAGGGTTAGTTAGTGTTCATCTCTCTACTTCAGGCTGCGGCCGACAGTAAACATGGTGGGTCATTTCTTCATGATAGTCTTCATATTGATTTGTGGACACAGACATGTCTTGTTGTCAACCCAAGTATTGTCTTCCTTTCGACCATGCACTTGTTGTCCTCCCTCGTCTGGTTTGTCTGTTTATAAAGCATACAAAATTATCACCAAATTCTGACTTACATCTTCTTAGCCAAGTTCATTCCAACTCATTTGAACTAGTTTTACACTTTTTGCATTTATGGTTAATAAAATGTGAAAATTATACGTAATTTCTGAGTAATATGAGGAGAAAGTAGGCCTCTTAGTTGTTTGGGATTATAACAGACTGGCATATATGTCAAATATTAGCCATGATATCCCCAGGTCAAAAAGAACTGATGCAAACAAAAAGAGCAAAACTATTTTCTGAAGAATTGTCTTAAAAAACGGGTCAAATTGGAACAACATAAGGGTTAAACATACTGTCAGATTATATTTAATGATTGTCAACAGTACACAATGTCGTTAACTTTAAATCTTGCTAGCATAACCTTAGCTGGCTAACGTCTCGGAGCTACAAATATCTCCCGTTGACATGTGGTCGTATCTAAGATCTGTCTTATTTACTGGAGAAGTAAACAACATTTACATTGCATAAGAACCATATGGGATAGGAATGATTGTTCCGGGTATTAGTCAAACCCTCAGGTGTTACTAGGGAAATGGATATCTTGTTTGAAAAAAACTTTAAATTTTTACTGTAAAACACATAAAAATATGCTTATAATAAATGAATAGTCTTAAACATTTTAGGAGGTTCTGCTGCCACCTACCAGTGTAATCAGATTACTGTTTGTTACCACTTCACACTGCCAGGTTCCAGTTTCACTCAAAAACACTTCTATTAGACACAAAATCTCTATTTAATCATCTTTAACCTGTCACCTGGAGATATTAATATACAGTTGTATTTGTTGATTGACTGAAAAGTTGAAAGTTCAAAAAAGTATTTGGCAGCAGCTTTTTAAAAATGTGTAGTTTGGTTAACGTCAATCACCGTCCTGTGTGAAGTTCTGCAAGATTGTGTAGAAAACATAATATATTACCACCAAGACAAAGAAACTAACGAAACAGGATTTCTTAGTTCATATAATGTATTTTTAATAGTATCGTGTAGACTACAAATTGCGATCATATTCAGGTTATACATCAAATTAACTTTTGCATTAACAACCGTTTATTTTTCTGGACTTGTAATGGACTTTTAATACACTTTGTCTTAAGTTTCTGGGTATAAAAGAGACCTCAAATGAACTTTACTCTACTTTTACAGGACACTTCTGCGGAAACATCTGGAAAGCGTTATTAGTGGGGCCCCTAGAAATAGGGATGCCTTTGTTGGCTTGGTTCCAAAAAGATTACACATTATAGATATATACAGTTTTCAAACAAAGAAAGACAGAGTGACCATTTGAGAATTGTGAAACTGTCGCTCTCCGGCTCTGCAGGGCTTGTAAATTGATGCTGAATTCTTTGATATAATAAAACTTTTATAATCAAGGACAGTGTCAGTGGATTCTTCTCCACACAACATCACAGCATTGCCACAAAAGACACCACACTTTCAGTAAAGCAAACTTCATACACAGTATTATGTACTCATTTAAACTTCATTTGGTATTTTACATTGTAATATTGTAACTGACATTTTACCAACCATTTACCATTTTTTTGCTTTCCACTTACAGGAAAGCAAATTTTAACAAGAGAGTATGAGTTTATATAATCTCCAAAAACAGTTCAAAGGAAAACATTAAACACAACAGGAATATAATAAACAGTTAAGTTTGGAAAGACAACATCTAATCAAAATCTATTTGAATTAATCATGTAATGACATCATGTTCACTGTGGATGCTACTTAAAGGACCAGGTTTACAGAGTAAATATTATTTTTTTATTTTAATCAGAATCAGAATTTTCCTTTATTGTCATTGTAATTAAACAAATTTAAATTTAACAAAATTAAAAGTGCTACTCTACGGTGCAAACATAAAAACACACACATAACAGCCTTTGTCTTCTATTAACTGTACTAAAGTGAAGACAATTGTCTTTATATGATACATATCTTTGTGATAACCATTAAAAGACAAAAAACCAACGAGTTGATCGTACATGTTCTGAATAAGGTGTTGCTGCTTCTGGACCAGCAGACCAACAGAAGGATCAGGTTTTCCTGATGTATGTAATCAATATAATGTAATATATGTACCTACACTTAATCTGGATTTA
>CM046795.1:36415207-36443025 GCA_025617405.1 Perca schrenkii
CCCCTAATAATGGTCTAATACCACTGTAGCTGCTGACAGGATTTCTCAAATTTTTCTTGCCAACTCAGATGGGTATTTATTCATCAGGGCGTTGACCTTTGACAGGTAAGCCTGACTCTCTGCTTGGTCTCCCAGGTGGTGGTGCAGCCACGGCAGGTTCCCGTAGTTCACCACCAACCAGGGACCCTCATCTGCGTTTCTTATATTGCTGAAGGCCTCTGCAGCCTTGTTGAAGAAACTCTGGGCGTCTTCGGTGAACCCCAGCTTGTACTGAATGAACCCCCGCAGGTTGTAAATGTGACCCAGCCAGCTGTTCCCCTCCTCGGTGCCGATGTCCTCCAGGTGGTCTCTTAGATGTAAAGGTATGGGCTCGCTGCTCTCCAGATCCCAGGTGAAGTGGCACTGCAGGGCCTCCAGTTTGGCCTCCAGTGTTGTTTGACTCTGAGCAGCACTGATGGAGAATAAAAATAAGTACTTTTTCTTTATTAATTAAAAATGTTCATTCATTTTTAACAGTATACAAAAAAATGAACCCCCATTCGTCATCACCACTTACCCAGACAAAAATCACGAAAAGATGACATAGTAACCCTAACGCAACAGAATAACAACAAAACTAAATAAACATATGTATGTGACAACCAGTGGAGTTTAAAGAAGTTAAGTATAAGAAGTAAATAGGGATGGAATAAAAACATCAACATTGACTTGTAGGATCCATAATGTTAATATTTGGGGATCTGGAGCTCAATAATAACATGTTAAATAAATCATAATGATTCTCTTTATATATGAAATCCAGCAGCAGCTCCTCACCTCATCATTCAGCTGTTTCCTCGACTCAGTAGTTCTCTAAATATTGGGCTGGTTTCTGCTCTTGATGCTGCTTTGGGTCCGCTGGTATAAAGTCAGTGATGTCCAACTTCTGCTTTGCTGTAAATGATGACATGTTGTTGAAGCACGCAGCTTTAAATAGTCACGATGAAGTCAGAGCGGATGGCCGAGGTGGGGCGTTTGCATTTGGAGAAGTGGTCCAACTCGTTAAGTTTGTCTTTTAACTTTTGTTTCCCAGGAATGGAAACCTAGAAACACAAGGCATGACTCACTTTGTCATAATATATTTTCTCTTAAATTGATGAGTTTAAATGTTCTTCTTCTTGAAGCTATATTATATATACACTTTATTTCAGACCCAGAGGGATCCATATCACAATAAAAAAGACACACACAGAGTAGATAACATAAAACACAAAAATACAAAAACTTCCACAAAGTTCAGTGTCTGACATACAGACATGTTCGCCAATGGTTCCACAGTCTGGAAGTAAATCTGACAGAACTGCATACAGGGTTAGCCAGAACAGTAATCAAGTCATTTTCTGACTCAGATACCCTACACATAAATCTATACATCAGGTTACGTAAAACAGCAGAGCAGGTAGGTACCCCAACACTGACAAACATATGGCTCGCACTGGAGCTTCTTGGAGCTCTCAGCAGCAGCCTCATGCTGTCATTATAAGCCACTATGAGTTTTCTAATGCTACCTTGCTTATAACGACACCACAGGTAGGCAGTATACAAAGGTGTACAATACGCTCTGAAGAGTGAGATCTTCACAGGGTGACGACCCCTCCAAATCTGCCTGCCTGTCATGTCCTGTTCGTCTGTCTGCAGGTACTGGGAGTGGGCGGGTAGGTGGAGCTGGGAGGGTCGTCTGTCCCTGGCCATCTGGGTGTGGCTTAAGGAAGGCATAAAAGATTGCTCTCCTGGGAGTCTCACTCTCTCTCAGCTGGTCCTCCTGCAACCATCCACCATTTTGTTTTTTTGTTTTAGTTTGTTATTTTTGTGCAGCAGGTGGTTAGAGCAGTTCTAGGAGCTGCTCGGGTGCACTCCATGGCTGTCTAGGTGATTTTCAGCATGCTGAAAGTTAACCGGGTTATTAGGCTTGTGCTTAATTTATCCCGCCGCTAGCCTGCATGAAGACTAGGGTTGAGTGAGAGAGTTAGTATTGGTTAGACAGTTAGCTAGAGGAATGGGGTTCCAATATTAAAGCAGCCAGTCATCTTTGTCTAGTGGTGAACATTTGTTTTGGTGGGGTTCTTTCCTACCTGTAGAGTGTCTTTACAGTATTTGTTGCTGGGAGAAATGGCTTCAATTGAAGAATTTGTTCAGTGTCCAAGTGAAGAGGTGCTTAATTCTTATAAAAAAGATCAGCTATTTAGAGTAGCTGACCATTACAGTGTAGATCTCTCCAAGAAAGTAAAGAAAGAGGAGTTGTTGGACACTTTAAAGACCAACTTAGTGGAGCAGGGTGTTTTGCCTGTTCTAGTGAAGTCTGCTAGTGTACCTTTGGTAGTGACTGGGTTATCAGATGTAGATGGGGAAGCTGAAGTGTCTAACAGGGCTCCTGTTCTGGCTGGTCTTGGGACTGGATTGTCATTTGAGGAGCAGAAACAGCTAGTCTTGCTACAATTGGAGTTAGAAAAGGTACGACAGAAAAGATGTTCGTCTTCATGAAGCGGAACTAGCCCATGATCAGGCAAGGCAACAGGCAGAGTTGGAGCATTATAGGTTGGACCTTATAAGTAAGGGAAAGCTGCAACATGAGCCACAGAGGGCGGTGGACTTCGTAGGGCTTGCTCCTCACACTCCATCATTTGATGTTTCTGTAAATTTACGGTTGGTTCCAAAATTTAATGAAAGGGATCCGGATATTTTCTTTGTGTTGTTTGAACGTTTAGCAGTGGCCCGAAGTTGGTCTGACACTGATAGCACTCTACTGCTTCAGTGTGTGCTCACTGGCAAAGCCCAGGAGGCATTCTCGGCCATGAGTGTTACTGACAGTGTAAGCTACAAATTGGTTAAAGCTGCTGTACTTAGGGCCTATGAATTGGTACCGGAAGCATATCGTCAGCGGTTCAGGTCAGAAAAAAAAGAGATGCTGTCTCACACTGAATTTGTTCGTGATTTAGCCACTCATTTTAATAGATGGTGTGCTGCGTCCCAGGTAAAAACCTTGGAGGATTTGCAGGAACTTATTTTACTTGAACAGTTTAAAAAATACTCTGCCGGACCAGGGTGGTAACTTACATAAATGAACAGAAAGTAAGTAAGGTTACAGATGCTGCTAAATTGGCAGATGAGTTTGTCTTGACCCATAAAGTTTTTTTTTTGGGGAGAACCATGGTCGTGGAGAGGCTGCCCACTCTAACAGGAGTTTGTCAGAAGCAGACAGGGGTTTCCAGGGAAAGCTGGATCCACATTGTGTCTGTAATTACTGTTTGGGGGGGGGTCACTGGAGAAATGAGTGCCCGGTGTTGAAGAAAAAGTTGAAGCCTGTGTATTTGCCAGCAAAGTCATCTGCTGCTGCTGCGTCTTTACGTGCCGAGCGAAGTCGCGTCATTGCTGCTGTGCGGGAGCACACAAAACCTTTCTTAGAGTCGAGGACTGAGGTTCCTGTGAAGGAGCGACAGTGGACTATTTCCTCAGTTAGTGAGGAAATTGATCCCGGTTATGCTGCATTTGTAGCTGATGGTCATGTTTCACTGGTTGGGAGTGACAGGAAAGTTCCTGTAAAGATATTGCGAGACTTGACTCATTTATTGTGGACTCTGTGCTACCTTTCTCTTCTGGGACAGAAACCGGTTCCAGTATTGTTGTTCGGGGGATGGGATTGACTGTTTTTTCTGCCCCACAGCATAACGTGACACTTTTCTCGGATCTGGTGCAAGGTGAAGTGACCATGGGGGTGCGGCCTTCTTTGCCTATGGGGGGAGTACACATTATTCTGGGAAATGACCTGGCAGGAAATCGAATGTGGCCTGTTCCATCTGTTCCGGTGGATACTCCAACTCACCAGGTAGAAGGTTCTGAGTCACCTGAAAACATTTCTGTGGTGCTTTCACATTGTGCTGTGACACGTGCTATGAGTTGAGCCAGTGAAGGTTCTTGTCTTGATGGCCCAGTAAAAAAAAGTTAACAGGACTGAAGGACATCCATGGCAAGAAAAGGGGGGTGAGACAGGAAACTGTGGCCGCCTACAGCAACTGGTCCTTTGAGGAAGTTGTGCAGGAACTCATCAAGCAGAAAGAAGTGGTGAAAAAGAAAGATGCCCACATTAAGGAGCTGAAGATACGGTGGCTGATGCCATGTCCAGGGCTATGGCTGTTAATGTGACTTGGGTTTGCCTTCTTGCAGTATTTTTTCTTTACTATCCATTTTGGTATTCTCTCTTAAATTGCTTCCTAGGTACCAAGGTTGCTGAGAGGATGAACTTGATGGTGAGAGCGTCTGCAGGTTGTATTGGCATACACATGTTAAAGTTTATATTCCTGAGTCATGTTGTTGGAGGTCCGAAATTTGGGTTTTGACTCACTTTTTTGGCATGTTTTTTTATTTGATGTATTTTTAACAGTTGGAGATACATGTTGAATATAGTGAGGACTCCCATCTTAAGGGAGGGGGTGTGACGACCCCTCCCAATCTGCCTGCCTGTCATGTCCTGTTCGTCTGTCTGCAGGTACTGGGAGTGGGCGGGTAGGTGGAGCTGGGAGGGTCGTCTGTCCCTGGCCATCTGGGTGTGGCTTAAGGAAGGCATAAAAGATTGCTCTCCTGGGAGTCTCACTCTCTCTCAGCTGGTCCTCCTGCAACCATCCACCATTTTGTTCTTTGTTTAGTTTGTTACACCTTACAACACACCACACCATTCATTCACTCATCCACACATGGCAAACACTACTGATGTCTATGACATTTACACACCCCACTATTGCATTTATGTTTAGTTAATTTGTGTTATTAGTATATTTAGTTAAATAAACTACATATTTGTTAATCTGTGTGTGTGACCTCCCTTTTGTTGCCGGCCTTGAGCCAAGCGGTAACAACAGATACAGAACACATGCTAAACTTACGACCCAGCATGTTCGCTTGAGCATACAACTTCCGGCGCTGCCTATAGATATCCTTATCATCAGATAAGTCATTTCCAATAATATGGCCCAAATAGGTAATCTCACTGCACACCGTAAGTGCAGTACCAGACAGACAGAAATCAGGAAAGGTTGACGGTCTGTCTTCTCTACTCCTGATAATCATGATCTTACTCTTTTTGGCATTGTATTTTATATCAAAATCCGCACCATACTCCATACAGGGGCGTAGGCAGTAATGGGCCAGGGCGGCACTGGCCCGCCCACTTTACTCACTGGCCCGTCCAGCCAAGTTTGATCAAAATACGTTTTGTTATGAAAAATATTCAAATGTATGCAAAAAAAGAAATAATAACAGGACTAGCTAGTTGTGTGTTTAATGTGTATTATTTTCTGATTAAAACAAAACTGTTTAAACCAAACAATCAAACAATTAGATCAAACGCCTTCGGAACGTAGTTGGTTGCTATGGTAACAACAGGCAGACTCTCCGGGCTGCCTTCAGCAGCTAACGTTAGCTAGCTGGCTGTTTAGATAACGTAGCTAGCTACCACGGATGTGTAAGGCAATGTAATGTTAAAAGTTACCGCGACAACAATGGCTTCTCTTTAAAGTGGTATGGACAGTTTTCTTGGATGGAATCCAGTGTAAATAAGGACGAGCTTTTCTGCAGCATGTGCAGACATTTCCCCAGCGGAGCTGACGGCCAATCAGAGAGAGAGGAGGCCCTCACACAGGTAACATTAAGGCCCTGTTTACACGATGACGCTCTCGGGTGAAAACGAAAAAATATTTTATCGGATGTGCCTTTCGTTTATACGGCGACGGCATTTTTGGGGCTTAAAAACGCAAAAAAGTGAAACCACCCTCCAGAGTGTAAATCTTAAAAACGCTCCACCATCGCGTTACCGTCTAAAGGGTAAAAACGCAAAAGTCTGAAGACAACGGTGTGGAGAGAGACGAGAAAAAGGCGTCTGTTGTTACGGAGTAGGATACAGAAATTATAGGTTCCTGTTAGAATTTCAATGTAATGGCTCAATATTTAAATGATTTCAACAATGTGGATAAGGTTGTTATAGTTCGATGACGATATGTAGGCTATTAATTTGAGCCAGAGCAGGCGACAACGTTACGGATGAAGAGAGAGAGAGAGCGAGCGAGTGGCAGAGGTCAGCGGGCAGAGGAGGGTCTGCTTCAGCCTCCTCTGCCCGCTGCCTCTCGCTCTCAATCAGCGCCTGAAGGGCCGCGAGGCTCAGGGTATTGGTAGTGCTCCCGTGGGTGCTGTGTTGTGGCTTATCACGGTCAATTGTGCCGGTCATCATCAGACAAACATGCAACTCCACCTCCTCGTCTTTCCAGACGAGCTTTTGTTGTTCGCTTCGGCATGTTTTGGTTTCGCGCAACTAAGGAGGGAAGTAGAATGTATGTTCTACGCAGGTGGGTGCCTTGGTGGTGTTGTGTGGCAGTGCCACCTAGTCACCTGGAGTGCATACTACATCGAATTTCACACACTTTTGCGTCACCATATGCACGCAGATTTCCCCTCCATAATGCTCGTTTAAACGCAGAATAAAAAGTGATAACGCAACGCCACTTTTGCGTTTTCTCTTCAGATCGTTTCCGTGTAAACATAGCCTAAGTCAAACGTCTTTCACGCTTCTTGTGTTATTAATTAAGTAACCTAGCTAACCTAGTAACCTTCCTATTTTAGTAAGAAATGGTGAATACTGATGATGGCTTCTAGCTGAAACGCGTTTGTGTTTTGCCCACATTAAATAAGAAGAGAACTTCTCTGTGAGTGACCTAGTTTTGGGTTTTCTTTGATCCTGTCACTGCCGTGGACTTAATACACTGTCTAAGATTTGGCACCTGGCTGGCAACGTTTCATTATATCTTTCATAATTTAGCTAAACAATGCTTGGCTGGAAGTTTTCCTTCTTTGATTTTCTTTTACTGCTGGTAGCCATTTGCTGCTCATGATCTGACCATATAGTCCTGAAGCAACAATGCTGTTGCATTGTTCCATGTGTGATTTCTGTCTGATGTAGGCTATTCTATGTCCTGCAGTATGTAAACGCCTTCTCTGCTGTTTGGGTTCATGTTTAGTTGCCACTTTGTGCAATAAAAGGGTTAATTTTATAACAGTGCTGTGCAGAGCCAATGATGATGTTTCTGCCGGTACAAATATTTTTTTAGTCTGAATATGTTACAATCTACAGGTTTTTGTCTATATTGTTGTGTACAAACTTTTTAGACGGAGCTTTGTTAGTTGAGCATGTTGGAGACAGTACTGTTATTGTCGTTGTAATGCAGTATGTTGGAAGGTAAAATCGTTGCTGTTTTTTTTCAGTTAGTCCTTTTTGCTACTTCGTCTTTTAGAAAATGGCCCACCCACTTTTGTACTGGCCCGCCCAATATACTATTTCTGCCTACGCCCCTGCTCCGTTCATATTCTCAGAAGCTGTTGACAAATCATTCATATACATATTAAAAAGAAAAGGAGACAGAATTCCGCCCTGGCGGACACCATTGGTCACTTGAAAGGGGGCCGATGTAACATTCCCCCATCTCACCTTCATTGTCTGATGCGTGTACCAATAAACCAAGATTCTTATTAAAAAACCAGGGACCCCACTTTTAGACAATTTTAAAAATAATTTTCCATGATTACCACGATCAAATGCTTTAGAAGCATCAATAAAACACATGAACATTGTGGAATTTTGCCTATTATATTTTTCTAAAATTTCCTTTAGTGCAAAAATACATAAATCAGTGCCATGCTTTCTTTTAAAACCAAATTGGTTATTGGTAGACAGGACGTACCTCTCAAGTCTACACAATAGAACTGTCTCCAGCACTTTGGACATAACACTGGCCAGAGCTATTGGCCTGTAATTATCTGAGCTGTTTAGCTTCCCCACTTTATCTTTAATAACTGGTACTAGCACAACAGAGAGCATAGAATCAGGTAATGCTCCATGAACAAAAAAACCCGTATAGCACATAGCTACCAGAGGGCACAGTTTCTTACTGGCAAGTTTAAGATGTTCAGCTGTAATCCTATCCAGACCACAGGCCTTATTATCTCTTAACTTCAATATTGCTTCATTGACTTCAGCAGAAGTGACAACAACATCATCATTAAACTCTACATTATCCACTACAAACAGATTACTTTTACACTGTTTAACAGTTCATAATATCGTTTCTGCCATAAGTGTGAAATTTCATCAGGACCACTCACACCATCTATAATAGATGGGAGAGTTGTTTTGCAGTTATTCATAGTTTTTATTTTTTTTCCAGAAGTCATTAACATTATTTTTTTTTGCAGTTTCCATGCCAGTGAATCTGACCTCATAGTATTTTCATTTCTTTTAATATAACGAAGTGCATATTTAAATCTAGCATTAGTGCATTTCTTATTTTCAAACAAGGGGCCATGCCTACTTTTGCCTGACTCTGCCCATTTTTTTAAAAGCATTTCGGGCCTCAGCATAGAGCTCTTCTACATGATCTTTCCAACCTGGCTTAGCATTACACACTTTTGTCCTATGTTTATATAGAGGCCTACTCGAGGTACCGAGAGACCCAACAACAGCCTCATACAAGGGCATATTATGATGTCACAGTGAAATATTCAAACCCAAGATGCCAGCAGGGTTGCCAGTATAGGCTACTGTTTTAGTTTGCTTACTGTTAGTCAATCACTCAAACTTTATTTCTATTGCACATTTCATACACATCAGTGTAACACAGGGCTTTGTACAAAAGCGACACAAACTCAGTGCAATTCTACAGAGAACCTGTGTGTGCAGAGATCTATGTGGACACTTTGAGCAGTGTCTGTCTGTCTGCATAGTGTCGGTATGACAACAGTTACCGTGAGACACCTGCATTATGATGCTCTGCTGCCAGGTTACTGTTTGGTTACTTCATACTTACATACACAGAAGTTTAAATTATTTTTCATCTGTTCACATATAAACTTGGAGATATTGTTATACAGTTGTATGTCTTTAATGTACATCTGTGTATATATATATATATATACACATTTCTCAAAACCTTTCTTGCTAACTCAAGTGCTTCTTATGTGATTCTCTCTCCTTTCTTTGCACATTGCTCGAGGTAGAGAACATCGAGGTACTAGTTCTCTGGAATCTGTCCTTGATTGGTCATGACTGTTTTCCCAAGATGGCGCCCACCTGTATACATGAATACAGGTGGGAGGTACACATTGTCTTTATAAACTATCTTTTTAATAAACTGTCTGTACACTTACAATGTTCTCAATGCTTTGGTTTACATGTAGGGACCCTCCTTATGCTACCGTGGAAGTGTGGTGCTATTTTGAGCCTTGTTAGTGGTATAGAAATTGCGATTTATTTTTACTTTAGCCATGCCCCCACGACTAGCTTTATAAGCTATTTAGCGGTTTGCGCTAAAACTGGTCACATTCAATTAGCATGAAAACATATCCCAGAGAACAGTCAACTCTGTAATCATGTGTTATTAACCCCTAGGTTCATTTTGTGCTGGATTTGTCCTTTAAAAACACTATGGCTCTTGCAGGTTTTCCAGAAACTCTTCTATTTCTCTACACATGTGGCCTTTGTCTTTCATCTTCTTCAGAGTTGAGATGCTGTTACAGCGATAATAGCATTCAAGCGGTATCGCTGCTGCCTTCATGTTATACTGTATTGACCTTTGGTATTCCTGTTGATTACAGTATAAATACTTTGCATAGCAGTCATAAACAATCTGTTTGTCTGCAGGTTCCAGATCTCTTTCTAGCAGTTCAAGGTATATCTGCTCAGCTTTATCCCTGCTGGATTTTGACATTGTGTGTATTTCTCCAAGAATTGTTTTCCTCATAAGTGAAGAGTGATGGTAAAGAGAAATCACCTCCTCCATGAGACTGATTCCTCTGTCTATCATGCCTTGATCTGGGCGACTCTCACCGAATATTTTCCATTGGTAGAGGAGGGCAGTGCATTTCTTCAGATAACGCTCATGTGGATGTTTTCCAGAGCCTCCTCTGCAAAATCGATAGCTTTATCCATAGATACATAGATACTGTAAACGTATCTATGTAAGATACGTTTACAGTGTACAGTGTACAGTGTTAGACCATGTAACCATGTAATGGTCTAACACCACTGAAGAGGCCGACAGGATTTCTCAAAACCTTTCTGGCTAACTCACGTGATTCATCTTCGATTTCTTCTAAGTTCTTCTTAAGTAGTGAGCAGCGAGGTACAAGTTCTCTGGATCCTGTTCTTTGGCGATTCTCATAATCTCCAAGATGCCGCGGTGACTAGAAGCATACACTAATGCTCGGGCATGGCTGCTGTTCCACTCCACCATGTCCGGCTGCATCCTGATGGCTCTCTGGAAGTAATCTGCAGCCAGCGTTTTGTTGGTGCTGAAAGTCATCAGGGTCCAGGCTTTCTCAGCGTAGATCTCTGGATGGAGCTGGTCCTGGGATGGAGATGGGTATTTATTCATCAGGGCGTTGACCTTTGACAGGTAAGCCTGACTCTCTGCTTGGTCTCCCAGGTGGTGGTGCAGCCACGCCAGGTTCCCGTAGTTCACCACCAACCAGGGACCCTCATCTGCGTTTCTTATCTTGCTGAAGGCCTCTGCAGCCTTGTTGAAGAAACTCTGGGCGTCTTCAGTGAACCCCAGCTTGTACTGAACGAACCCCTGCAGGTTGTAAATGTGACCCAGCCAGCTGTTCCCCTCCTCGGTGCCGATGTCCTCCAGCTTGTCCTTGCGACATAAAAGTAGGGACTTGCTCATCTCAAGATCCCAGGTGAAGTGGCACTGCAGGGCCTCCAGTTTGGACTCCAGTGTGGTTTGACTCTGAGCAGCACTGATGGAGAATAAAACAAAACTATAACAGTAAGTTAATTTAATATGCTCTAGTCTAAGCTTAAAGTGTTTGGATTATCACACTGTTCATTTCATGTGGAGGAAGAAGGGGGGAAGGAAGGAAGATATTTATTTATTTATTTATTTAAAAGGGACAATGCACACCAATTGACATGTTTAGTTTACACTCAAAATGTAAATGGTCCAGAGTTAGCAAAAAAGCTCATTTTCATATGTCGTCCCTTGGCAGGTCAACACATCATCATATTACATTAATAAAAAAGAATGCGAGAAAGATAGAAAGCAAATTAAAAAAGAAGAAAGAGGAGAAGGGAGAGAGGGACAGAATAAATATGTATATAAAAAAGCAGGGCAGTACCTAGGATGAGGTAAACCAGATATTGATGATTGCAGTTGTGATTGTTTTTAATCCATCTCTTGAGTGTGGTTTTAAATGATAGACACCTGGTGCTTTCTCTGAGTTCAATAGGAAGGCAGTTCCAATAATTTAAGGCTCTGTACTGAGAAGACTGTTTGGCCAGACTTACTGTACGTCTATACTGTACAACATAGTCTCCCATGGTGGTTGCCTTAGTTGCCCTAGTTGCCCTGCCACTGCTCTTCTTCTGTTGTATAAACTCACCCAGTGGTGGAGGTGCAAGCCCATGTCATACTTTGAAAATGAGGCAGGCATCTACAGTAGATAATGTAAAAACGTTGCCCCATGACGCGAATCCTAGGATGGAAAGGCATGTCCCGCCCTACGGTGCCTCTGATTGGCTTACCCTGATATTCTTACCCTAACTCTAACCAATCTCACACCTACTGCCTAAACCGAACCAATCCAACTAACGAAGGCAACGAATATTAGCCAATCAGAGGCAGTGAAGGGCGGGACATTCCTTTACCATCCTAGGATACACAAATTCACCTCCAGGAACACATTACAAAAAGAAAATTGAGGAAAAGAAAGAGGACAGATGGAGAAATGAGGAAAGTGGGTTGTAAGAGACAACTTTTGACATGGAATACTCACCTCATCATTCAGCTGTTTCCTCCACTCAGTAGTTCTCTAAATATGAGTTAGTTTGGTTCTTGACGTTACTTTGAAGACAAAGTCCAAGGTGTGGTGAGTCCTGTGCTTGGCGTTCATAACCCAGGAAGTAAGTCACACCCAGAAATACAACTAAAACATGACTCATCTTTAACCATCTATATCATTTAAATTGGTGACTTATATAAACATTCCCCCACATCATCACATACCCTTCACCATACCCCCACATCATCACATACCCTTCACCATACCCCCACATCATCACATACCCTTCACCATACCCCCACATCATCACATACCCTTCACCATACCCCCCACATCATCACATACCCTTCACCATACCCCCCACATCATCACATACCCTTCACCATACCTCCACATCATCACATACCCTTCACCATACCCCCCACATCATCACATACCCTTCACCATACCCCCCACATCATCACATACCCTTCACCATATCCCCCACATCATCACATACCCTTCACCATACCCCCACATCATCACATACCCTTCACCATACCCCCACATCATCACATACCCTTCACCATACCCCCCCCCCACATCATCACATACCCTTCACCATACCCCCCACATCATCACATACCCTTCACCATACCCCCCCCCCACATCATCACATACCCTTCACCATACCCTCACATCATCACATACCCTTCACCATACCCCCCCCCCACATCATCACATACCCTTCACCATACCCCCCCCCCACATCATCACATACCCTTCACCATACCCCCCCACATCATCACATACCCTTCCCCATACCCCCCACATCATCACATACCCTTCACCATACCCCCCACATCATCACATACCCTTCACCATACCCCCACATCATCACATACCCTTCACCATACCCTCACATCATCACATACCCTTCACCATACCCCCCACATCATCACATACCCTTCACCATACCCCCCACATCATCACATACCCTTCACCATACCCCCCACATCATCACATACCCTTCACCATACCCCCCACATCATCACATACCCTTCACCATACCCCCACATCATCACATACCCTTCACCATACCCTCACATCATCACATACCCTTCACCATACCCCCACATCATCACATACCCTTCACCATACCCCCACATCATCACATACCCTTCACCATACCTCCACATCATCACATAGCCTTCACCATACCTAGAGATTGGCATGGGGTACTTTCCATAAAATCATCTCTCAATGCAAATCAAACCAGCTATTAGGCTAACTGAAATAAACCCATGCCAATCTCTAGGTATGGTGAAGGGTATGTGATGATGTGGGGGTATGGTGAAGGGTATGTGATGATGTGGGGGTATGGTGAAGGGTATGTGATGATGTGGGGGGGCTATTTTAATTCCAAAGACCAAGGGTACTTTATCAGGCTGCATAGTATCCTGGATCCATGACATAACTGGCCTTTAGAAATAAACATCTGCCTGCCTCTATGGGAATTTAACATAGGGGTGGACTGACTTATGCCTCCTTAAGGAAGAACATTTATTTATTTACGGTACATTATTCATTCACAAAGAAAATTGGTGTACTCAAAAGTTGGATTTTTCCCCTTTTTTATTTATGGCATTAAGATCAATTTCCAAAAGATGATTTTTTATTCCTCTTTTAGTCAACTTTAGCATGGGTTCATAAACTTATGAGCAGCACTGTATGTGGATGCTTTGAGCATCTTCTGTCTGCAGGTGAGCTGGGACAGCGGTTACCTAGGAGACACCTGCATGATGACGTTCTGCTGCCACCTACCGGTGTAATCAGATTACTGTTTGTTACCACTTCACACTGACAGGGGTCAGTTTCACTGAAAAACACTTCTATTAGACACAACATCTCTATTTAACCCTTGTGTTGTCTTCCCATTGACAGTGCAGCTTTTAGTTTTTCTGGGTCAAAAACGTTTTGGTCGTTTTATTCGACACCTTTGTCACTTTTCCTGATGTTTTTTGAAGGTTTTTACGATGTTTTTTTTATGTTTTTGTCAATGCGCTTTGCATGTTTATTTCCAACATATTTGTCACCTTTTTATCAAAATTCTTGGCACTTTTTTTCAACATTTTTGTCACCTTTTTTCAATGTTCTTTTATCTGTTTCTTCTTCAAATGCTATGAAATTGAATAAACAACCCAAATTCAATGAAAGCAGTGAACTGATCAGTTATTTTACTTGTGAAGAGCGTCATATGGAAACCATCCATGTTATTCTTTTGGACACTTTGGTTGAAAGAAACTCAAATTTCTGATATAGCCTAGAAACATTTTGAAAATGGGTCAAATTTGACCCGAGGACATCAGGAAGGTAAATCATCTTTAACCTGTCACCTTGGAGATATTAATATACAGTTGGATTTGTTTGATGCTCATCATGTTGAAAGTTAAAAAAATATATATATTATATATATTATAGTTTGGTTAACATCCATCATCGTCCTGTGTGAAGTTCTGCAAGATTGTGTAGAATACAGGAACTTATTGAAAAACAAACTTAGAGAGGATTTCTTAGTTCATATAATGTATATTTAATAGTATCGTGTAGGCTACAAATGGCGATCATATTCAGGTTATACATCAAATTAACTATTACATTAACAACTGTTTATTTTTCTTACAGCAAAGCAAACTTCATACACAGAGTATTATGTACTTATTGAAACTTAAACATGAAAACATTCAACACAACAGGAATATAATAAACACTGTGATAAAGTTAAGAAAAACTGATCTGATCAAAATCTATTTGAATTAATCATGTAATGATATCTGAACAGTCCACAGTGGATGTTATTTAAAGGACCAGTGTTATTAAATGATTCAGCTTGTTTGATACAATTTAAATTTTTCAATTCAATTTTATTTATAGTATCAAATCATAACACGAGTTATCTCGAGACACTTTACAGATAGAGTAGGTCTAGACCACATTCTATAATTTACAAAGCCCCAACAAATACAGTAATTCCCTCAAGAGCAAGCAGTGTGACAGTGGCGAGGAAAAACTCCCTCTTGGGAAGAAACCTCGGACAGACCCAGGCTCTTGGTAGGCGGTGTCTGACGGGCCGGTTTGGGATGCGATACAGATCTAGTGTACTACTACTGCTGACTGGTTTCAGAGTCAATGTTAAAGGTATTTTTATTTTAATCAGAATCATAATTGCCTTTATTGTCATTGTAAGTACCTACAACAAAATTAAAAGTGCTACTCTATGGTGCACATAACAGCCTTTGGGCCCTATCTTGCACTTGCATGTATGATTCCTATTTTGCACCTGACGCACAACGGACTTTTCCCTCCACAGACGCACGTCGGTAAATTAGGGAATGTACAGTTGGAACCAGATATTTACATACACTTCAGTAAAAAAACAAAAAAACTTGTATTTCTTTACTGTCATACATTAAATCAGAGTAAACTTTTTATGTTTTAGATCAATAAATATTAACATATTTTTTGCATTTGTTAAATGTGAGAATCGAGCGAGGGAGAATTTTTATGTATTTTTTTTATCACTTTCATCAGTCAGAAGTATACATACACTAAGTTTATTGTGTCTTTAAACAAAAAGAAAACTCCAGATGATTCCATTCCGAGCTTAAGAAGCTTCTGATAGGTTAATTGATTCCATTTGAGTTAATTGGTGGCACACCTGTGGATGCATATAAAGGCACAGCTCAAACACAGAGCCTCTTTCTTTGACATCATGGGAAAATCAAGAGAAATAGACCAAGACATCAGGAAAAGAATTGTGGACCTCCACAAGTGTGGCTCATCCTTAGGTGCAATTTCCAGATGCCTAATGGTCCCACGTTCATCTGTTCAGACAATAATACGCAAGTATAAAAAACATGGGAATATACAACCATCATACCGCTAAGGAAGGAGACGGATTGAGTCCCAGAGAGGAACGTTTTTTGTTGCAAGTCCTGTACCACCATGAGCTAAAAGGTTACTCCAGGAGAAGAAAACTATTACTTTAAAACCACCATAAAAAAGCCAGACTACAGTTTGCAAATGCACATGGGGACACAAATCTTAATTTCTGAAGACATGTCCTGTGGTCTGACGAAACAAAAATTGAACTGTTCGGCCATAATGATAAAGGGTAGGGTGGAGGAAAAAGGGCGAAGCTTTGAAGCCTCAGAACACCATCCCAACTGTGAAGTATGGGTGGTAGTATAATGTTGTGGGGCTCCTTTGCTGCAGAAAGGACTGGTGCACTTCACAAAATAGATGGCATAATGAGAAAAAAATATTGTGGATGTATTGAAGCAACATCTGAAGACATCAGCCAGGAAGTTAAAGCTTGGGTGCAAATGGGTCTTCTAAATGGACAATGACCCCAAGCATACCTCCAAATTAGTTAGGCCTAAGGACAACAAAGTCAAGGTATTGGAGTGGCCATCACAAAGCCCTGATCTCAATCCCATAGAAAATTTGTGGGCTGCACTGAAAAGGCGAGTGCGAGCAAACCTACAAACCTGACCCAGTTACACCAATTCTGTCAAGAGGAGTGGCGCCAGAATTCCAGCAAACTATTGTAGAAAGCTTGTGGAAGGATACCCAAAACGTTTGGCCCAAGTGAAACAGTTTCAGGGCAATTCTACCAAATACTAAGGAAGTGTATGTATACTTCTAACTTTGATGAAAGGGATTCTGACATTTAACAAATGCAAAAAATATGTTAATATGTATTGATCTAAAACAGAAAAAGTTTACTCTGATTTAATGTATGACAGTAAAGAAATAAAAGTTGTGCTTTTTTCTGAAGTGTATGTAAATACCTGGTTTCAACTGTATTTGCGCTCCCGGGTGCGGTTCAGCAAAAAGAGGAGGCGTGTTCCGGCGCAAACGTTCCCTGGTGCTATTTTGCAGTTTCACAGACCAGGAAAAACCTGGACTAAAGTCAGTGGTGCTAGTCTAAAGTCAGTGGTGCTAGTCTAAAGTCAGTGGCGCTAGTCTAAAGTCAGTGGCGCTAGTCTAAAGTCAGTGGTGCTAGTCTGAAGCCAGTGGTGCTAGTCTAAAGTCAGTAGCGCGTTATTCAGATGCTATTTTAGGGGCGCATGCTTGGCCATTATGTAGCGTGAAAAAGAAAAATATTACTGAAACTGCGCTTCAGGTGTTTGGATAGATCAGGAGACACTTTACAGTACAGTCATCAAAAAGTCCCAGCATTCTTTGTGGCTTGTTGTGTTTTAACCAACATTTCCATGAATCATGGATGTGTTGATGACATAAATGAGGAAATATTAGAGGACTTAAGGAGATGCGATGTTGAACTACGGCGGGATTGGACACTCAATGTCCTCCTGGTGGAGCGGGTGGATGATGGAGATGGAGTGGGAGGAGGGGGGGGAGGAAGGGGCACAACAGGAGCAGGTGGTGCGTTTGGAGGCCCACGCTCCATGGCTGCAGCAATCCTCTCCAGACTTGAGGCGATGCGCTCGAGAGGCCGCAGCAACATTGCCACCCGGTCAAGATGGGGATTTATTACTTTGCCGCATCCCAGACTGCTCCCACTGGCGTGCGCCAGGCAAATCCGCCGTTATAATAGCAATCCGCCATGGAACAAGCACGCCTGCTCTTAAAGGGAATGTGAGATGACGCTCTGATTGCCCAAACCACACCTAGCTACTTCAGACCAACCCATTTAAGATTTGTGTCGGGCACAAGAGTCATTTATCCCGCCGGTACCATAGCAACAGCGCCCGAGATCCGCCCACAAAGCTACTTGCGTTTCACGTTTGATACTTGTGTTTCAGATCGTTAAAATAGGGCCCCTTGTCTTCTATTAAAGGTGCTCTTGAATCAGAATCAGAATTGACTTTATTGTCATTGTAAGTACATACAACAAAATTAAAAGTGCTACACTATGGTGCACACATAAAAACACACACATAACAGACTTTGTCTTCTATTAAAGGTGCTCTAACGATGTTGGGCGATGTCACTTCTTGTTGACGTTCAAAGTATTGTCAAACAAAACGGCTCGCCCTTCTCTCCTCCTCATCCTGTCCCCTCCCTCCTCCCTTCCACACACTAACCCCCCCCCCAACCCCCCCCCCACTCCCAAATCCTTCTGGTCAGTTATTGGCTGGAACACTGTTGGTTATGTTTGGTGGTGCAGTTTCGCGCAGTTTGTTTTTGCCGTTTGTGTATCCTGGGCTGTCTACAGATAAATAAATTTGGCCTAAAAAACGTTTCCCATCGCTTAGAGCACCTTTAAATGTACTAAAGTGCAGACAGTTGGCTTTATGGGATACATAGCTTTGCGATAACCATGAAAAGACCAAAACCAACAACGTGTTGATCGTACATGTTCTGAATAAGATGTTGCTGCTTCTGGACCAACAGAAGGATCAGGTTTTCCTGATGTATGTAATCAATATAATGTAATGTATGTACCTACACTTAATCTGGAGTTAGAACCAGTGCTTTCAAAAACACTATGGCTCTTGTAGGTTTGCCAGAAACTCCTCTATTTCTCTACGCATGGCTCCTGCCTCTGTCTCTAAACCTCTTCAGGATTGTGATACTGTTCTCCCGATAGATACTTTTTAGCGGTATCTTTGCCACCTTCATGTGATATTGTAGTGACCCTTTGCTGTCTTGTCGAGAGAAGTATAAATATTTTGCGTAGCTGTTGTAAATCCTCTGTTGGCCTGCAGGTTCCAGATCACTTTCTAGCAGTTCCTGGTACATCTGCTCAGCTTTAGCCTGGCTGTAATTTAACTTTGCATATATACTTGCAAGGTCTATTTTCTTTGCAAGTGAAGAATCAGGGTAAAGAGCAATCACTTCTTTATGGAGACTGATTGCTCTGTCTATCACGCTTTGCTCTGGGCAACTGTCCCTGAAATAAATGAGCTTGACTTTGTAGCAGAGTGCAGCGTATCTCTTCAGATAACGCTTATCTGGATGGGTTTCCAGAGCCTGCTCTGCCAAATCAATGGCCTCATCAATAGATACATAGTAACTGTAAACATTTAGTAATGGTATAATACCACTGTAGCTGCTGACAGGATTTCTCAACACCTTTCTGGCTAACTCACGTGCTTCATCTTTGATTTCTTCTCCGCAGTCAGCACGTAGAGCTAAGTAGTGAGCAGCGAGGAACATGTTCTCTGGATCCTGTTCTTTGGCCACTTTCATTTTCTCCAGAAGGTCAGCCACCTGCCCTTTGTTGCTGTGCTTAAAAGCATTCACTAACCCTAAGACGTAGCTGCTGTTCCACTCCACCATGTCCGGCTGCATGCTGATGGCTCTCTGGAAGTAATCTGCAGCCCGTTTTTTTTGTTCTTTGCTGAACTTCATCAGGGTCCAGGCTTTCTCAGCGTAGATCTCTGGATGGAGCTGGTCCTGGGATGGAGATGGGTATTTATTCATCAGGGCGTTGACCTTTGACAGGTAAGCCTGACTCTCTGCTTGGTCTCCCAGGTGGTGGTGCAGCCACGCCAGGTTCCCGTAGTTCACCACCAACCAGGGACCCTCATCTGTGTTTCTTATCTTGCTGAAGGCCTCTGCAGCCTTGTTGAAAAAACTCTGGGCGTCTTCGGTGAACCCCAGCTTGTACTGAATGAACCCCCGCAGGTTGTAAATGTGACCCAGCCAGCTGTTTCCCTCCTCGGTGCCGATGTCCTCCAGGTGGTCTCTTAGATGTAAAAGTATGGACTTGCTGGTCTCCAGATCCCAGGTGAAATGGCACTGCAGGGCCTCCAGTTTGGACTCCAGTGTTTGACTCAGAGCAGCACTGATGGAGAAAAATAAATCAGAATCAGAATCAGAATCAGAATCAGAAAAGCTTTATTGCCAAGTATGTTTACACACACGAGGGATGTGTCTTGGTATCGTAAGTGCAGATCACAATAGAGCAACATACACAAACACACCGTGTCGCCATATGCGGCGCCATTTCAACTCTCTCCTAACTCTCGCAACAGATACAGCATGACATTGGGAGAGGAGAGGGAAATAAAAAAGCTGCTCTCAGACTATCCTCATATAGATAAGAACAGTGTGGGAACAGGAAAAAACACCTCAGCACATAAGCACACAACAGTACATTTGCACTGCTGCACATAACACAACATAACACAACACAACATACAGTACATTTGCACTGCTGCACATAACACAACATAACGATATAACACGACACACAGTGGGGGTGGGATGTTGGGTGCATGGGGATGAGGGGTGATGGAGTAGAGGTAGTCCAGGACAGGCAAACAGACATTTGGTCCTGCAGCCAAACAAAGGCGCTGGTCCCAGACCTGCCCGCCTGACTGGGGGAAGAAGCGGTGAAGGCGCTTGATAGGGGGGTGGGGTGTGGTTGCAATCTGTATATATGTCAAAGTTTGTGTATGTGTAGGCCTGATTAGTCAAGCTACGTCTGGCCCCCGTAATCTGGTTGTCTCAGTCCGCACGATTGTCATTGCGATACACAGCCGGTTGCCATGGAGTCAGCCTTGAAACAGGACCCAGTACGAGTCAACAATCAACAGGTGTCAGTGGGAGTCGGGTGGGGAAATGAAGAGTGTGCCTCGCTGCAGTGCTCCAGGGGGAGTGAGTATACAACACCGGCCTTGGCCAAGGCCAGCGCTGGTTCAGGAGCCGAAAAGATAAGGTTGGAATTTGTTTTGTCTTGGGGCGAGGAGCCGGCAGTTAGTCACTTCCCTCTTCTCTGAAATGTCCCCTCTGGTCTCCGTAACGATCAAATTCCTTGCCAAAACCGTGAGTTTCCCCAAGATGTTGTCCAGCTTGTCCAGAGCTGACTGTCTCTCCAAGATGGTATCCAGTTTTGGGCCCATGATAATCACAGTATCCAATTTGTGGCTCATGGAGTTCAGAGTCACAATTTGAGTTCCGACAGCTCTGCCCACAGCTTCAACCATGACGGGCAGCCTGGTTTTTTGCTCTGTTCCCGTCTTCACTTTAATTTCTCGATAAACCAGGGCAATGCCTGAGCCAATCAGCAAAAGACCTGTTATCATGGTTCCGAATAGGTAGATATCTTCAATGTCCTCCACGGAAAGAACCGCCAGACACACGACCCGCCACCTCTCCCACGCGTCCATCGTGTAGCCAGCTGCGAACGTTCCGGCAGGGCAGTCCGGTTCCCCCGAACCCGAGTTTCTCGTCGAGAATATGGTGTCAATTGCGCTGAGAGACCAGTTGATCAAATCCATAATTCGTAGTTTAGGAGCAGTGCAGAGAGAGAGACTCTAAAAGTACAAGTAACAGCGGACAACACGAGACAAGATAGCAAGCAGGGTAGGCCTGGTAGGGAGAGGGAGAGAGAGGAGAGGGAGAGAAAGCGACCGCCTGCGGATGTCGTAACATGACATCCGCAGGTTTATACGGAAGTGTATTGCATTCACCATAGAATATCTTTTTTTAGACACCTTATCTCGTAATTTCGAGATCCTTTTAAACACCTGGAGGCGGCATATCTGTTGTCAGTAAGCCACGGCTCAGTGATCAACTGTACCACCGAGAGGTAACATTAAATTCAGCTGGGTTAAGTTAGCGTGATACTTCGAAATTAACTTTATAGATAATATTAGTTAATGGACATATCTGTTCAACTGATCTTGCTTTATTAAATGCAGCAGCAGCTCCTCACCTCATAATTCAACTGTTTCCTCAACTCAGTAGTTCTCTAAATATTCGGCTGGTTTCTGCTCTTGATGCTGCTTTGGGTCCGCTGGTATAAAGTCAGTGATGTCCAACTTCTGCTTCGCTGTAAATGATGACATGTTGTTGAAGCACACAGCTTTAAATAGTCATGATGAAGTGGGAGTGGATGGCTGAGGCGGGGCGTTTGCATTCGTAGACAAGTGGTCCAACTTGTCAAGTTTCTTTTTACTATCTCAGTTTTACTTTCGTTTCCCAGGAATGGAAACCTAGAAACACACTTGGAAAAAAGCATGACTCACTTTGTCATAACATATTTTCTCTTAAGTTGATGAGTTTAAATGTTCTTCTTCTTGAAGCTATATTATGATGCCACAGTGAAATATTCAAACAGAAGTTGCCAGCAGGGTTGCCAGTATCAAAGCCGGTCTACGGAAAGCTGTTCCACTCCCTATTCAGCCCCATTGTACTGGATTTTGGTTGCAGTTCCACCAGAGTTCCACTGGGGGTGATCGCGGTCCAGTGCAGAATGAATGGGACTCTATGGAGTTAGACGGCTAAATTTGTCTCTTTCGCCCGATTGTCGTTGAGAAACCTCAGATTTGATTGTAGATTTTGCAAGTTCAACATGGGTTATAGGTCAAAAGTTGAATGAACGAGTACTTATATCCTTTTGATTTCTTACAGGTTGAGTCGTTGTAGCCCATAACACGCTAGCGTTCTGCTAATGAATGCTGATTGGTCAGTGAAGGAGTGATTACGATCGGAGCTCCAGCTTGACGGCATCCGAAGCAGAGCCTGAATATCAGAGTGAATATTTCCGCGTGGTCTTTAAAACATTAGCAAACCTCTTTCTAGCACGTGTATTGACAGGGAGAGCCAAACCTGTTAGCTGTGTTGTCGATGCCTCGAGAGAACAAAGGAAGCGACTCAGAGCTTGCTGTAAAGAAGTATCTATGGCCGTATATGTGTATGACGTCATTTACATTTTAAAAGTCTTTTTTAGAACAAAACAGTGACTTTAAAAAAATCTAACACCCAGCAGTGTGTATTTTCTTAGCCTCCCCTCTCGAATGCAACATTCAAATTACTAGACAAAAAATTATATCCTGAGAAAAGTGGATTTTGAGGGGTATAGCTCCATAGAGTCCCATTCATTCTGCACTGGCCTGTGAGCGCCCCCTATATGGAACTCTGGTGGAACTGCAACCAGTTCAGAAGCCGGAAGTAACGAGGGAGTGGTATAGGCTACTGTTTTAGTTTGCTTACCGTTGTATTTGAGGAGTTCAAACTTTATTTCTATTGCACATTTCATACAAAGTTTTGCCAGAAACTCCTCTATCTCTCTACACATTGGGCTTTGGTATTTTTGCTTCTTCAGGGTTGTGATGCTGGTCTCCCAATAGATAGATTTTTGCGGTATCTTAGCCACCTTCATGTGATATCGTAGTGACCCTCCTCTGTCTTGTTGATTAAAGTATAAATGTTTTGCTGTTGTAGAGCATCTGTTTGTCTGCAGGTTCCAGATCTCTTCCTATCAGTTCCTGGTATATCTGATCAGCTTTATCCTGGCTGTAATTTAACTTTGCATATAAAGTATGTTGTTGAAGCACGCAGCCTTAAATAGTCACGCTGAAGTCGGAGCGGATGTCCGAGGCGGGGCGCTTGCATTGTTAACATTCTTTTTTACTATCTCACCTTGACTTTCGTTTCCCAGGAATGGAAACTAAGCAACATACTTGGGAAAAAAAGTATGACTCACTTTGTCATAATATATTTTCTCTTAAGTTGATTGTAAATTCTCTTCCTCTTGAAGCTATATTATGATGCCACAGTGAAATATTCAGACCCAAGATGCCAGCAGGGTTGCCAGTAGGCTACTGTTTTAGTTTGCTTACTGTTAGTCAATCAACTACACTTTATTTATATTGCACATTTCATACACATCAATGTAACAAAGTGCTTTGTACAAAAGCGACACAATAACTCAGTGCAATTCTACAGCGAACCTGTGTGTGCAGAGATCTATGTGGACACTTTGAGCAGCGTCTGTCTGTCTGCAGAGTGTCGGTATGACACCTGCATTATGACGCTCTGCTGCCAGGTTACTGTTTGGTTACTTCACACTTACATACACAGAAGCTTCAATTATATTTCATCTGTTCACATATAAAATTGGAGATAATTGGTATACAGTTGTGTGTGTTTAATGTTCATCTGTGTTCGCTTAAAATTGAAAGCAAAAACAAATATATTTGGCAGCAGCTTTTCAAAGTTGTAGTTTGATTGACGTCCATCATCAACACAGTCTCACTCCCTACTCGTCAAATGTATGACGCATGGTCAAGGACCCTGGCGTCAAGTTTCAACGAAATAGGGGTACCCTTAACGTTATTTTTCGACGAGGGGGTCCGTCAGATAGACATTCATGTTATTCCCTCACCGTCGGATATCGACGAAAGAAAAAAACACGCCCCCCGCCCCTTAACTCTAAATCTGTGACAGTTATTGGTATTTTTAGCCCAATAACCGCTGTTTTAATCAACATTATTCACGAGATATTATCATGATTTATATGTATTTCTTTTAATGTTATTATTTCGGTCTATTTCGGCCAGGGAAGCTGGGTTGCTTTTTGTTGATTTATATTTTTTAAACTATAAGGCCAAATCTATCAACATTTATTTAGATGTTATCATGGTATTCATTTCTTTATTTTAATAATATTATTTCGGTCTTATTACCGGGGAAATATTACAGTATATGTGCTGTAATACAGAACATAACGCTATGATCCGAGCTGGACGCATTTAAAGCCGATGTCCCCCAATGCAATGCGGACATTCATTTCAAAGAATCGGGCAGCGATCAGCGGGTCTTTAACGCCAGGATCGCTTCAATATACATATATACAGTCAGTGATCAGTATCACTTCAATATCCATATATACAGTCAGTGGTTGTGTCACCAGCAACAGCACAATGCTCAGTTTTGTTCCAGTAAGTTATGAACCATAATAACGTTTAAACGAATCCGCGGAAAACTCCGGAAGTGATGTAGTACGTCCCGCTCAGCGGATACGAAGATACAAATATATAATATTCGTAATATTGATGTTTTTTTCTAACGTTGTATTTGAGGAGTTAAACAATCAAGATAGTTATAATAATAAAATACAGTTTAATGTATTTGTCTCATATATTGTGTGCTCGGCCGGCCGGCGGGCGGCATCAATCTGAAATGGAATCAAGCCATCTTACGGCAGACAGCATAAACAGGAGCCGAACGAGTCCCCCCCCCCACCCCGGAAGAACTACAAGTGCTCAAGCTTTGTAACAGCTTCTGTGGCGTTTCTTATGGGAGTTGTAGTTTTAAAGTATATTGGTATATTTCTCATAAGTAGAAGTTGGCAGTGTATAATTTTGGATACACCATGGGGTTTTTTGGTATGGAGAACACACTGGTGTCATCAGATTTTAAAAATCAAATCGTTAAATAGGTGAAAATAGCTTATTACCATATTTGACAGTGCTTACAGTAGGTACAGCTTTTCTTAGACATGAGTAGGGGGGGGCACCAAGGAAAAAAGGTTGGGAACAACTGCTCTGACCCATGTCATGACCCTTTTCTCAGCTTGTGAAATGGTTGAATGAGATGTGTGAGTTTTGTCTTTGTGCTGTAGGGCTGAGGTAGAAGTGTGCCAAAAATGCCAAAACACATGTTGTATATGTATACATACCCAAACAAAGCTTTATACATCTTAATCTGTGAACAAAAACCTCGGCAACAATCTGCTTATCCTTTTAATTTCCTGAAAATGCTTCCTAAAACTAGTCCCTTCTTAATTTTGAAAAGGTAGTCTCAGTAAAGGCTACAAAGGTTTGGATGGCTACAAGCTGTAACCACGGTGATTGATTTGAGGATCATCTTCTGAATATAATAATTAATATTTTAGGTCTAAAATAAATTGATATTTCAAAAAAGTAATTTATTTAAAACAACTAATAATGCAGTGTGATTTTAAATCAAACTAAGTCCCACACATAAATATACTCTTATACTGTTTTATTCCCCTTTAGTCTTTGCTATTAATATTCATCAACTGCAAAATTAGAAAATTGCGTTTTTAAATAACTATGCATGGAAAATAAAATAAAAAATGCTTCTCTTTGTATATAGTTTATTGTTTTTCACAACAGTACAATTCAAAACAAATGCAAATTAGTCAAACAAGCCATTAGGCTGTAGTTCTAAACACTCAACTGTAGGTTGAGGCAAATCAAAGTGCTAAATATAAAACACAATGTTTTCATTAGTATTTTATTGGGTTAATTCTCACGTACAACGTGGAACATTCTTTCACAGACGAGATGTGTAATTTCCACGTCACTTCCGCGGATTCGTTTAAAAGTAGACAAATACATGAAACTGTATTTTAATATTATAACTATCTTTATTGTTTAACTTCTCAAATACCACGTTAGAAAAAAACATCAATATTACGAATGTTATATATTTTTATCGTCGTATCCGCTGAGCGGGACGTACTACGTCTCTTCCGGAGTTTTCCGCGGATTCGTTTAAACGTTATTATGGTTCATAACTTACTGGAACAAAACTGAGCATCGTGTTGTTGCTGGTGACACAACCACTGACTGTATATATGGATATTGAAGCGATACTGATCACTGACTGTATATATGGATATTGAAGTGATACTGACCACTGACTGTATATATGTATATTGAAGCGATCCTGGCGTTAAAGACCTGCTGATCGCTGCCCGATTCTTTGAAATGAATGGCTGCATTGCATTGGGGGATAGGCCTATCGGCTTTGAATGGGTCCAGCTCGGATCATATCGTTATGTTCTGTATTACAGCATATAGGCCTACTGTAATATTTCACCGGTAATAAGTACCGGTAATAATATTATTAAAATAAAGAAATGAATACCATGATAACATCTAAATAAATGTTGATAGATGTACCATTATAGTTTAAAAAATATAAATCAACAAAAAGCAACCCAGCTTCCCTGGCCAACATAGACCAAAATAATAACATTAAAAGAAATACATATAAATCATGATAATATCTCGTGAATAATGTTGATTAAAACAGCGGTTATTGGGCTAAAAATACCAATAATAACTGTCACAGATTTCGAGTTAAGGGGCGGGGGGCGTGTTTTTTTCTTTCGTCGATATCCGACGGTGAGGGCCTAACATGAATGTCTATCTGACGGACCCCCTCGTCGAAAAATGACGTTAAGGGTACCCCTATTTCGTTGAAACTTGACGCCAGGGTCCTTGACCATGCGTCATACATTTGACGAGTAGGGAGTGAGACTGTGTTGCCATCATCGTCCTGAATGTGTAGGGTACAAGAATATATAGTTACCACCAAAAAACATGAAGAGTGTTTCTTAGTTCATATAATGTTTATTTAATAGTATCGTGTAGGCTACAAATAGCGATCATATTCAGGTTATACATCAAATTAACTATTACATAACTGTTTATTTTTCTTACAGCAAAGCAAACTTCATACACAGAGTATAATGTACTTATTTGAAACTTAAACATGAAAACATTCAACACAACAGGAATATAATAAAGACCGTGATAAAGTTAAGAAAAACATCTGATCAAAATCTATTTGAATTAATCATGTAATGACATCTGAACATGTCCACAGTGGATGTTATTTAAAGGACCAGTGCTATTAAATGATTCAGCTTGTTTGATACAGATCTAGTGTACTACTGCTGACAGGTTTCAGAGTCAATGTTAAAGTTATTTTTATTTTAATCAGAATCATAATTGACTTTATTGTCATTGTAAGTACATACAACAAACTTAAAAGTGCTACTCTATGGTGCACACATAAGCACACACATAACAGCCTTTGTCTTCTATTAACTGTACTAAAGTGCAGACAGTTGTGTTTATATGATAGATATCTTTGTGATAACCATTAAAAGACCAAAACCAACAATGTGTTGATCATACATGTTCTGAATAAGGTGTTGCTGCTTCTGGACCAGCAGACCAACAGAAGGATCAGGTTTTCCTGATGTATGTAATCAATATAATGTAATGTATGTACCTACATTTAATCTGGATGAAGAACCAGTGCTTTTAAAAACACTATGGCTCTTGAAGGTTTGCCAGAAACTTCTCTATTTCTCTACACATGTGGCTCCTGCCTTTGTCTCTAATCTTCTTCAGGGTTTTGATGCTGGTCTTCCTATAGTTACTTTTTAGCAATATCTT
>CM046795.1:36460556-36488194 GCA_025617405.1 Perca schrenkii
GAATGAACACATATGGAATTATGTACTTAACAAAAAAGTGTGAAATAACTGAAAACATGTCTTATATTTTAGATTCTTCAAAGTAGCCACCCTTTGCTTTTTTTGATAACTCAGCAAACCCTTGGTGTTCTCTGTGACTGTGGGGTAACGGTACAGATCTACTTGTCCGTGCGATGCTTCTGTCGCGTCGCGCCCCACTTTTATTCCTATGGGTGACGTCAAGCGACTTCAACGCGCACGCAAAGCATTCTGGGAAGGCAGCGCTACATTTGAGAAAATGTAGCGCGTCAAAAGAAGCTGGCCGATGCCCAGCTTTATGCAAATGAATCGCGTTGAACGCAACTATCCAGTAGAAGTAGACGAAAATCTTTCAAACTGACCTTTGTCGATCTGAAATGAAGACGGATTCAGCAACTGCACGGACTATTTCTCGCTTAAAATGTTTTCAGAAACACGTTTCGGTGAACTAATTTTTGTAAAATACGAGATCGTATTCTCAACGAGCCGCCATGACACTCTGTTGAAATTCTCGAGTAGCCACACCCACGTCACGCATTCGTCCAATCAGCTGCTGGTCAGGGGCGTGGAGCATCAACCATGGCTGTATTACGTTGCGACAGCACGCGACAGTCGTGTCGCAAAAGTGGATCTGTACCGTAAACACAAGACGGAGACAATGGTGACGAGCCAGGGAAATTCAAAGGTAGCGTTCTCGAACTGGAAGTACGGCACTACTTCTCGCTCATTGAAATTAAAGGCAAGAATGTTTATGTAACATGCACGCTACGCCCAGGAAAAAAGACTTTATCCACGTCTGCCTCAAGCAACTCGAATCTTATGAAGCCCCTCACATCAACACATGCTAACACCTCACATCAACACATGCTAATACCTCACATCAACACATGCTAACCCCTCACATCAACACATGCTAATACCTCACATCAACACATGCTAACACCTCACATCAACACATGCTAACACCTCACATCAACACATGCTAACACCTCACATCAACACATGCTAACACCTCACATCAACACATGCTAACACCTCACATCAACACATGCTAACACCTCACATCAACACATGCTAACACCTCACATCAACACATGCTAACACCTCACATCAACACATGCTAACACCTCACATCAACACATGCTAACACCTCACATCAACACATGCTAACACCTCACATCAACACATGCTAACACCTCACATCAACACATGCTAACACCTCATATCAACACATGCTAACACCTCACATCAACACATGCTAACACCTCACATCAACACATGCTAACACTTCACATCAACACATGCTAACACCTCACATCAACACATGCTAACACCTCACATCAACACATGCTAACACCTCACATCAACACATCCTAACACCTCACATCAACACATCAACACATGCTAACACCTCACATCAACACATGCTAACACCTCACATCAACACATGCTAACACCTCACATCAACACATGCTAACACCTCACATCAACACATGCTAACACCTCACATCAACACATGCTAACACCTCACATCAACACATGCTAACACCTCACATCAACACATGCTAACACCTCACATCAACACATGCTAACACCTCACATCAACACATGCTAACACCTCACATCAACACATGCTAACACCTCACATCAACACATGCTAACACCTCACATCAACACATGCTAACACCTCACATCAACACATGCTAACACCTCACATCAACACATGCTAACACCTCACATCAACACATCCTAACACCTCACATCAACACATCAACACATGCTAACACCTCACATCAACACATGCTAACACCTCACATCAACACATGCTAACACCTCACATCAACACATGCTAACACCTCACATCAACACATGCTAACACCTCACATCAACACATGCTAACCCCTCACATCAACACATGCTAACACCTCACATCAACACATGCTAACCCCTCACATCAACACATGCTAACACTTCACATCAACACGTGCTAACACCTCATATCAACACGTGCTAACACCTCACATCAACACATGCTAACACCCCACATCAACACATGCTAACACCTCACATCAACACATGCTAACACCTCACATCAACACGTGCTAACACCTCACATCAACACATGCTAACACCCCACATCAACACATGCTAACACCTCACATCAACACATGCTAACCCCTCACATCAACACATGCTAACACCTCACATCAACACATGCTAACACCTCACATCAACACATGCTAACCCCTCACATCAACACATGCTAACACCTCACATCAACACATGCTAACAGGACACTTGTTGCTGCTGCTAACCCAACCCCGAGCCCAAATGTAGTTAGCGTGAGCTCCAGCGAAGGAGACGGAGCCACTCGGTTAAAACAAGCAACGCTCGATTTTTCGGGTCAGCAACAGGTGGCCAAGGCCGAGCGTAACACATCAATCAGTTAATATAAACATCTTTGACGTTAAAGATGTTATAGAACGTAATAGCGTTAGAGAACATAAAAAATAACGTCACAGTTACTTTGATGAGTAACTAATTACTTTTACAATGTGGTAACTGAGTTACTAACTCAATTACTTTTTGGGAGAAGTAATTTGTAACTGTAACTAATTACTTTTTTAAAGTAAGATGACCAACACTGGTTACCACCAAAAAACATAAAGAGGATTTCTTAGTTCATATAATGTATATTTAATAGTATCGTGTAGGCTACAAATGGCAATCATATTCAGGTTATACATCAAATTTACTTTTTAAAATTTACATTAAGTTTATTTTTCTTACAGCAAAGCAAACTCCATACACAGAGTATAATGTACTTATTTAAACTTAAAAATGAAAACATTCAACACAAAAGGAATATAATAAACAATTATGTTTGGAAAAGACACCATGTGATCAAAATTAAATGATTGAATTAATCATGTAATGACATCTGAATATGTCCACAGTGGATGTTATTTAAAGGACCAGTGTTATTAAATGATGCAGCTTGTTTGATACAGATCTAGTGTACTACTGCTGACAGGTTTTCAGAGTCAATGTTAAAGGTATTTTTATTTTGAATCAGAATCAGAATTGACTTTATTGTCATTGTAAGTACATACAACTAAATTAAAAGTGCTACACTATGGTGCACACATAAAAACACACATAACAGCCTTTGTCTTCTATTAACTGTAAGGCAAGGCAAGGCAGCTTTATTTGTATAGCACATTTCAGCAACAGGGCAATTCAAAGTGCTTTACATAAAACATTAAAGAGCAGTTATAAAACAATTTAAAAACATTAATAAACAAATTAAAACAAGAATAAAATTGATAGTGCAGTATAAGAATAAAAGTTACAGTGCAGTATAAGAAATTAAAGTTAATAAAATAGATTATTTAAAGAAAAGCAACATCAAAAAGATAGGTCTTTAGATTAGATTTAAAAGAACTGAGAGTTGCAGCGGACTTACAGTTTTCTGGGAGTTTGTTCCAAAGATGTGGAGCATAAAAACTGAACGCTGCTTCCCCCTGTTTAGTTCTGACTCTGGGGACAACAAGTAGACCTGTCCCAGACGATCTGAGAGGTCTGGGTGGGTCATAATGTAGTAGCAGATCAGAAATGTATTTTGGCCCTAAACCGTTTAGTGATTTATAAACCAGTAAAAGTATTTTGAAATCAATTCTTTGAGGCACTGGAAGCCAGTGTAGAGACTTCAGTACTGGAGTGATGTGATCCACTTTCCTGGTTTTAGTGAGGACTCGAGCAGCAGCGTTCTGAATCAGCTGCAGCTGTCTGATTGATTTTTTAGGGAGACCTGTAAAGACACCGTTACAGTAGTCAAGTCTACTGAAGATAAAAGCATGGACAAGTTTTTCCAGATCCTGCTGAGACATAAGTCCTCTAACCCTTGATATATTTTTTAAGGTGATAATAGGCTGATTTTTTTAATTATGTTAATGTGGCTGTTAAAATTTAGGTCTGAGTCCATGACTACACCAAGATTTCTGGGTGTGTCTGTGGGTGTTAACATGGTCATGTGAAGCTGAGCGCTGACTTTCAATCGTTCCTCTTTGCTCCAAAAACAACCACCTCCGTTTTTTTCTTCATTTAATTTAAGAAAGTTCTGGCACATCCAATCATTAATTTGTTCAATGCACATATTTAATTGTTGTATTGGGCTATAGTTCCCTGGCGATAAGGTTATGTAAATTTGTGTGTCATCTGCATAACTATGGTAAGTTATTTTGTTGTTTTCCATAATCTGAGCCAGTGGAAGCATGTAGATGTTGAACAGAAGAGGGCCCAGAACTGAGCCTTGGGGAACTCCACACGTCATGTTTGTATGCTCAGATGTATAATTACCTATAGACACAAAGTAGTCCCTATTCTTTAAATAGGATTCAAACCACTTTAGTACTGAGCCAGAAAGACCAACCCAGTTTTCCAATCGGTCAAGCAATATGTCATGGTCTACCGTATCAAATGCAGCACTGAGATCAAGTAATACTAAGACTGAAATTTTGCCACTATCTGTGTTTAAGTGGATGTCATTAAAGACTTTAACAAGAGCCGTCTCAGTGCTGTGGTTTGGTCGAAAACCTGACTGGAAGGCATCAAAACTGTTGTTTAGCAATAAGAAAAGGTTGAGTTGTTGAAAAACCACTTTTTCTATGATTTTACTTAAAAATGGAAGGTTTGATATTGGCCTATAGTTGCTCATTAGTGTCGTGTCTAGATTGTTCTTTTTTTAGGACTGGCTTGATGACTGCAGTTTTTAGGGCCTGTGGAAAAATACCTGAGAGCAGAGATGTGTTTACAATCTGTAGAAGATCTGAAGCCAAACACTTCGAAACATTTTTTGAAAACACCCGTTGGTAGAATATCAAGGCAACAGGAGGAGGTTTTCAGATGCTGTATAATGTCCTCCAGGTTTTTTAAGGTTGATCGTATGAAATTGTGTCATGCTGGAATTTGTTTTGCGTGCACAGTGTGACAACACATATACTGTACTTGATAAGGAGGCACTGACTGTTTGTCTAATTTTCTGAATTTTGTCTGTGAAGAAGGAGGCAAAGTCGTTGCAAGCCTTGGTAGACAACAGTTCAGATGCTACCGGTACTGGAGGGTTAGTTAATCTATCAACAGTAGCAAACAAAGCACGTGAATTATTATTGTTTCTGGCGATAATGTCAGAGAAAAAGGACCGTCTTGCATTTCTTAGTTCCAGATTATAAATGCGAAGTCTCTCTTTATAAGTGTTATAATGGACCTGGAGATTAGATTTTCGCCAACTGCGTTCAGCTTTTCGACACTCTTTTTTTCTGTTCTCACACCTATAAAATTTCTCCATGGAGATCTTTTCTTACCAGAGACAGCTTTGACCTTAGTGGGAGCAATAGCATCAATAACAGTTGTAATTTTACAGTTGAAATTATCTACAAGCTCAGTGACTGAGGCCCCAGTGAGGGTGGGTGTAGAGGAGAAAAGCTGAATGAATGATTCACTGGTGTTTTCAGTAATATACCGTTTTCTGATTAACTTTGTTTGAACACTTTTGGGCACAGAGATAGTGCCGTTAAAGAAAACACAGGAATGATCAGAGAGAGCAACATCAGTCACCACAACCTTGGGAATGTTCAGACCCTTGGAGATAATCAAGTCCAGAGTGTGCCCCTTATTGTGCGTGGGCTGTGTCACATGCTGAGTCAGTCCATAGCTTTCAAAAAACACAACACAGTTCTTTGGTCCCTCGGTCCTGGGGGGTTGTCAACATGAATGTTAAAATCACCAGCAATAATTACACGGTCAAAGTTAATACAGATTATAGACAGCAGTTCATTAAAATTGTCAAAGAAGGATGCACAGTATTTAGGTGGCCGGTAGATATTTAGAAGTAGAGCTTGAGGGGAGGATCTTAGCTGAAGAGCCACATATTCAAAAGAAGCAAAAATTTCCGTAAGATATTTGCGTACATTGGAATGAGTCATTAAACAAAATGGCGACTCCACCTCCTTTCTTATTCACTCTATTCTCACTCATAAAACTAAAGTTAGGGGGGCTGACTCAATGAGAACAGCAGCACTGTTATTATGGTCCAACCAGGTTTCAGTTAAAAACATAAAATCAAGATTGTTCTTGATAATAAAATCATTGATTAAAAATGATTTTCCTGCCAAAGACCTAACGTTTAGTAGGGCTAATGTTAGTGCGTTTTCATTTTTTTGGGACAGACTGTGGCTGACGAGGAATGGATGCTAAATTTGCAAAGTTTGCAGTTACGTGCTTATTTGCCATTCTTTTTTCTATTACCTATCACAACATAAATTGTGGAAGAACCTAATACGCAGGGCCCAGGCTTGTCTTGGAAAGAGTCATGAGTGCTACTATGCATGCAGCCTGGACCCGGCCCATATCAGTTAATGCTTACTGCATTTTGCACACAAGCATCCTTATAAGTTTGGGGAGAGGGAGTTAGCTGCCGTCCTTGAGGGGGCAGAGGTGCCTGGCGTTTTACGATGGGAGAAGGAAGGGGGGGGCATACTTGGTTCCAGCATTTACCAGCTGCTTCATCTGGTCAGTGAACTCCAACATGGGGATGTGGGCAAAGAGGGGAGAGCGACATATCCTTAAAGAGGTCCTCATAGCTGTCGTGGTTGTCACAGGGGCTTGAGGAGTGTTGCACGGGTGAGAAGGGGGGTTGAGATTTCTCATCTCTGCTCTTTGGTCTCCCATGGTCAAATCTTTGCTCAGGTGGGGGCTGTGGTGGCTCACTGCCGCACTTTGTTGTTGTGTCTTCCTCTTGTTTTGGTACATCTTGTCTCGTGTCCTTGGCCAAGGGAGCAGATGTGTGGCGCAGAAAGTAAAGTAGGCTAGAGGTGAACAGCTTTACTCCTGGCTTGTTAAGGAATAGTCCATCTGCTTTAAAAAGATGTCTGCAGCCCCAGAAAATGTTAAAATTGTCAATGAACTGCAGAGAATGGTTGGTACATGCATTTGAAAGCCATCTGTTCAGTGCCAACAGTCTGCTGAATCTCTCAGCTCCTCCTCTGACTGGCGGTATAGGGCCACTGATAAACACCTTTGCGTTTACGGAGCTGACTGCGTTCAGCAGATTCATAAAGTCACGATTCAGCACTTCAGACTCTTGCTTTACAACATCATTTGACCCTATGTGCAGTACAATGTTCTTCACAGTTGGGTGTGCTGCTACGATATCTGGGATTCTTTGGGCCAAGTCAGACACCATGTCTTTGGGAAAACAGAGTATTTTGGTGTTTTTACTGCTTTTTATATCTTTCACAGCAGAGTCACCCACAATCAGAGTTTGGGGCCCAGTCGTTAGCTTTCCCTGTAGCTTTTTACTTTTAGAATTGTTCTCAGTCCTTACCCTGCTGTGTGACGATGAGACGTAATCCAGGTCATGTCCAGGGTCCTGTAGCAGAGGAGCAAATCTGTTCTCCACCTGCACACTCAGTTGTTGGGGAGGCATTTTGTTGCTGATTTTCCCTTTTGCAGCTGTCCACGGCTGTGTCCTACTAAGTACAGGGGTTGAAGAGGCACTCTGCCTGGGTGGTAATGCAGGCCAGCCGGTCATATCACAAATCTCAGGGCGCTGTGTCCTGCCCGTTAGTCGTCCTCCCATTTCCCAGGAAAATGATTTACTCTTAGGCTTTGCACCAAAAGAGTTCCAGGGAGGACTGCCACTTGTTGATTTATTATCCGTTCCAGAGCCCTCTTGTTTCTTTGTGGTCTTGCTGGTGCTAGTTAGCCGTATGTTAGCATGCTTTTGTCCATTGTTTTGGGTCACTGGTAAAGTGGTGTCATTTCCACATGATCCGTTCACTTCCAGGTTTACTTCTAACCGGTAAATTTTGGTTTCCAGAACTGCAATCTTCTGCAGGAGTTTGTAGTAGTCCTCTATGGAGAAGGGTGGCATCTTGCTGCTAATTAGCTTTAGCTACAGTCACTTTAGGACAGGCTTGAGCTATTGGTAGGCCTCGGTCACGCAGAAAAATGTTCAAATATGACAATAGCCTACTATGTCTACAAAAAATGTATAGTCCAGTGATTTATAAGTATCCAAGAGCCGCTGCTCATAGTTTCTCTCAGAGGAAAAGCAAGATTATCAGCAGAAATATGCAAGCAGAAGCAGGAGCAAGCAGTAGAGCGATTACAGAATCTTTCAGATTCTTTTCCCCATCCAAGAATCCTTAATCATGAAATACTAAAGTGCAGACAGTTGTCTTGATAGATATCTTTGTGATAACCATTAAAAGACCAAAACCAACAACATGTTGATCGTACATGTTCTGAATAAGGTCTTGCTGCTTCTGGACCAGCAGACCAACAGAAGGATCAGGTTTTCCTGATGTATGTAATCAATATAATGTAATGTATGTACCTACATTTAATCTGGATTAAGAACCAGTGCTTTTAAAATCACTATGGCTCTTGCAAGTTTGCCTATTTAGCTACACATTGGGTTTTGGTCTCTGTCTTTTAATCTTTTTCAGAGTTGTGATGCTGTTCCAACGACAGGAGGATCGATGCGGTACTACTGCTTCAAGTATTGACCCTTTGGTACTCCTGTCGATTACAGTTTAAATATTTTGCATAGAAATCTTACAAACCATCTGTTTGTCTGCAGGTTCCAGATCAGTTCCTGGTATATCTGCTGCCCTTTTTCCTGGCTTTAATTTAACTTTGTATATATATTTGCAAGTTCTATTTTCTTCATGAGGAAAGACAGACGGTAAAGAGCAATCACCTCTTTATGGAGACTGATTGCTCTGTCTATCATGCTTTGCTTTGGGCGAATGTTAAAAACACTATGGCTCTTGCAGGTTTGCCAGAAACTCCTCTATTTCTCTCCACATGTGGCTCCTGCCTCTGTCTCTAATCTTCTTCAGGGCTGTGATGCTGTTCTCCCGATAGATAGATTTTTGCGGTATGTTCACCACCTTCATGTGATATCGTACTGACCCTTCGCTGTCTTGTCGATGGAAGTGTAAATATTTTGCATAGATGCTGTAGAGCATCTGTTTGTCTGCAGGTTCCAGATCTCTTTTTAACAGTTTCTGGTATATCTGATCAGCTTTATCCTGGCTGTAATTGAACTTTGCGTATATCTTTGCGAGGTTTATTTTCTTCACAAGTGAAGAACCAGGGTAAAGAGAAATCACCTCCTCGTGGAGACTGATTGCTCTGTCTATCATGCTTTGCTCTGGGCTTTCTCTGAAGATCTTCCATTTGTAGCAGTATGCGAGACATTTCTTCAGATAACGCTCATCTGGATGTTTTCCCAGAGCCTCCTCTGCCAAATCAATGGCTTCATCAATAGATACATGGTTTATGTAAGCCCCTAATAATGGTCTAATACCACTGTAGCTGCTGACAGGATTTGTCAAAACCTTTCTTGCTAACTCACGTGCTTCATCTTCAATTCTTTCTCCTTTCTTTGCACAATGCTCGAGATAGAGAACAGCAATGTACAAGTTCTCTGGATCCTGTTCCTTGGCAATTCTCATTTTCTCCAAAATGTCAGCCTCCTGCCCTTTGTTGTTTTGCATAAAATCATACATTAACCCTAATACGTGGCTGGTGTTCCACTCCACCATGTCCGGCTGCATCCTGATGGCTCTCTGGAAGTAATCTACAACCCGTTCCTTGTCAGGGCTGAAAGTCATCAGGGTCCAGGCTTTCTCAGCGTAGATCTCTGGATGAACCAAAGGAGCTGTCCGCCAGAAGGGGACTCAGGGTGCCGTGGGTGACGATGACTGGAGGTGAAAAAAAACCGGGAACTCTATTCTCAGACAGGCTTGCTGCGAGCATATCACTCCGCCCAAGTACTATATTCTTCCGCCTGAGAATATAGTTCCCGGTTTGTTTACTGTTAAAAGACGGCTGTGTCTCATGTTACGTTGTTTTTTGTACACGCTGTGACTCTACAAATCACAACATGTAAATAGGAACATGTTGGAGTTATTTTGTCACTTATTGGGAGCAGTAGGATTACTGGAACCATTCACCTGCATGTTCTGTGCTGGCCTGATGCCGCTGGAGCCGTCAGACAGCGTTACAGCACACACGGAGATGAGAAGGGTATGTATGGACTTGTCTTACTCTGGGGGTTACGGTGAATAAGCTAAATTACCAATAAGTCGGCGTGTTCCTTTAAAAAAAAAAAAAAGGAATCAAAGAGAGTTAAAAGCAAGAGAGTTAAAAAGCTTTTTCAGATTTTATTTAAAACTAGCAATTGTATTACATGATTTGATCTGGGGTGGGAGGGAATTCCAGAGTTTGGGGGCTACTACAGGCTCGGTGCCCTCTGGTTTTTAGGCGTGTCCGGGGGATGATGAGGAGTTGTTGGGTTGTGGAAAGGGTTACCAGTTTTACAGAGAAAGTTCTTTCTGTCAGGTATGATTTAAACCATCTTAGGACAGAGCCCTGTAATCCAACTCCATTTTCCATGCGATCAATAAGTTGATTATCAAAATACTTGTCAATTAATTTAATAGTTGACAACAAATTGATTAATCTTCGCAGCTGTAGAATGGTTGGCCACTTTGATACCAAAGCTGTCTATCTGAACTAACAGATTGTTTGTTTACAAGAATAACTTAATAGCCCCTTAAAATCTTACCTGTAATGTCGATAAATGTACAATGTCACTGTGTTGGCATTTTGTTATGCATTTATTTCTGTTACTGTCTAATAAATCAATCAATCAATAATGTCTTTAATGTTTAACCGTGTGACGTCATTGTGGGGTGTAGTTACACGTTACAGGTGCAACAGAGCACGTTTCTTAACACACCCATCAGCGATCCTCAGGAATAGAAACCTTCCAACAATAATAGGAGTTTATACACTAAACGCCCCACCTCAAAGAGCCTCCTTCTCCAAGGAGGATTGTTTAGCGTATAAAGTCAAACTATTACTTCAGTCTTATCTCACCATGACTGCCGTTTCCCAGGAATGGAAACCTACAGCCAAATATCTGAAAGTAATCACGACAAAGAGCAACTACACATCAGGCTGAGAAGCAGCGTTTTGCTTCCCTCCCTGTTGGAAAGTTTTAATTCCTGAGGATCGATGATGGGTGTGTTTTTCGATTTGTTGTAAACTATTAAATGAATCGACAAGTATTTTGATAATCGACTGATAAGTTTTAGTCATTTTTTTTATGGAAAAACAGGTCAACTTGTGTGATGTCAGCGTGTTAAATGTGAATATTGTTCTAGTTTCTTCTCTCCTCTGGGACAGTAAACTGAATATCTTTAAGTTGGGGACAAAACAAGACATTTGAGGATGTCATTTTAGGCTTTTTGTGAAACACTGATCCACATTTTTCAGCATTTTATAGACCAAGTAACTATTTGATTACAGTTTTTTACAATTGCTATGACAGTTTTTTCAATACATTTAACAAGTTTCCTAAACTCTTAACACAGTTAGCACAACATCCGTCTGTGTAGGCTATACAATTACAAATTATACAAATTTACAAATGCTTTCACACTGTATGTCAGAACAGATAACATCATGTTCTAAACCTAACTTATAGGCTAAAGTCAAAGTGAACAGCTGTTCAAATTGTAAATTGAAACACAAATATATCCCCTGTATTTTATACATGGATTTATTGAGAAACAGCTGATTGAAGTTATGCAAATAGATGAATCACAGCTGATTCCCTTCTAGGAAACACACACTCAGGTGTTGAGGTTCTTTCAATCACATGATCATATGGTAGTAGAGTAAAAGAGGACCTATTTGAACAATATACTGTAGATGAACACAGGAAATAAGAAAAATGCCTTCACAAGGGAGAGGAAGAGGAGTCCTGGGACAATTCTGTCTCCGTCTCCTTTTTTTCATAAACTGTACTTTCTATAAAGCCACTCTGAGATGGGTCAATCATTTTTTGTATTGAATCCCTGCAGCAAAAGAAACAAATTGGTTGCCGGTTGGATCAGTGGGTAGAGCAGGCGCACATATACTCGGAGGTTTGTGCCTCGACGTAGAGGTCCAGGGTTCAAATCCGACTTGTGACGATTTCCTGCATCCCTTCCCCCTCTCTCTCTCTCTCCCCTTTCTCAACTAGCTGTCCTGTCAAATAAAGGTGGAAAAGCCAAAAAAATAATCTTTAAAGAAATTTTACTAAACCCAACAAAACAAAAATGTAGAGAGGCTTCAAGAGAAACTGCAGTGAAAAACACAATCTATGATCAATACAATATACTATTGTCTGTTATATAAGGGCAGACCTGACACATGTAAAATAATGCAGTTTCTGTAATTCCATCTGATGTTAGTGTTTTGTATGACATTGTGCTATGATTGACTAAATGTTCCTGTTGGGAGAGAACATGTGTTAGTGTTTTGGAAGAATTATTTGATTTTGAGACATGATTGCATTGTTTTGGTAAACATAGTGTATTGTGTTAGTGAATTATTGTATTTTGAAAGTCAGTGTTGGAGTTTAGTTTACAATGTGTGATTTTGAGCATGAAATTAACTGTTTTACCAATTGTGTGTTTTAGGTGTGTTGGTGCGTTAAGAGTTTAGGAAACTTGTTAAATGTATTGAAAAAACTGTCATAGCGATTGTAAAAAACTGACTTTATACCAGCGGACCCAAAGCAGCATCAAGAGCAGAAACCAGCCGAATATTTAGAGAACTACTGAGTCGAGGAAACAGCTGAATGATGAGGTGAGGAGCTGCTGCTGCATTTAATATAAAAAGAATCATTATGATTTATTTAACATCTTATTATTGAGCCCCAGAGCCCAAATTATTAACATTATGGATCCTACAAGTCAATGTTGATGTTTTTATTCCATCCCTATTTACTTCTTATACTTAACTTCTTAAAGTTTACAGTTAACGGTCTATTTTGTTGGTATTCTGTTGCGTTAGGGTTACTATGTCATCTTTTCGTGATTTTTGTCTGGGTAAGTGGTGATGACAAATGGGGGGTTTGTTTTTTGTATACTGTTAAAAAATGAATACAAATTTTTAATTTAAAAATAAATCATTTTTATTGTCATTCAGTGATGCTCAGAGTCAAACAGTACAGACTTTCACAATTAAATGCAAGTTGTAGTCCCTTTACGCTACACAAGAAACTAAACTAAACACTATTTGTATTGCTCCATCTTTATTTACTGCGGTTACTCGTCTGTAAAAGTTGACAACAACTTGGCTTGCACTGGAACTTTGCCTCCTTAAGTTTCCTTTAGAAATGACTGTTGCTGCTGCAGGGCCACAGGGATTTTCAAAATTGTATTTTCGTTTTAACAGAAATATAATCCTGGTAGAGAAATTGGAGGTTATGCAAAATACATGTATTTTATTTAGATTGTATTTTATTAGGATTACCATTAGCTGCTGCAGAACATCAGCTACTCAAAACATAAAAGATTACAACAGTTAAGACGTTTTCAGACAAAACAGCCACATGGTATAAAAATAAGAGCAGTACAACTAGCATTATTCTTTCTTGCAAATATAACTGTACATATTCCTCTTCATATACTCTTATAAATATTACACTAATTACATAAGCACTGAATATAGAAAAGTTCAATCTTACAACATCTTTGTATACATATAAATATTCCTATCGTAAAAAGTACAAAAGTAGTTACAAAATATGGTTACACGCTTAGGGCCCTTAGATGCTCCTTTACTTGTTTTTTAAAGGTCCCATGGCATGAGTTTTTTTTTTAACATTAATATGAGTTACAGCTACAGACACAGAAATGGCACATCCTAAGGAAAGCTCATTGTGGGACTGGCTCTAGTGGCTGTAATTCTGCACCAAGGCTGAATTTCGGGAAAGAGACTTCAGATACAGTATTAGGGGACCACTAAGGTCTATATAAAAGAGACTACAGATACAGTATTAGGGGACCACTAAGGTATATATAAAAGAGACTACAGATACAGTATTAGGGGACCACTAAGGTCTATATAAAAGAGACTTCAGATACAGTATTAGAGGACCACTATGGTCTATATAAAAGAGACTTCAGATACAGTATTAGGGGACCACTAAGGTCTATATAAAAGAGACTTCAGATACAGTATTAGGGGACCACTAAGGTCTATATAAAAGAGACTTCAGATACAGTATTAGGGGACCACTAAGGTCTATATAAAAGAGACTTCAGATACAGTATTAGGGGGACCACTAAGGTCTATATAAAAGAGACTTCAGATACAGTATTAGGGGACCACTAAGGTCTATATAAAAGAGACTTCAGATACAGTATTAGGGGACCACTAAGGTCTATATAAAAGAGACTTCAGATACAGTATTAGGGGACCACTAAGGTCTATATAAAAGAGACTTCAGATACAGTATTAGGGGACCACTAAGGTCTATATAAAAGAGACTTCAGATACAGTATTAGGGGACCACTAAGGTCTATATAAAAGAGACTTCAGATACAGTATTAGGGGGACCACTAAGGTCTATATAAAAGAGACTTCAGATACAGTATTAGGGGACCACTAAGGTCTATATAAAAGAGACTTCAGATACAGTATTAGGGGACCACTAAGGTCTATATAAAAGAGACTTCAGATACAGTATTAGGGGACCACTAAGGTCTATATAAAAAGGGACTTCAGATACAGTATTAGGGGACCACTAAGGTCTATATAAAAGAGACTTCAGATACAGTATTAGGGGACCACTAAGGCCTACATAAAAGAGACTTCAGATACAGTATTAGGGGACCACTAAGGTCTATATAAAAGAGACTTCAGATACAGTATTAGGGGACCACTAAGGCCTATATAAAAGAGACTTCAGATACAGTATTAGGGGACCACTAAGGTCTATATAAAAGAGACTTCAGATACAGTATTAGAGGACCACTAAGGTCTATATAAAAGAGACTTCAGATACAGTATTAGGGGACCACTAAGGTCTATATAAAAGAGACTTCAGATACAGTATTAGGGGACCACTAAGGCCTATATAAAAGCATACAAAGAGCACCATGCCATGGGACCTTTAAAGCTTGATTTATTGTGCGCTTTAGCAATCTCAGCTGGAAGTGAGTTCCATGCAACCATCACTCGATACAATACTGTACGTTGCATTGATTGTGGTCGGGATCTAGGAACTTTGAAAAGACCTCTGATGGCATGTTTGGTGGGGTATTTATGTGTGTTAGAGCTAAATGTAAGTTGACTATATTATTACTATAATTTGATTTAATGAATGAATGATGTGTAATGTGTTTCCTCAGTGGCTGCTTTCAGTTGTCTTTCTTCAGTTCTTTACTAATTCCTTACTTCCTGTCTTCGTTCCTATTTATCTTTTCCTCATTTCCTCCTCTTTTTTTCCTTGCCTCTTTCTGCCATGTTTCCTTATTTCTCATCCCATTCCTATCTGTCCTTCCCTCTGTCTTTTCCTCAATATTTTGTCTTAATTCCTTTCAAGCTTTAATTCTTCTGTTCTTTCCTTATTCAAAAAATGGGGACTGGAGGATGTGCTTCAATTATCAGGGTATCACTCTGCTCAGCCTCTTTTGGGAAAGCTGATCTTTGGCTGATGATATGTTTTAATATTTATTTTTATTCTCCATCAGTGCTGCTCAGAGTCAAACAACACTGGAGTCCAAACTGGAGGCCCTGCAGTGCCACTTCACCTGGGATCTGGACCCCAGCAAGTCCCTACTTTTACGTCTCAGGGACAAGCTGGAGGACATCGGCACCGAGGAGGGGAACAGCTGGCTGGGTCACATTTACAACCTGCGGGGGTTCATTCAGTACAAGCTGGGGTTCACCGAAGACGCCCAGAGTTTCTTCAACAAGGCTGCAGAGGCCTTCAGCAAGATAAGAAACGCAGATGAGGGTCCCTGGTTGGTGGTGAACTACGGGAACCTGGCGTGGCTGCACCACCACCTGGGAGACCAAGCAGAGAGTCAGGCTTACCTGTCAAAGGTCAACGCCCTGATGAATAAATACCCATCTCCATCCCAGGACCAGCTCCATCCAGAGATCTACGCTGAGAAAGCCTGGACCCTGATGACTTTCAGCACAGACAAAACGCTGGTTGCAGATTACTTCCAGAGAGCCATCAGGATGCAGCCGGACATGGTGGAGTGGAACAGCTGCTACGTCTTAGCCCTAATGTATGCTTCTACTCACAGCAACAAAGTGATGGAGGATGACCTTCTGGAGAAAATGAGACTCGCCAAGGAACAGGATCCAGAGAACTTGTACCTCGCAGTTCACTACTTAAACCAACGTGCTAAGAGAGGAGAAGAAATTGAAGAGGAAGCATTTGAGTTAGCCAAAAAGATGTTGAAAAATCCTCTCAGCAGCTACAGTGGTATTAGACCATTACTAAGGCTTTACAGTTACAATCTATCTATTGATGAGGCCATTACATTTGTAGAGGAGGCTCTGAGAACCCATCCAGATGAGCGTTATCTGAAGAAATGCATTGCACTCTGCTACAAATGGAAGATCATTTATGTCAGGGACAGTCGCCCAGAGAAAAGCATGATAGACAGAGCAATCAGTCTCCATGAAGAAGTGATTGCTCTCTACCCTCATTCTTCATTTATGAAGAAAATATACCTTGCAAAAATGTATAATCAGTTTAATTACAACCAGGATAAATCTGAGCAGATCTACCAGGAACTGCTAGAAAGAGATCTGGAACCTGTAGACAAACAGATGCTCTACAACAGATATGCAAATCATTTATACTACAACCGAAAGTACGACAAATCAACACAATATCACATGAAGGCGGCAGCAATAACGCATCAGTCCTTCCATCGTGAGAACAGCATTGCAACTTTGAAGAAGAACAAAGGCAGGAGCCACATGTGGAGAGAAATAGAGGAGTTTCTGAAAAATCTGCAAGAGCCATAGTGTTCTGCAAGAGCCACAGAAATCACTGGTTATTAATCAAGAAATGTCCTTCTGTTGGTCTGCTGGTCCAGAAGGCAGCAACATCCCACAGTTCCTACAGCTCTATGTTCCCACAGCCCTGTGGTCCCACAGCCCTATGTTCCCACAGCTCTATGTTCCCACAGCTCTATGCAGCCCTATGTTCCCACATTTCTAAGATTTTTGTATTTCACTGAAAATTCAGCCCTATGTTCCCACAGCCCTCTGTTAAGGGTTGGGGTTAACCCTAACCTTGTATGTAACGTATATTCCTATTTTGTTGTCTTTAGAAGACAATAATTGTGCTTTGATTTCTGTAAAAATATATATATAACCTGAATATAATTTTGCCAGATGCAACCCCTCAGGTCTTCAGACGCTGGGCTGCTAGCAGTTCCCTTTAGAAGAACCAAACATTGTTGTTATGCTCCTAATGCCTGGAACAAAGAATACCTGAGATAGACCAGCACCTTACAGGCTTTAAAATCTGGTCTTAAAACATTCTTGTTCTCCGGGGCTTTTTAAACCTGTACAACCATATTTATCCTTTGTCTTTTCTCTTTTATTATCAGTGATATATGAGGTGTTTGGTGTTTTAAGCCCCCAACGTTGTCTTCCAGGCAGGAAAGCACTAGGATTAAGCAATGGTTAGGGTTAGGTGCCTTGAAGTTGATGGTCGCAGGGCTGCCTTGAAGTCAACGTTGGGGGCAAAACACCATCGAGCGATATATGATCTTGTAATTCCACTGTTGTTCCTAACAGTAATGTGTGTCCCTGTACGTTTTATTGTTGTTATTGTGTAATCTGTTTTTATTCTGTGAAGCACTTTGAGTATGAATTGTGCTATATAGATACATTGATTTGCTTTGAATTGTTTGCATGTGTGTCCTGCTGTGTCACAAAACTATTAAACATACATTATGTGTACTAAGAAATGTTCTTAATTTGTTGTAGAAGTTAAAGTACTCGCAGTACTTTACACGGGGCGCTGGTTTAGGCCAATCAAACGGCATCCTTTAAAACATGCTGCCGACATTTAATTTTAGAAACTTTTAGAGAAGCAATTAGTTTAATCTTCATTATTATTATTATTATTATTATTAACCTTTATTTAACCAGGAAGAGATTCATTGATATTAAAAATCTCTTTTTCAAGGGTATCCTGGCCGCAAAATTACAAATCCCACTATGGCCACGCCAAGACCCACTAGGACCTGAACAAATCAGGTTACGTTACCTTGCGTAAGCATGGACACCTAGCCTATCCCTGACCAATCGGCTATTCTAACCTCAACGACTGGAGGTCAAATGCCTAACCCCAACCAACCGACCACTATGGCCACGCCAAGTGGGTCTTGGCGTGGCCATAGTGGGATTCGGAATTTTGCGTCCTGGCCAAGACAGGCAGCAGTACAACCACACGTACATACATACAAACACAAAAACACCTCAAGCAAATACCTCAAAGTCGACCCTATTTGTTTTATGGATTTCTGTAACTTGTTCCATGTAGAGAGAGCAGCAAACTTAAAGACCTTTTCCCACAGCTCAGTTCTAACCTTTGGAACAGAACGAAGGAAAAGATCCTGGGAACGAAGATTGTAAGTCCCGTTACTGTTTATGCTGATATAGGTCAGAAGGTAGGATGGAAGTAGACCTAAAATAGCCTTGTGCATGAAGATATGGCAGTGTTGAAGTCTCCGTGTGGATAAAGAAGGCCATCCAACACGTTCATACAGTTCACAATGATGAGTGAGGGCTTTACAACCAGTGACGGATACAGAGGCCCCATCGCTACAGCAATGAAAGGGACTAATTCAATATTATTTAAGTATAGAAAAATCAATGTTTGAAGACCGGAACAAAAGGCAACAATTCAACAAAGTGTGGCAGGACATATATGAAGCCTTGTAAATGAAATGGCTAAGAAATAAGGACTGGGTATGGTGACTGAGAGCTGGAAACCAAGTGTGTGTGTGTGGTTGGGTTTGTGTGTCAAACTGCGTGGGGAGATGTATATGTTAAAGCATGAGTATGAGCATCCTACCTGATCCTGTGGAGTAGAGGAATACTGTTACTAGTAGGAGTTGAAATTGAAATTAAATTACACAATATATATATAGTATGTTCTTGATGGAAATAATAAAAATAATTTTTAAAAAAAACAGCGATGAACCTCAGTCTGTACTGTTTTCTATTCAAATCTACTCATATTAAATGGATAACTATTAAGGGTCTCATTTAATTAATATTTACTCAATATCAAACCTTGTGAAATTTAATTAATAATGTTGCTTGTAATTAGTTGCCTAATTTTTATTGAGTAGATATGGTGTATATCTTGTGTAGGAGTTGTACTCTGGAATATGAAATTACACAATAAGCTGGTATATATATATATGCTATATATATATATATATATATATATATATATATATATATATATATATATATATATATATAAATAAACAAGACAGTGATGAACCTCAGAGCTCCATGGTATATGTGTGTGTCCAGTGCATGTACATTTTGAGATGAAGAGTGAATAAAACATCACCGTAGTGACCAGCCTCTCTTTCTAGATTCAAACCAAAGGCAGGATATGATTCAAGTTTGTGTTTTCTAAAATGTCCTTGTAGGGAATTCAATATTCATAGTTTTCCCAATACAATTTAGGAAAATAACGGTTTAATTTGGTGCCGATTACAGAGTGGATAAAGTTTCCTTGAATTTAAACCAAAGTTAAAATGATTTCATGATCTATTTATTATTGGACAACTTTAACTTGAGTCATGTTGAATTATATCCTTTTCTATGAACACATTTTAACCCTTGTGTTGTCCTCGTGTCATTTTACCAATTGTTAATATCAGAATGATGAGTTTCTTTAAACCAAATAGTCCCAAAATAACATGAATGCGTGGATGTACATTGTATGGAAGCCATGTCACATTCTTGGCAGGTCAAATTAATGATTACTTTCATTGAATTGTGGGTGTTTTATTTCTCAGTTTTATAGCATTTGAAATAAACTGATCCACTCAACATCCTCTGATCTTAACTATCAGTCAAAATAGTTCTGTTTCTTCTAAAAAATTAGGTATTGTCATTTAAATTATGTTTATTGACCATGTATTTAAAAATGCGACAAAAACATTTCAAAAAGCATCAAAAAATGTTGGAAAAAGAGCCAAAAAAAAAAAACTTTCATTTGCGGGATGGCCTCTAGCTCACCCAGCACGAGCGTTCGCCCCACGTTGGCTGAGTCCTGCAGCGGTACAGGTTCGAATCTGACCTGCTGCCCTGTGCTGCAGGTCATCCCCCACTTTCATGTCCATCCACTGTCACTATAATAAAAGGGGAAAGCCCCCCCAAAAAATAAAAAGTTAATTTGCAATTTTGACCCAGAAGGACGACAAGTTCACGGTCTATGGGAAGACATCACAAGGATGATTACATTACCTTTACATAGGGAAACATGAAAACACGGCTGTAATATTTTTAGCGTGTCTTACTTCACATGATAAAGTTTATTGTCAATAAAATCCCAGAAGCATCGATCCCGAGCTGTGGTTCCTCGTCTTCAAACAAACTTGTAAAAACACAACTTCATGGATCAGGGTCTTTATTTCTTTGACAAACTCTCAAAATACAGAAACATTTTCTACATTTACACAGATCCAAAAGTTATCAATGATGGCCAATCTGATGAGGTGGGAGTAATATTTAGGGATGCACCGAATCCAGGATTCGGCTTCGGATCCCTACGCTTGCGCTATGCTGGTCGCCCTGGTGACGGCGAATTACTGGAAGGTGTTTACGTAGGTGGAGCGTTCAACGCAGTAGGCTGTGAGAAAGTGGACATGGAACTGGTGAGCAGAAAAAGTTGTTGTTTGGCAGTACTTTCAGTCTAAAGAAGGCCATTCAAGTCCAGATACATGTTCAATTTGCAATGCTGATTGGTCCGGTGGTGGCGAGGACCCTAAACTATACACAACATGGCCGCTGTTACAACATCTGGTACGAAACATCTGAAAGAGTTGTGCATGAAGGAATCTCCAGACAGCAGCCAGAATGCAGCAACTTCAGGTACGGCAAAGGAAGGACAGTCACGGCTAAAAACTGGTGTTAACCAGAGAGTGTCTCTCCCGGGCTGTCAGCTGTTCTCTCGGTAAATGAGTCTTCCTACAGTGGGAGTGCAGCGACTGAACGGCCAGCTGCTGCTCGTTAGCTAGTTAGCTAGCTAATGTTAAGTTGTTAAATTTAACTATTTTAGAGGCTGTGGACTTGTTTACTTCATTCATGTGTTTACTGTGTTCATGGACTGAGGATGGGAGGTGGATGCGGTATTCGGTTTCAGATTCGGCCGAATCTTCACCCGTGGATTTGGTATTCGGCCGAACCCCAAAAATCTGGATTCGGTGCATCCCTGTTATATTAGATTATTGTCTCTCAGAGGGTTTGAGAGCGATTAGATACCGGACATGAAACGCTGCTGGAACCTTTACATTGTAATAACTTACAGACAGGTCAGTGGGCCGACATCTACAACTGAAATTACTTGTAAAAGAAACAAAGATCTGACAGATTGAAGGTACAAAAAAAAAAAAAAAGGAGGACAAGATATAAAAGTAGACGTGAGATCACTCGTTTCCTCTTCGACTCTTCTTGTGACTCTTTTTTGAACTCCTGTGATGGGAAAGAAGGGAAATAATTTAATAAATGATTGTTGAGAGAATGACTTTTCTACATAAGACTGAGCCAAGTGCCATCTGCTGATCGTTTCATACGATAAAAAGCTCTAGAAAACGGCAACAGACTTTGTGGGGAAGATTGTTACGGTTCAGACTAAAATGTATCCGAGACGGCACGACAAACCGTACAAATAAAAAAACATCAGAAGTGAGAAAAGTGTGGGGAAAAAAGCAAGAAAAACTTCAAACAAAAAAACATAGGAAAAAATCTACAAAAAAACCCCAGTCTGCAAAAAACGTAGGTAAAATAAAGCTACTAAAAGTAGGGGCAAAAGAGTCTGAAAAGCATAAGAAAACAAAAATAAAGCTACAAAAAGTAGGGGCAAAAGAGTCTGAAAAGCATAAAAAAAACATAAAAATAAAACTACAAAAAGTAGGGACAAAAGAGTCTGAAAAGCATAAAAAAAAACATAAAAATAAAGCTACAAAAAGTAGGGACAAAAGTGTCCGAAAAGCATAAAAAAAAAACATAAAAATAAAGCTACAAAAACTAGGGACAAACGAGTCCGAAAAGCATAAAAAAAACGTAAAAATAAAGCTAGAAAAAGTAGGGACAAAAGTGTCCGAAAAGCATAAAAAAAAAAACATAAAAATAAAGCTACAAAAACTAGGGACAAAAGAGTCCGAAAAGCATAAAAAACATAGAAGATAAAAACCAAAATGTCTCACAAAAAAGCATCTAAAACATTGAAAAGACTCCCGGCTTTTGTACTGGAAGTCATCTCTGAATTAGTCCGATTCGTAAACTTTTTCTGTAGACAACTTTGACGAACAACAAAACGTATTGTTCAGCTGCTTAAGTTCAGACAACATTCAGTAATTTGGCTTCTTTTAGTTAAATAAAAAAATGCATTTTGCAGAGTTTATAACACGGTATTGAGGAGGAGGACAGTTTTCTAAAAACTTCCTTTGATTCCCAGCCTCACGTGTGCAGATATAAACATGACAGATCATTTGGGAATCTTTTCTAAAAGAAAGGGACTCACTCACCTCTCTGGGGACTTTGAGTGGCTGCGATGTCTGTGGCTCCGGTGGTGACCTGCAGGGTGTAAAATAACCACAGAATTATTACCAAAACAATCACCACGTCATCATTTACAGTCAGGATCTATTTCCTCTTTTTCTACGTCATCATTAAAAAACACATTTCATCCTCCACAGCACACGTGAACAATGTCACTCGGTCTTAACATTAACCCTTGTGTTGTCTTCCCATCGATCAGGCAACTCTGGTTATTTTCTGGGTCAAAATTTCTAATTGAAACTTTTTTTTGTGATGTTTTTGTCACTTATTTTCAAAAAAAAATTCTGTCACTTTTTCCGATGTTTTTGTCACTTTTTTCTGATGTTATTGTTGATTTTTTTTTCATTTCTGTTGTTTTTTCAACATTTTTTTGTCACTTTTTTTTCCAACTTTCATTGATAATTATTTCCTCCCCGCCCCAACGCTATAAAATTGAATAAAACACCCAAATTCAATGAAAGCAGTGAACTGATCATTTATTTTACTTGTGAAGAGTAACGGTTGTATAGAACCATCCCCGTTTTGTTTTTGGACAGTTTGGTTGAAAGAAAACCCAAACTTCTGATAGAGAAACCTTTTGAAAATGGGTCAAATCTGACACAGATGGGGACCTCTGAGCGGTGCGTTTGAGGACCTCTGCCCTGTAGCCTACCTGGGGATTTGGAGCGATGGCGTCTGTCTCGGGAGCGGCTGCGATGCCGGCGAGGACTCTTGCTGCGATGCCGGTCTCTCCGGGGCGACGGACTACGTGAGAACACACAACAAAAAACACACCAATGAGCTACGGGTGGTGTACAGTGTTCATACGCATTTAACCAATACCTTTTTGGCAAATTTCCATAACTTACAGTACAGGCCAAAGGTTTGGACACACCTTCTCATTCAATGCGTTTCCTTTTTATTTTCATGACTATTTACATTGTAGATTCTCACTGAAGGCATCAAAACTATGAATGAACACATATGGAATTATGTACTTAACAAAAAAGTGTGAAATAACTGAAAACATGTCTTATATTTTAGATTCTTCAAAGTAGCCACCCTTTGCTTTTTTTTTGATAACTCTGCAAACCCTTGGTGTTCTCTCAATGAGCTTCATGAGGTAGTCACCTGAAATGGTTTTACCTTCACAGGTGTGCTTTGTCAGGGTTCATTAGTGGAATTATTTCCCTTATTAATAAAAAAAGCAAAGGGTGGCTACTTTGAAGAATCTAAAATATAAGACATGTTTTCAGTTATTTCACACTTTTTTGTTAAGTACATAATTCCATATGTGTTCATTCATAGTTGTGATGCCTTCAGTGAGAATCTACAATGTAAATAGTCATGAAAATAAAAAGGAAACACATTGAATGAGAAGGTGTGCCCAAACTTTTGGCCTGTACTGTACGTGTTCCTGAAAATGTCAGTTGACATTCTCCAATAAGAATACCAATCAGTGTTAAAGTTTACCCTCAGAGGTTTAACTATAAAATGAATGATAATGTCTGTGGTTCATAGTAGGATTCATAATATCTCTCCCTGAATACAACGCTGAGGTTAAGATGACATGAAAATACATTTATTAATCACATATTATTATGCTGTGTTTAAAAAAAAAAAAAAATATTCCATGACTTTTCCAAAACTTTCTGGGTCTTTTTATGTTTCCAAAACCTTTCCAGGCCTGGAATTTGAGTCCGAAAAGCATAAAAAAACCCATAAAAATAAAGCTACAAGAAGTAGGGACAAAAGAGTCTGAAAAGCATCAAAAAAACGTATGTGGTTCATAGTGGGATTCTTAATATCGCTCCCTGAATACAACGCTGAGGTTAAGACGACGTGAAAATACATTTATTAATCACATATTATTATGCTGACTTTTCCAAAACTTTCTGGCTCTTTCTAGGTTTCCAAAACCTTTCCAGGCCTGGAATTTGCATTTTTCAAATTCCATAACTTCTCAAAACATATGAACCCTGATTTTATTTTTAAAAAAGAACAAAAAAAAAGCGATAAAAGCAAATTATACCTTCGTCTCTTTGGAGATCTGCTCCTCCTGGGGGAGGGGGAGAAATTAAGAGATTTTAGATCACGATTTCTGAAACACTTTACACACAAAAAGGTAAAGATGTTGTTTTGGGTGATGGAGAGACAAACCGTCTGGGCGAGCGACTGCGTCTGTAACGAGGTGACGGAGAGCGGCGAGGTCTGTCGCTGTCTCGGTAACCGTCGCGGCGTCTGTGGGGCTCGGGCGTCTGGAGTCTCTCCGGCTGCAGGAACCAAGAAAAACAAAAACTAGGTTTAAAACCCGGCAGAGAGGACAACAAACTCACCATGTTCTGTTCAAAGTCAGGGGGAGAAAATGATTGTTTGTACTGTAAAAACAAACAAACACGGCATTTACTTTCTCTGCATTTTTTCCTTCACTTATTATTCTGAAGGTGCAATATTTCACAATAAAAGTCCATGTTTTTGTCGTTTTTTTTATGTTTTTTGGACACTTTTCTCCAACGTTTTTGGGTCTTCATCCAACGACTGAACTTTGCAATGAACTGATTGTGTTAAGTGGGAATGTAAATCATATAGTTGTCCAGAAATATGATAGATAGATATAGTTGTCCAGAGATATGATAGATAGATATAGTTGTCCAGAGATATGATAGATAGAGATCGTTGTCCAGAGATTAGATAGATAGATATCGTTGTCCAGAGATATGATAAATAGATATAGTTGTCCAGAGATATGATAGATAGATATAGTTGTCCAGAGATATGATAGATAGATATAGTTGTCCAGAGATATGATAGATAGATATAGTTGTCCAGAGATATGATAGATAGATATCGTTGTCCAGATATATGATAGATAGATATCGTTGTCCAGAGATTAGATAGATAGATATCGTTGTCCAGAGATATGATAGATAGATATAGTTGTCCAGAGATATGATAGATAGATATAGTTGTCCAGAGATATGATAAATAGATATCGTTGTCCAGAGATATGATAGATAGATAGATATAGTTGTCCAGAGATATGATAGATAGATATAGTTGTCCAGAGATATGATAGATAGATATAGTTGTCCAGAGATATGATAGATAGATATAGTTGTCCAGAGATATGATAGATAGATATAGTTGTCCAGAGATATGATAGATAGATATTGTTGTCCAGAGATTAGATAGATAGATATCGTCCAGAGATATGATATGATAGATAGATGGATAGATAGATAGATAGATAGTTCGGAACAGCCTGATTTCTTGTTTCCCAGTTTGAGTTTTTTAAGAGTGAGGTTTAATCAGGCACGGCTGCGGCTCATCTAAGATTGATTTATTTGGACAATGCACATTAATCAACATTTCTCTAAATGCACCAATGTTAGCCAGTCGGCTAATTTTCAACTGAAGTAGTAGTCCTAGTTACCTGGCACGTATGTCTTTATGGGGGGAGGAAACCAAAAGCATGCAGAGGGTAAGGCTGCTCTCTCTTAGTCGATTAGTCGACTAATCAGTCGTTTAGGTCTTAGTCAACTTAGATTTCTTTAGTCCATTACTCATGTTTGATACTTTTTTTCATGCTGAACGATTTATTTCCAACAAACGTACGAGCACATCTCTGGTAAACACAAGAATTAAAGTGGTGCTTTTAGCATGACTCTTTGCGGAGAAACTCAGATTTACAGATCTGTCGATTAAATCAACTAATCGATTACTCGATACAGTTGAATGTAGGGCTGTCCTCGACTAAATAAATTCTTAGTGGACTAACACTTATAGGATTTTGTCGACTAATCGATTAGTTGATTTAATAGACAGAGATGTGCTCTTTGAGAGGTGGTTAAGACTAGAAAAGCACAATATAAATGTAGTTAATTAACCATCTGTAAAACTGAGTTTCTCCACAATTAATCCTGCAAAAGCACCACTTTAAATCTTGTGTTTACCATAAATGTGCTCAGAAGTTTCTTGGAAATAAGTCATTAAGCATGAATAAGCATAAAAAATGACTAATGGACTAAAGAAATCTTAGTCGACTGAGACCAAAACTACCGATTAGTCGACTAATCGACTAAGAGGTGGCAGCCCTAGTTGAATGAGTGTTAGTCGACTCAGAATTTCTTTAAATCGAGCACAGCCCTAGCAGAGGGAACCCAGACAAACACGGAGACAACATGGAAACTCCACACAGAAAAAGCCCGGACTGGGGATCTGCAGTGCCTACTTTCTGTGGGGCAGCAGTGCCAACCACTGTGCCGCTACTGAGATTTGATAAGAGAGGGGGGGGGGAGCCAGGCTCAGACAGCTGAGGGAAGCCGCTACAGCACAGCGCAGGACAGCTGGAGAAATGTGTGCAAACGCTGGCAACAAAACAACGTGGGTTCATCCAACTCGTGTTTTTGACACCGCAATCAACGAGCCTTCTAGGAAAATAGCAACTATGTGGGAGACAGACACACACACAAACACACACACAGGTTTCTCGATTTATAGCTAGATGTTCTACGAGGTTTTTACCTTCTCTTCTTCCTCGTCTTCGTCTTCGCTGGTCTCCACCTCGTCCAGGTCTTCCTCCAGAGCGCTGACTCGCGTCTCTAAGAGCTCGGCCTCCTCCAGGACGTGTCTCTTCTGCAGAAACACAAACAGCAGGGGTCTAAACACTCGCACTGAGCGCTGTGTGTGTGTCTGTCTGGGTTTGTGTGTGTGTGTGTCTGGGTGTGTATGTGTCTGTGTGTGTTTGTGTGTATGTGTGTGTCTGTCTGGGTGGGTGTGTGTGTGTGTCTGGGTGTGTGTTTGTGTGTATGGGTGTGTGTTTGTGTGTGTGTCTGTGTCTGGGTGTGTGTTTGTGTTTATGGGTCTGTGTCTGGGTGTGTGTTTGTGTTTATGGGTGTGTGTCTGTCTGTCTGTCTGTGTCTGTTTGTGTGTATGTGTGTGTC
>CM046795.1:36504787-36543886 GCA_025617405.1 Perca schrenkii
ATACATACATACATACATACATACACACACATATACATATATATATACACACACACACATACATACATACACACACACACACACACACACATATACATATATATATATACATACATATACATATATACATACATATATACATATATATACATATATATATATATATATATACATACATACATATACACATACATATCATACATACATACATACATACATACATACATACATATACATATATATATATATATACACATACACACACACACACACACAACGGTACATACATACACACACACACATACATACACATATTTAATACACATATATTTCTTTACAGTGCACAGAGAGGAGCTGCCTCCAGCCCCTCCCCCTCGTGAAGTTGCGTGCCGACAGTCCCGACACCGTCAACACTGCACTAGCTCAGAGAGGCTAACGTTACGTTAGTTGCTGGTGGTCTTGCCGTGGGATTAACTGTGCTAATAAAACCGTTGAAACACTGCGGCCACGCAGCTGTGAAAGCTCCCCGAACCGTCATTTATCAGTCTGATTGTTACCCCTCTCAGTGGCAGCTCCTCCACCCATATCTTTATAACGGAGCTAACCGCTAATCAGAGCTAGCTCGTTGCTAACCGAGCCTTCAGTTCTGCGTGCCTGTATCCATTAACTGCATGTATGGACTCGAGCCCGAACAAAACCCTTCATTTTATTAAAATGGCTGTAAAACTTTTAAACTTCAACTCAGAATTGTTTGAATGACAGAGATCAGCTCAAGGTACAGTGTAGCGTTAGCGTGCTAAGTTGATGCTTTCTCTGCGTAGTGCAGACTGATTTGCTCTCACGAGTCATCAAATCGAGACCAAATCGCAGCCTTTGCGATTAGGAAATCGCGTTTTAACATATCGCGATATTATCGCAAATGCAATTAATCGTTCAGCCCTAGATAAAATGCTGGAGTTTAAAGGGCTGTTTAGGATTAGGGATATAATTAGGTTATGTTTAGGGTAAGGGTTAAGGTTAGGCATTTAGTTGTGATGGTTAAGGTGAGGGTAAGGGGCTAGGGAATGCATTATGTCAATGACAGGTCCCCTGTCATTGAAATAATGTGTGTGTGTGGTGTGTGTGTTTGTCTCTGTGTCTGGGTGTGTCTGTCTATCAGTGTGTGTCAGGCTTGGAATTTCATAAATTTAGGGTCGAGGCCATTTGGCCTTCGGTGTGCCAAAAAAATGTTGGGGCACAAAGGCCAATGAATGATTTGGAGCTTACAAATAACTAACTTGAATTTCTGATAGGAAAAAAACATGCACGACGAAACTTATTTTAACAGAGATGGAATTTGTGAAATTTCAGAAGTCAAACTGTTGGATACAGAAATGAATGATTCTGCAGAGGGAAGCTCAAACACTCAACTGTAGGTAAACAGGCAAAACAACTTTGAGTGGAAGGGGATTAAAAAAATGCAATGCAGTGTGTGTGTGTGTGTGTGTGTGTGTGTACGTGCACACACAGGCGTAATGTAAGCGCACCTGAAGCCGAGGCAGAATGATGTCACACATCCTCTCTGCGTGAAGGAGCTCGTCGATGAACTCGTCCACGTGCATCATCTCGAACTCTGAAACAGAAAAGGAAAGAGATGACAATAGAAGCGACCTTAACAAAACTAGCGTGCGGGTAAAGCGCCGTACGAGTCGATCAATAACAATCCTCACCTCCGTTCCTGTTCTGACTCTTGACTTTCCTGTAATCGTTGTACAGCGGCTCCAAGTATTTGTAGCAGTCCACGGCGGTGCCAGTTAACCTCATGTACATCGCGCCGAGTAAACGGACATATCTAAAAAGACACAGAGACACAGCACGGTAAGACCCACACGACACAAGCCCAGCATGAGTCAGCAGATATTAAATTTGCTACATGCATCTACGCGTGTCGTCTAAACAGCAAATGGAAAAAACCTTTAACACTCATGTTGTGCTCGGGTTAAATTTGACCCGTTTTCAAAGTCTCTACTAGGGGTGGTACGGTTCATGAAAAAACACCCGAACCGCTCGGTTCTCTAGTCTCGGTTCGGAGCGTGTGTGTACCGCACGGTTTGTCAGTCCACTGTTAATGGTCACTAACCTCTTACTGCTGTAGTGCCCACTTTCGACACCTGTGTTAAAACACTTACTGGAAATGACGAGCGGGATGGGCGTGACAAACGCAACCCATGGCAGCTGATTGGACGATTGCGTCACATGGGTCTGGCTGGTCCCTAATTTCAAAAGAGACTGTCATGGCGGCTCGTTCAGAATACGATCCCATATTGTACTAAAATAGTTCACCGAAACGTGTTTCTGAAAACATTTTAAGCGAGAAATAGGCCATGCAGTTGCTGAATCTGTCTTCATTTCAGATCGACAAAGGTCAGTTTAAAAGATTTTCATCAGATTTGGAGAGACACCGAGCTGACCGCTCCGTCCTCAAGTGGAGTGGGGTGGCGCCCGCTGCTGGTCACGTCACCTGTAGAGATGTCAGGTGGGAGAGAGGCTGCCCGGAGCTGGAGGATGCGCCAGCGTCATTTATAGTCTGGTGTGTGGGAACATTTTGGATTTCACGTTACCTATGATGAAATAAAACAATATAGAACTGCCACTGTGTGCACGTTTTGTGCAACATGCATTCAATATGCTAATTGTAGCTATATGCTGAAGTATATTCTGGAGTGATAAAGAAAAAATAACAAGAACCGTACTGAACCGAAAACCGTGACCCTAAAACCGTGATACGAACCGAACCGTGGGTTTTGTGAACCGTACCACCCCTAGTCTCTACATCAGAAATTTGGGTTTCTTTTTAACCAAATTGCCCAAAAGTAACACAGATGGTTCCATGAAATGCTCTTAACAAGTAAAAGTAAGGATCAGTTCAATACTATCATTGACTTTTGGGTGTTTTAATAAATTTTTTGACAGTCTGATTATCCATAAACATCCCCTGATCTTAACTATCATGTCATAATAATGTATACTTTCTGCATTTTTTTCCACCATAAAATTTTATGAAATTTCATAAAGGATAGGTGAGGTTTATGGACTATAAAATCCAAAAACGAGTTTAAAAATAGTGGCTATGGATGTTTGGTTTTCTGTTTAAAGTTAAAGTTAGTCTCTAGAATGACACGGTCCTCAATAAGAAAGTTTACTAATCGGAAGACATTTATTTAAACTTTGTCGCCTTTTAGATTTGTAATAAATTCATCTTTTACATCTGAAAGGCCAGCCAGTGTGCAAGCGTTGTAGTGGCGATTTATTCTCAGATTAAACAAAAAACAAAATCAAACAGCCACTGAGACACTGAAGGAATGAAAACGTACATCGTCCTGGCGAAAAGATGGCTTTTTGGGACATTTGTCCCCACGTAAGATGTATTCCTTCGGTGCTTCGGTGGCTGTTTGATTCTGAGTTTTGATTGTTTTTGTCGAGCGTATTTTCCTATTTTCTTCTCGTTTGTTTGAGGAAGGGAGGCACCAGTGTTCACTTTATTCTCTCGATAGACTGAAACTCACTTGAAATCCTCGTTTTTTATGAACTCAACGATGATGTCTTTTTCGGGTTGAATCTGCAGCATCTTCAGAGTGAGGCAGAGGAAGGGGGTGGGCTTGATGTTTCCCCCAAAAACTCCCCCGACAAACTTCAACTCCATGGCTTTGTCAACAACCAGCTCCGCTGTGGATCAAACAACAACATGCAAACACGTCATTAACAGCGTCACTGTAAGAAAAGGACAAAAACAGACCGCTGTCTAATACTGTATCTGAAGTCTCTTTTATATAGGCCTTAGTGGTCTCCTAATACTGTATCTGAAGTCTCTTTTATATAGACCTTAGTGGTCCCCTAATACTGTATCTGAAGTCTCTTTTATATAGACCTTAGTGGTCCCCTAATACTGTATCTGAAGTCTCTTTTATATAGACCTTAGTGGTCCCCTAATACTGTATCTGAAGTCTCTTTTATATAGACCTTAGTGGTCCCCTAATACTGCATCTGAAGTCTCTTTTATATAGACTTAGTGGTCCCCTAATACTGTATCTGAAGTCTCTTTTATATAGACCTTAGTGGTCCCCTAATACTGTATCTGAAGTCTCTTTTATATAGACCTTAGTGGTCCCATAATACTGTATCTGAAGTCTCTTTTATATAGACCTTAGTGGTCCCCTAATACTGTATCTGAAGTCTCTTTTATATAGACCTTAGTGGTCCCCTAATACTGTATCTGAAGTCTCTTTTATATAGACCTTAGTGGTCCCCTAATACTGTATCTGAAGTCTCTTTTATATAGACCTTAGTGGTCCCCTAATACTGTATCTGAAGTCTCTTTTATATAGACCTTAGTGGTCCCCTAATACTGTATCTGAAGTCTCTTTTATATAGACCTTAGTGGTCCTCTAATACTGTATCTGAAGTCTCTTTTATATAGACCTTAGTGGTCCCCTAATACTGTATCTGAAGTCTCTTTTATATAGACCTTAGTGGTCCTCTAATACTGTATCTGAAGTCTCTTTTATATAGACCTTAGTGGTCCCCTAATACTGTATCTGAAGTCTCTTTTATATAGACCTTAGTGGTCCCCCTAATACTGTATCTGAAGTCTCTTTTATATAGACCTTAGTGGTCCCCCTAATACTGTATCTGAAGTCTCTTTTATATAGACCTTAGTGGTCCCCCTAATACTGTATCTGAAGTCTCTTTTATATAGACCTTAGTGGTCCCCTAATACTGTATCTGAAGTCTCTTTTATATAGACCTTAGTGGTCCCCTAATACTGTATCTGAAGGGTGTGGTGTGTGGTCTTGACCAATTGCCATTATGTGCATTATGTCGGCAGGATAATTTAAAAGGCAACCGCAACAACATTGTGCGTCTGTTCTGATACCGTGGCGGCATACATTTTGCCATGGCGGGCTGCCACTACAAAATCAACATACAGGAAACACTGTTAAATATAACTGTTATCTGCAGCATTAATATTTCCCGTCATTGTAACAAGAAAAACGACCCAGACCAAATGTACACAAAAGTATGCAAAGTTGTTGAATGTAACAAACTGTAGTATTTTCCTTTCATGTAACTTTATATATTTTACTACATCTCAGGAGATATTGTACCATTTACTCCACTAGTAACTTTCCAGATGACAGTTTTCCATCCCCTTCCTGCCCAGTCAGTGAAAACCACGTATCTCCAGATGTGTTTGTGATAAACTTAAGGATATTACTTTATGTCTTTAGTCTCCTACTTCTTAAGCTAAATAAAGTCTTTAAAAGTTATATTTGATCAGCTGGAAAATGCATCGTCACAAAGCTGAACATAAATAATTGTACTTAGTTAAAGGTTTTGAATGGAGGACTTTTTCTTGTATCGTTTTTGGAGTATTTTCAGTGTGGTATTAGTACTTTTACTGTAGTAAAGGATCCGATCATCAGTAGTTTAATCGATAATGAAAATAGTAAGTTGCAGAGTTAATTTGTCTCACACTGTTAGAATGTGAATATCTTTGGGATTTTAGATAAAATAAACAGTTACGAGAGTTAACTTTGGCCTGCGGTAACGTAATTAGCTTTAGCACGCTCGGTATTTTCACTATTTTTAACAGATATAGAGGAAAACAAAACTCAAGCAATACTTAAGTGACATATGTGGTTCCATAAACATAAGGAACAAAATTCGGCTACACATCTAATGTGAGTTGAGCTACTTTAAATAGAGAACAGAGGGGTGAAATCAGCGGGTTGAGGGCTAGCGTTGTTAGCCGACAGAAAGCTAACGTTAGCTCGCTGGCTAACATGCTAACATGCTACTCACCGGTCAGACCGAAGCACTCCTCCTTCCAATATTTAGACTCGTAGATTCGAGTCCGGATGATTTTCTCCACCAGATACTGCGGGTTGGTGCCGTGAATACTGTTCGCATCTTTAACAGTTCTGTTGGCCATCGGAAAGAAGAATCAGAGACCAAACTAGCATGGAAACATCAGCAGCCTGCGATCCACCGCCGGAAACAGTCTAAATAATACTTCCGGTTCGTTTATTTTTATTTATTTTTTATTTTTTAAGAGTAAAAGTTCCCCGAATTAATCTGCAAGTGTCGCTGTTGGACTGAAACACAGTGACACACGTTTTAAGATAATAATCACTTGTTTTAGTTCCGTTTATTAAAACGTATTAAAAGTTACTGCTAGCCAAGAAAAACGCGAACAAACAATCCTTCATTCCCGCTGCCCTAAACAACTTAATATAAAAAGTAATGACCCACACACAAACATACGATATATTATGTTTATCCTGTGTATATTATTTTTATAAGCTATTATATGTTTACTGTCCGAGTTTTTTTGTTGTCTTTTTGTTTGTCAGTACAGACAATAAAGTTTTTTTTAATCTGAATCTGATATCAAACACATAACATCACAAAACAATTATTAATACATTTTATATTCACAAATGTTGTTTTTTAAGGTTTTCAAGGTTACCTCAAATTGTGTTGCTTTTTAAATGGAATTAAATATGTTTTTTATATTTTTTCAGTCTTTAAAAAGGTTGAAAAAAGAAGTACATTGAGACTTGTTGAATTACTAGACTAATGCCCCGTAATTTTAATTTAATTCAATGCTGTAAAATTGAGAGTTATATAAAAAGCATTGAATAAAAAATAAAAATGTTTCAATACAAAACTGACATTCATATAATTTTAAAATATAAATATAATGGTTTTTAATGGGGATTTAAATTTGCGCTCAAGATGTCATTTTATGGTAAAAATTCAACTTTATTAATAAAGCACCTTTCATACAAACAGCAAAATTAAAATAAAATAAAAACAGCGCAAAAAGAAAGAAGAAAGAAAAGGATACAGATGAGATATATCTGTATATTTTTTAAAGTATTTTTAATGATAAGTATAACAACATTTTTGTTTTTTAAGTCGGTTTTTATTCAAATTTTTTGCGTGTGTTTTTTTTTTCAACGCTTAGGTCACTTTTTTCAACATTTTCATAGCTTTTCCCCGACGATTTTGTGACTTTTTTAAATGTTTTGGTAACTTTTTTCAACGTTTTTATAGCCTTTTCCCCGGCGTTTTTGTGACTTTATCAAAGTTTTGGGCATTTTTTTTGACGTTTTTGACGTTTTTTTCTAAAGTTTGTAGATCTTCTTTCAGTGTTTTTGACAGTTTTTTCATTGTTTTTGGTGCTTTTTTTTTAAAATTTTTATTGTTTTTACATTTTCAGCGCTTATTTTGACGTCCCATATATTTTCTGTTATGAAACAAAAATTTTGAAAACAACACGAGGTTTAACCATACTGTCTATGGGAGTTAACCTGTGTTAAAAGTGCTGCTATACAAATAAACAAATAAACAAATAAAGTTAGATTGATTGTAAAGTTATGTTACAGCATGTAGTACACTCCGCTACCATACGGGGGGCAGCATTCTCTGTTCACGTTGCTTCGTAACCCGCCATTACAACTAGAGAAGAAGAACAAAACGGAAACTACGCAATTTTCGCGCGAAATGTTGTCCAGCGTTGGTGTGAGTTGTCTGAAGAATATTTCTGTGAAATCTTCCTTTTTTCGATGCGGGTTTTAAATCAAAGCAGATAAACGGACACACACACACACACACAAAGGCTTTCTTCTTGTATCGATTATTGATTGCGTTGTCGTATCCGAGCTCGTGCAGCAGTGAACGAGGGAACAGGATGAAGTATTTCACCAGACTGAGAGTCAGAAGAGTGTACAAGTGGCGCGGACAGCCTGTTAGTTTCAACAGAAAGTTGAAAACGTATGAATATGGGTGAGTATTAGTAGTAGTTTTTGTATTTTGCAGAAGGATAACTCTTTACAAAGGTGGAAGAAGTATTATGAGGCTTTACTGCAGTAAAAGTACTAATACTACAATGCAACTCCTTCAATTTTTGTCTTCTAAAAACGCTTTTTTGTCACTGACAGACTCAGATTATTATTCTAAGTGTCTGACAACATTATGGAAAGAGTAAGATCCTTTTAGTTTAACATGAAACCGCCCCGAAATCACCATCACCAAACTCCACCAGACTCCATGTAAATAATCAGGACTTTTACCGTGTATAGAGCCAGCATATCTCCACCAGACTCCATGTAAATAATCAGGACTTTTAGCGTGTATAGAGCCAGCATATCTCCACCAGACTCCATGTAAATAATCAGGACTTTTAGCGTGTATAGAGCCAGCATATCTCCACCAGACTCCATGTAAATAATCAGGACTTTTAGCGTGTATAGAGCCAGCATATCTCCACCAGACTCCATGTAAATAATCAGGACTTTTAGCGTGTATAGAGCCAGCATATCTCCACCAGACTCCATGTAAATAATCAGGACTTTTAGCGTGTATAGAGCCAGCATATCTCCACCAGACTCCATGTAAATAATCAGGACTTTTAGCGTGTATAGAGCCAGCATATCTCCACCAGACTCCATGTCAATAATCAGGACTTTTAGCGTGTATAGAGCCAGCATATCTCCACCAGACTCCATGTAAATAATCAGGACTTTTAGCGTGTATAGAGCCAGCATATCTCCACCAGACTCAATGTAAATAATCAGGACTTTTAGCGTGTATAGAGCCAGCATATCTCCACCAGACTCCATGTAAATAATCAGGACTTTTAGCGTGTATAGAGCCAGCATATCTCCACCAGACTCCATGTAAATAATCAGGACTTTTAGTGTGTATAGAGCCAGCATATCTCCACCAGACTCCATGTAAATAATCAGGACTTTTAGCGTGTATAGAGCAACCATATCTCCACCAGACTCCATGTAAATAATCAGGACTTTTAGCGTGTATAGAGCCAGCATATTCCACCAGACTCCATGTAAAAAATCAGGACTTTTAGCGTGTATAGAGCCAGCATATCTCCACCAGACTCCATGTAAATAATCAGGACTTTTAGCGTGTATAGAGCCAGCATATCTCCACCAGACTCCATGTAAATAATCAGGACTTTTAGCGTGTATAGAGCCAGCATATCTCCACCAGACTCCATGTAAATAATCAGGACTTTTAGCGTGTATAGAGCCAGCATATCTCCACCAGACTCAATGTAAATAATCAGGACTTTTAGCGTGTATAGAGCCAGCATATCTCCACCAGACTCCATGTAAATAATCAGGACTTTTAGCGTGTATAGAGCCAGCATATCTCCACCAGACTCCATGTAAATAATCAGGACTTTTAGCGTGTATAGAGCCAGCATATCTCCACCAGACTCCATGTAAATAATCAGGACTTTTAGCGTGTATAGAGCCAGCATATCTCCACCAGACTCAATGTAAATAATCAGGACTTTTAGCGTGTATAGAGCCAGCATATCTCCACCAGACTCCATGTAAATAATCAGGACTTTTAGCGTGTATAGAGCCAGCATATCTCCACCAGACTCCATGTAAATAATCAGGACTTTTAGCGTGTATAGAGCCAGCATATTTCCACCAGACTCCATGTAAAAATCAGGACTTTTAGCGTGTATAGAGCCAGCATATCTCCACCAGACTCCATGTAAATAATCAGGACTTTTAGTGTGTATAGAGCCAGCATTTTTCCACATGTAAATGGGTTTTTTAAGGGTTTATATCAACCAAATCAGAGTGGTGATTGTTGGAACAGTGGAAAGATGAACCAAGATGGCTTTTGATTGTTTTATTTAGTTTCTATCCACTTTGAACAAAGTGTGTTTTACATTAAGAAAAAATTGCTGTTTATTTAAGTGGAGTCTGGTGGGTTTGGCGATGGTTATTTCGGGGCTGTTTTATATTAAAAAAAAAGGACCTTACTCTTTAACTAAAAGGTGTATCTCTGTAGGGATCCTTTCCATAATGTTGTCAGACACTTAGAATAATAATCTGAGTCTGTCAGCGGCAACAACAGAACTTTTAGTGGATGTAAATTGAAGGTTCTCAATCCCCCATTAACATTACATTGCAGCTTGTTGGAGCAAGTTCAAAAACTTGTTGTTTCCATCAGTCACTTAGATTCAAAAACAGAGGGAAATAGGGGTCCAGGTTGAATGAATGAAAAAGTTAACCTTTAATAATCTGCCTCTGTATATTCGCAGCTCCTTGGCCATCAGTGTGGAGGGTCTCCCGAAGACCACGGTCATCAACGCGGGCCAACACATCCTCATAGAGGGCGAAGACGAAGACAACCCTTACGTGGCCAAAGTCATCCGGCTGTACGGTGACGGTGAGTCACGATCACACCCGACTTTGTCCTTAAAGTGCTCATATTATGCTTTTCGACTTTTTCCCTTTCCTTTATTGTGTTATATATCTTTTCTTGTGCATGTTATTTGTTAAAAAGTGAAAAATCCCCCAAAGGGACTTAACCATCTCCAACAGAAAACACTGTTCTGCTTCACCTAGCTGCTAGCATGGCACGCCCTCATACTCTGCTTCTGACTGGCTAGTAGTCCTTACCTAGGTACTGCCAGGGCACGCCCTCATACTCTGCTTCTGACTGGCTAGTAGTCCTTACCTAGGTACTGTCAGGGCACGCCCTCATACTCTGCTTCTGACTGGCTAGTAGTCCTTACCTAGGTACTGTCAGGGCATGCCCTCATACTCTGCTTCTGACTGGCTAGTAGTCCTTACCTAGGTACTGTCAGGGCACGCCCTCATACTCTGCTTCTGACTGGCTAGTAGTCCTTACCTAGGTACTGTCAGGGCATGCCCTCATACTCTGCTTCTGACTGGCTAGTAGTCCTTACCTAGGTACTGTCAGGGCACGCCCTCATACTCTGCTTCTGACTGGCTAGTAGTCCTTACGTAGGTACTGTCAGGGCACGCCCTCATACTCTGCTTCTGACTGGCTAGTAGTCCTTACGTAGGTACTGTCAGGGCATGCCCTCATACTCTGCTTCTGACTGGCTAGTAGTCCTTACCTAGGTACTGTCAGGGCACGCCCTCATACTCTGCTTCTGACTGGCTAGTAGTCCTTACGTAGGTACTGTCAGGGCACGCCCTCATACTCTGCTTCTGACTGGCTAGTAGTCCTTACGTAGGTACTGTCAGGGCACGCCCTCATACTCTGCTTCTGACTGGCTAGTAGTCCTTGCCTAGGTACTGCACATGTGCGACTCCCAACAAAGATGGAACAGAAGTGAGATGTCTCACTCTGTAGCTAAAACAGAGAGCTCAACACACAGGGTGAAAAGAGGAGCTGCAGCAATGTGCAGTACAACAAAAAATATGGTGTTTTTTTTTTTTTTTTTAAATCAAATCATGTAAACCTATTCTGGTACAACCTCTAAATACAATTATGGAACCTGAAAATGAGCAGAATATGAGCGCTCTCAAAGACTTTGAGCTGACAGCTTTTCTCTCTTTGTGTTTTCAGAGAGCGGGAGGCAGAAGAAGGCGGTGGTTCAGTGGTTTGCCCGTGTGTCCGAAGTGCCTGTGAGCAAGCTGAAGCTGCTGGGCAGAGAGCCTCACCCGCAGGAGATCTTCTACTATCAGGGCCGCAGCTGTGACGACGAGGTGGACGCCGAGTCCATCCTCAGGCCTGTGCAGGTGACCTTTAAGGGACATCCGAATAGGGTTTGCCAGGCTCGTCTGTGTGTGTGTCTCTTTGTGTGTGTGTGGCTGTGTGTCTCTGTGTGTCACTGTGTGTCTGTGTGTGTGATTGTGTTTCTGTCTGTCTGTCTGTCTGTCTGTCTGTCTGTCTGTCTGTCTGTCTGTCTGTCTGTCTGTCTGTCTGTCTGTGTGTGAGAATCTACAATGTAAATAGTCATGAAAAAAAAAGGGAAACTCATTGAATGAGAAGGTGTGTCCAAACTTTAGGCCTGTACTGTGTGTGTGTGTGTGTCTCTTTGTGTGTGTGTGACTGTGTGTCTCTGTGTGTGACTGTCTCTGTGCGTGATTGTGTGTGTCTCTGTGTGTCTGTCTGTCTGTGTGTGTCTGTGTGTGTGATGTGTGTGTGTGTGTGTGTGTCTGTGTTTGACTTTGTCTCTGTGTGTGACTGTGTGTGTGTGACTGTGTGTGTGTGTGTGTGACTGTGTGTCTCTGTTGTGTATCTGTCTGTGTGTGTGTGACTGTGTGTCTCTGTGTGTGACTGTGTGTCTCTGTGTGTGACTGTGTGTCTCTGTGTGTGTGTCTATGTGTGTGTGTGTTTGACTGTGTGTCTCTGTGTGTGACTATGTGTCTGTGTGTGTGTCTCTGTGTGTGTGTCTCTGTGTGTGTGTTTGACTGTGTGTCTCTGTGTGTGACTGTGTCTCTGTGTGTGTGTCTCTGTGTGTGTGTCTCTGTGTGTGTGTGTGTCTGTGTGTGTGTGTGTCTCTGTGTGTGTGTGTGTCTCTGTGTGTGTGTGTCTGTGTGTGTGTGTGTCTCTGTGTCTCTGTGTGTGTGTGTGTGTCTGTGTGTGTGTCTCTGTGTGTGTGTGTGTGTGTGTCTCTGTGTGTGTGTGTCTCTGTGTGTGTGTCTCTGTGTGTGTGTGTGTCTCTGTGTGTGTGTGTGTCTCTGTGTGTGTCTCTGTGTGTGTGTGTGTGTGTGTGTGTGTCTCTGTGTCTCTGTGTGTGTGTCTCTGTGTGTGTGTGTGTGTGTGTGTGCTGTGTGTGTGTCTCTGTGTGTGTGTGTCTCTGTGTCTCTGTGTGTGTGTGTGTGTGTGTGTGTGTCTCTGTGTCTCTGTGTGTGTGTGTGTGTGTGTGTCTCTGTGTCTCTGTGTGTGTGTGTGTGTGTGTGTGTGTGTGTGTGTCTCTGTGTGTGTGTGTGACTGTGTCTCTGTGTGTGACTGTGTGTTTCTGTGTGTGTCTGTGTGTATGATTGTGTGTGAATCTACAATGTAAATAGTCATGAAAATAAAAAGGAAACTCATTGAATGAGAAGCTGTGGCCATACTTTAGGCCTGTAATGAGTGTAAACAGGTTCTCTGTCTTCTCTCCTTTCCCCTCACAGGTGAAGCAGCTAGAAGGAGCGGCTCCGTTCCCGGACGGAGATCGAGACGTTCTGTACGTGAAGCTGTCCTGGGACTCCAAGACCTTCAAAGTGCTGGACTCTGAACTAGCTCGGGACTCCCCTCCTCCTCCTCCTCCTCCTTCCTCCTGTCCCAAACCCTCCCTCCCCCCCCCCCCCCCATGCTCCCCTCCTGCAGGGGCGCCGGCGTCCCGAGGTCCCGCTCGGCGCGCCCTGCCCACCCCGGACTTCGCCATCATGCGGCGCGCTGCCGCGGGCGAGGTGAGAGTCAGCCGGGCCACCATGAGCGCCAGGAAGGCCAGCGCCGCCGAGGCCGAGTCCCTGCACTCGGCCACCAAACAGTCGGCCTCGAAATGTCTGAGCAGCAAGAGGAGGACCTCCTCGGCCAGGACGCCCGGGGTCCGCAAGAAACTGGAGCTCAGCAGTGAGTCTTTATATAGGTCTTAGTGGTCCCCTAATACTGTATCTGAAGTCTCTTTTATATAGACCTTAGTGGTCCCCTAATACTGTATCTGAAGTCTCTTTTATATAGACCTTAGTGGTCCCCTAATACTGTATCTGAGGTCTCTTTTATATAGACCTTAGTGGTCCCCTAATACTGTATCTGAAGTCTCTTTTATATAGACCTTAGTGGTCCCCTAATACTGTATCTGAAGTCTCTTTTATATAGACCTTAGTGGTCCCCTAATACTGTATCTGAAGTCTCTTTTATATAGACCTTAGTGGTCCCCTAATACTGTATCTGAGGTCTCTTTTATATAGACCTTAGTGGTCCCCTAATACTGTATCTGAAGTCTCTTTTATATAGACCTTAGTGGTCCCCTAATACTGTATCTGAAGTCTCTTTTATATAGACCTTAGTGGTCCCCTAATACTGTATCTGAAGTCTCTTTTATATAGACCTTAGTGGTCCCCTAATACTGTATCTGAAGTCTCTTTTATATAGACCTTAGTGGTCCCCTAATACTGTATCTGAGGTCTCTTTTATATAGACCTTAGTGGTCCCCTAATACTGTATCTGAAGTCTCTTTTATATAGACCTTAGTGGTCCCCTAATACTGTATCTGAAGTCTCTTTTATATAGACCTTAGTGGTCCCCTAATACTGTATCTGAAGTCTCTTTTATATAGGCCTTAGTGGTCCCCTAATACTGTATCTGAAGTCTCTTTTATATAGACCTTAGTGGTCCCCTAATACTGTATCTGAAGTCTCTTTTATATAGACCTTAGTGGTCCCCTAATACTGTATCTGAAGTCTCTTTTATATAGACCTTAGTGGTCCCCTAATACCTCCTGATTATTGAATCCTCTCTGTGGGTAATCGATGTCTCCGCGTCGTGTTTATCGTCCCCTCAGGTCCGGAGAAGAAGTCGATGATCCGCGAGGACGTCCTGAGCCGGCTGCTGGACGAGGACCTGGAGTCGGAGGTGATGTTGGCCCAGAGGCTGTCGGCCTCTCCTCCGCAGGCGCTGCCCCTGAACCACAGCCTCGGCCCCGCCAGGAAGCCCCACCAAGCCGCCCCCGCTCAGGGCCCTTACCCCCTGAAGCCCGCTGCCGTAGTCCTCGCCAAACTCCCCAAGGAGAACAGCCCTCCGTCTGCTGCCGGACAAGACTCCCCCAGGTCAGAGGTCACGCACCCTGCTCGCCGTAGAGGTCCACAGTCACACACACACACACACGTTTACAACAACATTTCCATATCAGAACTATGACAAAAGAAGGCTGAAAAAAGTGACAATTGTTGGGGGAAAAAGCTACAAAAACTTAGGGATAAAATTGAAATATTATTATTTTTAAACAAAGCATTGGTAACACTTGTGAAACTTGATTCCAGGCCTGAGAGAATACACTCTGTATTGATAACTGTTTTATCTTTATTTGTATGAATACATATATATACATTTGCATATTTTTGTTATTATCAGCACTAATACTGATTTGATGAATAGTTAATTGCTTAAACTTATAAGTGCCATTGATTTAGAAAATCATTAAAGGCCTGCCTATTGTATTTCTCCTTGAAAAATGAAAAATAAAAAATTACAAAAAAAAAAAAGAAATATTATTATTTTTTAAACGCAAAAAAAAAGTGACAAAAAACGGCCATCAAAAACTTGTTAAATTTTTTTGAAAGAAACATCGGAAAAAGAGACAAAAAAACATGTTAAAAAAATGTAAAAAATTTTTTTTGGGAATAAAATCGACAAAAATGTGTCGAAAAAGAACGACAAAATGTTAAAATTTTGACCCAGAAAAACACAAATTTTCATGGTCGACGGTAAAGACAACACCAGGGTAAGTATTTTATCAGCTAAAATCAACGTCTTCATTCATAAATATGTCCTCGTTGGTGTAAAATTACCTCTTGCCGATGATCGGACTTCTCCTCGTAAGCGAAGAATTTCTTATCTGTATTTTGATCGGACGGGCAAGTCCACGGAGGCTTCCATGTCTTGTCGTAATCACTGAGATGATCACAGGTTGGACCACTTAGTTTTTTTTGCCGTGTGTGGAGCCTGGGCTGTCTACAGAGACCCTGTGTGTTTTTTACAGTGTGTTCAGGGGACAGGCAGCTAGCAGATAGTGAGGAGATGTTTTTTACAGTGTGTTCAGGGGACAGGCAGCTTGCAGATGGTGAGGAGATGTTTTTTACAGTGTGTTCAGGGGACAGGCAGCTAGCAGATAGTGAGGAGATGTTTTTTACAGTGTGTTCAGGGGACAGGCAGCTAGCAGATAGTGAGGAGATGTTTTTTACAGTGTGTTCAGGGGACAGGCAGCTAGGGGATAGTGAGATGTTTTTTACAGTGTGTTCAGGGGACAGGCAGCTAGCAGATAGTGAGGAGATGTTTTTTACAGTGTGTTCAGGGGACAGGCAGCTAGCAGATAGTGAGGAGATGTTTTTTACAGTGTGTTCAGGGGACAGGCAGCTAGCGGATAGTGAGATGTTTTTTACAGTGTGTTCAGGGGACAGGCAGCTAGCAGATGGTGAGGAGATGTTTTTTACAGTGTGTTCAGGGGACAGGCAGCTAGCAGATGGTGAGGAGATGTTTTTTACAGTGTGTTCAGGGGACAGGCAGCTAGCGGATAGTGAGATGTTTTTTACAGTGTGTTCAGGGGACAGGCAGCTAGCAGATGGTGAGGAGATGTTTTTTACAGTGTGTTCAGGGGACAGGCAGCTAGCGGATAGTGAGGAGATGTTTTTTACAGTGTGTTCAGGGGACAGGCAGCTAGCGGATAGTGAGATGTTTTTTACAGTGTGTTCAGGGGACAGGCAGCTAGCAGATAGTGAGGAGATGTTTTTTACAGTGTGTTCAGGGGACAGGCAGCTAGCAGATAGTGAGGAGATGTTTTTTACAGTGTGTTCAGGGGGCAGGCAGCTAGCAGATAGTGAGGAGATGTTTTTTACAGTGTGTTCAGGGGACAGGCAGCTAGCGGATAGTGAGATCTTTTTTACAGTGTGTTCAGGGGACAGGCAGCTAGCAGATAGTGAGGAGATGTTTTTTACAGTGTGTTCAGGGGACAGGCAGCTAGCGGATAGTGAGGAGATGTTTTTTACAGTGTGTTCAGGGGACAGGCAGCTAGCGGATAGTGAGGAGATGTTTTTTACAGTGTGTTCAGGGGGCAGGCAGCTAGCGGATAGTGAGATGTTTTTTACAGTGTGTTCAGGGGACAGGCAGCTAGCAGATAGTGAGGAGATGTTTTTTACAGTGTGTTCAGGGGGCAGGCAGCTAGCGGATAGCGAAGAGATGTTTGCTGTATGTGACAAAAAATGTTATAGCCTAAAAAACACGTGACATCGCTTAGCGCACCTTTAATCGACAGCTCTTTAAAACTGAGTTTCTCCAAAAATAATCCACCCTAACTCTTGTGTTTACTGAGGATGTTGCAGTACGTTTCTTAAATAAGAAATAAAGAAGAAAGAAGAAATAAATCATTCAGCTTTAGTCGACTAAATCCCCTGTGGTTGGTGGCTTCGTTGTTCGCTTAAAAAACAAAAAAAACAACAGTGATGTAATCCAACAACGTCCTCTGTCTCTAAACAGAGCTACCACTCCTTCTCGAAGAAAAGAACCGAAAACTCAGAAGGAACCGGCCATGGGAGTGCTGTAAGTACACACACACACACACACACACACACACACACACACTCAGACACACACACACACACACACACACACACACTCAGACACACTCGTACTCAGACACACACACACGCACACACACACACAGTCTGTGGGGGCGAAATGTTTTTTTCTATATTTTCTTTCACGATGTTTTTGTCCCCTTTTGAGATTTTTTTGTTTAAGTCTTTGTCGCTTTTTCCGACATTTGTCACCATTTGTTTCGCTTTTGTCTATTTTGAATCAACTGGAATCCGAGTTTTCTAACCAATGGATGAATGTTTGCAGCTCTGGTGCGTACCGTTAACGTGTGGTTGATGTGTGTGTGTGTTCAGGGCTGAAGAGGACAGCGATAACTGTCCGATGCTGCCGGTCGCCGCCACGCCGCGGAGCTCCAAGAGGAAGTCGGCCCAGCTGGTGTCGTCTCGCATCCGAAGGCAGCTGTGAGTAGCGAGCGAGCGAGCGTCGTCCATGGCAACGGATCTAATCCGAGAAAATCAAATATCACGATATTTTTGACCAAATACCTCGATATCGATACCGCAACGATACTGTGTTGTTGACTATTGGTGCTTTCACAAAATATTCACTAGGGCTGCGCTCGATTTTGAAGAAATTCTCAGTCGACTAACACTCATTTAACTGTACCGACTAATCGATTAGTTGATTTAATCGACAGATCTGTAAATCTGAGTCGTGCTAAAAGCACCACTTTAATTCTCGTGTTTACCAGAGATGTGCTCGTACGTTTCTTGGAAATAAGTCATTCAGAATGAAAAAAAGCATCAGACATGACTAATGGACTAAAGAGATCTAAGTTGACTAAGACCAAAACAACCGATTAGTCGACTAGTCTACTAAGAGGGAGCAGCACTAATATTTACACAATGAGATTTTTGATAAATAATCATCAGTAATGTGGATATGAGATATATAAGTGGGGAAAAGGCAAATAATAGAAGAGATACAACAGTCTGTTAAGTTCAGAAAATGACATCACTTTACTGTAATGCAGCCTTTAAAAACCAGGAAAAGACACTTAGGTCATATAGAGAGCCGAAGTCCCGCCCCTTCCGGTGGACCTCATGGGACCTTAAGTCAGAAAAAATATGAACGGTAGTGAACGGGGAGAGGCAAATAATTTTTTGATCCCGTTTGAATTGAGCCATGGATCACAAATGTGATGTTTGTCAATTTAAAAGATAATTTTTCAACCGAAGAAAGTCTGTTAGCCGTAGGTTTGTCGTAGTACCGCTTAGTTTAGTGTGAAACAGCTCAGTGGACTACATCTCCCAGTGGACTACATCTCCCAGTGGACTACATCTCTCAGTGGACTACATCTCCCTAGCTTAGCTCTGTTCCACAACACATGTAACGTTATTTTAACTGCTGTGTTTTATCCAGTCAGGTGTTTTCAGCAGAGAAGCAAAAGAACGAGAGAGATCCTCTGATCATTAGAGTAACGTTACATCCTGGTACCATACACAGAGACATCGTAGCTTCAGAGAGACGTCATCCATGAAGTTTGTAGTCTTTCTAATTACGTATTTTCACAGTCTTATACTTCAACAGTTTAACAATAAACAGAGACTTTCTTCGGTTGAAAAATAATGTTTTAAATCGACGAACATCATATTTGTAATTCACGGCTCAATTCAAACTGGATCAAAAAATAATTATTCTCTCTCCATTGACCCTCGTTCATATTTCTTCGACAGGACCGGAAGTAGAAGGGCGGGACTTTGGCTCTCTATCACGATATTACGATATTTGTTTTATTTAACCTTTATTTAACCAGGTTATATTCTCATTGAGAAATAAAATCTCTTTTTCAAGAGAGACCTGGCCAAGATACCAGAACAAGTTAGTTACATAAAACAACAATTTGCAATCACAAAAGAGGCAAAGACATCTCAAGTGCATTTCAATTAAATAAAAGTACCATTAGTTAACACATTTCCACGTGGGGATGGACTCATGGTTTTAACATAACCTTTAAAATCATTTAAGGAAATTAGACACTGTAATTTGAGTGTTTTTCTGTAGGTCATATCCAAAATCTAAGACGATATCTAGTCTCCTATCACGATATCGATATAATATCCATATATTGCCCCAGCTCTACTCGGATCTTTCCCCTTTTTTCACCGATTGAGAGTCTTTGAAGTTTTTGACTTTCTGTCTGAGCAGGAAGCTTCTGGACAACCGGCTGGACCGGGACTCGGACTCGGACGGAGAGGACGAGTTCGTTCCCTCCAGGAAGGAGCTCCAGAGCAGCAGCAGCAGCGATGAAGATGATGATGATGATGATGGGGAAGAAGAAGATAGCGACGAGGACGCAGTGTTTTTTAAAAAAAGCCGACGTACGTCTACGGCGACGCCGCGCTCCAAGCAGAGGACTCGCTCCTCCACCAGAACGCCGCGGAAAACTCCCAACAAGAAGGTAAACTGAGGGCGCCCGGGTAGCTCACCTGGTGCAGCACGCGCCCATATACAGTACAGGTCAGAAGTTTGGACCCACCTTCTCATTCAATGCGTTTCCTTTTTATTTTCATGACTATTTACATTGTAGATTCTCACTGAAGGCATCAAAACTATGAATGAACACATATGGAATTATGTACTTAACAAAAAAGTGTGAAATAATTGAAAACATGTCTTATATTTTAGATTCTTCAAAGTAGCCACCCTTTGCTTTTTTTGATAACTCTGCAAACCCTTGGTGTTCTCTCAATGAGCTTCATGAGGTAGTCACCTGAAATGGTTTTACCTTCACAGGTGTGCTTTGTCAGGGTTCATTAGTGGAATTTGTTCCCTTATTAATAACATTACATTACATTTAGCTGACGCTTTTATCCAAAGCAACTTACAATTGCTACATATGTCAGAGGTCGCACGCCTCTGGAGCAACTAGGGGTTAAGTTTCTTGCTCAGGGACACATTGGTTGATGTATCGCAGTGAGAATCGACCCCAGGTCTACCACACCAAAGGCATGCGCCATCACCACCCCTTAATAAAAAAAGCAAAGGGTGGCTACTTTGAGGAATCTAAAATATAAGACATGTTTTCAGTTATTTCACACTTTTTTGTTAAGTACATAATTCCATATGTGTTCATTCATAGTTTTGATGCCTTCAGTGAGAATCTACAATGTAAATAGTCATGAAAATAAAAAGGAAACGCATTGAATGAGAAGGTGTGTCCAAACTTTTGGCCTGTACTGTATAGAGGGTTACTGCTCAACGCAGCGGCCGCAGGCTCAACTCTGACTTGCAGCCCTTTGCTGCACGTCATTCTCTCTCTCTCTCTCTCTGTCTCTGTCTCTGTCTCTCTCTCTCTCTCCTTTCATGTCTTCAGCTGTCCTATCAAATCAGTCCTGCGGGCAAAAATCCTTGGATTATGCGGCACGTTTTCTTAAAAAAAGCGATGGAATATGCTATATAATATTAATGCAATTTTCATTTTAGCTGACGCTTTTATCCAAAGCGACTTACAATCGTTACATATCAGAAGGTCACACACAGCTCTGGAAAAACTAGGGGTTAAGTGTCTTGCTCAGGGACACATTGGTTGATGTATGGCAGTGGGAATCGAACCCAGGTCTGCCACACCAAAGGCATGTGACATATCCACTGCGCCATCACCACCCAAATTTTAAGCGATGAAATTGCGGGAACTTGCAAAAACTGCAGTTTGATGAAAAAGAGAAAAAAAAAGGGATTCACCCCTCAACAAATTGCTTTTTGATGATGTTCACGTCGCGTAATGACGTCACTTCATAACGTCACTTCATAACGTTCCCATGGCAACAGGGGGAAAATGGCTGCTCTTGTGTGAAGTAAAACGCAACATTTTTCTACTTCAAAGATATATTATGGGACTTTTTTGGAACGAAAATGCGGGGATTATCAAATCACGCAAGCCCCGCACATTTTGCGCGGAAATCGGCAATTTATGCGGCGAAAGTGCGACATATTTAAAAAAAAAATGGGAACATTGCAAATGCGGACTTTGGCTGATTATGCGTTGAATTATGCGATCGCATTATCGCGTTTTTCTGGAGGGACTTTTTTTATCGTGCAATTTCTTTTTGTTTGAAGAATATTGTTTTAAACTGTTTTAATCGGTTAACGGTTAAAGTGCCGATATTATGAAAAAAATCACTTTTTTCTGGTGATTTGGGGTGTTATTTTGGGTCTCTGGTGCTTCCACACACATACAAACTTTGAAAAAATCCACCCATGGTGTTCTGAGTGAGATACGGTTTCTGAATGTGTCCTGCCTTCAGACTCCTGGTGAGCTGTTCAAAATATGCTGCTAGCGTTAGCATGCTAACGCCGTTCTCAATAGCAAAGCACTGCTACAACACACACAAGTTCACCATAATCTACAAAAGAACTACTTACATGTGCTCCCTCATTTAGAAGAAGTCTCCCAGCTAATCCTGCCTTGTTACTGACCAAAGTTGGAGAAACAGCCTTTCTTTTACTGTCTCTAGAGTTAGCTAGCTGACATGCTCTAGGATCTGAGCTACTGAGCATGTGCGAGTGCAATCAAAGATAGTACAGAAGAAAAGAGGTCTCACTCTGTAGCTAAAACAGAAACCAGGTGAAAAGAGGATCTGCAGCAGTGAGAGAGAGCTGTGCAGTACAACAACAATATGGTGTTTTTTGAAAATTAAACCATGTAAACCTATTCTGGTACAACCTCTAAAATACAATTATGAACCTGAAAATGAGCAGAATATGGGCGCTTTAAACGGTTAATCGTTAACATGCCTAATTCTTCCCTTTTGTCTCGTTTAACCGTTTCCTGTTCGGACAGGTCACGCCCGGCACGCCGCGGACGCCTCATGGCGCCACGCCCAGCATCCCCAGCAGGTCGCTGCCGGCCCGACAGCCCGCTAACGTTCTGGAGGAGGCCAGGACCAGGTGAGACGCAGCAAGCAGTGACCTCTGACACATCACGCGCTAACGAACGCTAACGAACGGACAGCAGGCGAACCGACTGTCCAGATGTACTACTTTTTTTTTATTTTACGGTGTTTTGTTGTGAAACGACGATGATAATAAAGATTTGTCCTGTTTTATGTCTCCGCATCGGTGACATTGCTGGCCGTTTGTTTTCGGGTTGTTAGTCCGTCCAATTCTTCTACAACGTGATATCTCTCTCTCTCTCTGTCTCTGTTTCTCTCTCTGTCTCTCTGTCTCTGTTTCTCTCTCTCTGTCTCTCTCTGTCTCTCTCTGTCTCTCTGTCTCTGTTTCTCTTTCTCTGTCTCTCTCTGTCTCTGTTTCTCTCTCTCTGTCTCTCTCTGTCTCTGTTTCTCTCTCTCTGTCTCTCTCTGTCTCTCTGTCTCTGTTTCTCTTTCTCTTTGTCGCTCTGTCTCTCTCTGTCTCTCTCTGTCTCTCTCTCTCTGTCTCTGTTTCTCTTTCTCTTTGTCGCTCTGTCTCTCTCTCCCTCTCTCTCTGTCCGTCTCTCCCTCTGTCTCTCTCTATCCCTCCCTCTCTCTCTTCCTCTCTCGGTCTCCATCTGTCTCTCTCTCTCCGTCTCTCTCTCTGTCTCTCTGTCTCTCTGTCTCTCTCTCCCTCTCTCTGTCTCTGTTTCTCCCTCTCTCTCTCTGTCTCTCTCTCTCTCTCTCCCTCTCTCTTTCCCTCTCTCTGTCTCTGTTTCTCCCTCTCTCTCTCCGTCTCTCTCTCTCTCTGTCTCTCTCTCCCTCTCTCTCTCTGTCTCTCTCTCTCTCTGTCTCTCTCTCCCTCTCTCCGTCTCTCTCTCACTCTCTCCGTCTCTCTCTCTGTCTCTCTCTCTCTCTCTCTGTCTCTCTCTCTCTCTCCGTCTCTCTCTCTCTCTCCGTCTCTCTCTCCCTCTCTCGTCTCTCTCTCTGTCTCTCTCTTTCTCTGTCTCTCTGTCTCTGTTTCTCCCTCTCTCTCTCCGTCTCTCTCTCCGTCTCCATCTGTCTCTCTCTCTCGAGCAATATTATATTGAAAGTGTTGCGATAAGTATGCAGTATTAAGTTTATTTTGTGGAGCGATGCGTCCTGTCCGTTGGCTGTATGGCTTAGTTGTGTTTGATTTAGAGCCCGCTTGAAACGCTGTAACGATCATCATTTTATTGGCCAGTTACCGTGGTTACCGTGGTTACCGTGCCACTTGCACATCAGCGCACGGGGCCCCTACGTGACAAACCCTATATAGCGTACCACGTGTGTGCATATTTCGAGAGAGTGACAGTTTAAGTGAAGAAATGGATAGAGACAACAAAACGGAACGAATCAGAGAAGCGAAAGAAAAGTTGTCCTGTTCTCTTTATTTATTTGATACTGTACAACCAGTAAAACACGTTCTGTATTTATTTACATTTATTTTTATTTTATTATATTCATGTTATACCAGTCCAATATGACAAACCTTGTGTTGCATTTGTTATTTACATAGTTGTTTCTATTTTGATGCATTTTCCCATAACTTTTGTAATTTTACATGTTAAAAAATATCGAAATGAATATCAATATCGCAATATTCATAATCGATATCGCAATATCTTATTTTATCGATGTCGTGCAACCCTACCTCCTGCATCCTCTCTCGTGCGTCCTCAGAGATCCCTCCTCTATCCTCTCTCATAGCTCCTCAGAGATCCCTCCTCTATCCTCTCTCATAGCTCCTCAGAGATCCCTCCTCTATCCTCTCTCATAGCTCCTCAGAGATCCCTCCTCTATCCTCTCTCATAGCTCCTCAGAGATCCCTCCTCCATCCTCTCTCATAGCTCCTCAGAGATCCCTCCTCCATCCTCTCTCATAGCTCCTCAGAGATCCATCCTCTCTCATAGCTCCTCAGAGATCCCTCCTCCATCCTCTCTCATAGCTCCTCAGAGATCCCTCCTCCATCCTCTCTCATAGCTCCTCAGAGATCCCTCCTCTATCCTCTCTCATAGCTCCTCAGAGATCCCTCCTCCATCCTCTCTCATAGCTCCTCAGAGATCCCTCCTCCATCCTCTCTCATAGCTCCTCAGAGATCCCTCCTCCATCCTCTCTCATAGCTCCTCAGAGATCCCCTCCTCCATCCTCTCTCATAGCTCCTCAGAGATCCCTCCTCCATCCTCTCTCATAGCTCCTCAGAGATCCCTCCTCCATCCTCTCTCATAGCTCCTCAGAGATCACCTCCTCCATCCTCTCTCATAGCTCCTCAGAGATCACCTCCTCCATCCTCTCTCATAGCTCCTCAGAGATCCCTCCTCCATCCTCTCTCATAGCTCCTCAGAGATCCCTCCTCCATCCTCTCTCATAGCTCCTCAGAGATCCCTCCTCCATCCTCTCTCATAGCTCCTCAGAGATCCCTCCTCCATCCTCTCTCATAGCTCCTCAGAGATCACCTCCTCCATCCTCTCTCATAGCTCCTCAGAGATCCCTCCTCCATCCTCTCTCATAGCTCCTCAGAGATCCCTCCTCCATCCTCTCTCATAGCTCCTCAGAGATCCCTCCTCCATCCTCTCTCATAGCTCCTCAGAGATCACCTCCTCCATCCTCTCTCATAGCTCCTCAGAGATCACCTCCTCCATCCTCTCTCATAGCTCCTCAGAGATCACCTCCTCCATCCTCTCTCATAGCTCCTCAGAGATCCCTCCTCCATCCTCTCTCATAGCTCCTCAGAGATCCCTCCTCCATCCTCTCTCATAGCTCCTCAGAGATCACCTCCTCCATCCTCTCTCATAGCTCCTCAGAGATCCCTCCTCCATCCTCTCTCATAGCTCCTCAGAGATCCCTCCTCCATCCTCTCTCATAGCTCCTCAGAGATCCCTCCTCCATCCTCTCTCATAGCTCCTCAGAGATCCCTCCTCCATCCTCTCTCATAGCTCCTCAGAGATCCCTCCTCCATCCTCTCTCATAGCTCCTCAGAGATCCCTCCTCCATCCTCTCTCATAGCTCCTCAGAGATCCCTCCTCCATCCTCTCTCATAGCTCCTCAGAGATCCCTCCTCCATCCTCTCTCATAGCTCCTCAGAGATCCCTCCTCCATCCTCTCTCATAGCTCCTCAGAGATCACCTCCTCCATCCTCTCTCATAGCTCCTCAGAGATCCCTCCTCCATCCTCTCTCATAGCTCCTCAGAGATCCCTCCTCCATCCTCTCTCATAGCTCCTCAGAGATCCCTCCTCCATCCTCTCATAGCTCCTCAGAGATCCCCTCCTCCCTCCTCATAGCTCAGAGATCCCCTCCTCCATCCTCACTCATAGCTCCTCAGAGATCCCCTCCTCCATCCTCTCTCATAGCTCCTCAGAGATCACCTCCTCCATCCTCTCTCAGAGATCCCTCCTCTATCCTCTCTCATAGCTCCTCAGAGATCACCTCCTCCATCCTCTCTCATAGTTCCTCAGAGATCCCTCCTCCATCCTCTCTCATAGCTCCTCAGAGATCCCTCCTCCATCCTCTCTCATAGCTCCTCAGAGATCCCTCCTCCATCCTCTCTCATAGCTCCTCAGAGATCCCTCCTCCATCCTCTCTCATAGCTCCTCAGAGATCCCCCCTCCATCCTCTCATAGCTCCTCAGAGATCCCTCCTCCATCCTCTCTCATAGCTCCTCAGAGATCCCTCCTCCATCCTCTCTCATAGCTCCTCAGAGATCCCTCCTCCATCCTCTCTCATAGCTCCTCAGAGATCCCTCCTCCATCCTCTCTCATAGCTCCTCAGAGATCCCTCCTCCATCCTCTCTCATAGCTCCTCAGAGATCCCTCCTCCATCCTCTCTCATAGCTCCTCAGAGATCCCTCCTCCATCCTCGCTCATAGCTCCTCTTATGTGTCTCTCCAGGCTGCACGTGTCCTCGGTGCCGGAGTCTCTCCCCTGCAGAGAGCAGGAGTTTCAGGACATCTACAGCTTCGTGGAGAGCAAGATCGTAGATGGCACGGGCGGGTAAGATCCGGATCAAGGTCCCTGGTTCTCAGGTTCCCAAAGTCTTGGACTTGGGACTCTGAGTCCCACCCTCTCCTACAAACTACAAAGCAGCTTTTGTTGGTTACAGACTAAAAACGGTCAGATTCGATACTTGTTTAAATACTTTAACCCATTTAGGCCTAAAACATCTGCTAAAAAAGGCCTTTTATGCCTAAGTACTTTTCTGTAAACCCCCTCCCAAAACCTAAGGGTTTCCAGAAATATTTGTAAAAAGCCTACTAAAATCTTAATTTCTCAGGCTCTATAGCAGATAAAAACATGAAATAAAAAGTATTTGAGAGCTTACTTCTTTGGCTTTCAACTTGACTGACTTTCTTGGCCATAATCTTCAACTGCATTTAAAAGAATCTATAAAACAACAAAAATGACGCAGATGCATGTTCAGGTCTTAAAGGTAAACACACACAGATGTGTGATCAGGTTTGAATGGGTTCTCAAACAGGAAACCTGTCTACATTCCCTAAAACCGAGGTTTCTTTAACCCTTTTGCGTCACTCAAGAAGTTGCTCTGATGTCTTCATAGGACAAAAATGTTCACGTTAGAAAAATTCTATAGAATTATGTTTTTAATATTGTTGTTAAATCTATTAACCCACTTCAGTCCTGATCATAACTCACAATTATTTACTCATTTTCAGGATTTTAACACTTTTAAAGAGGGGATTTCCCCAGTGTGGGATGAATAAAGTCTATCTTATCTTATGATAGGGATGCTCCGAATCCATCGGCATCATTTATCTTGGTGCCACACCTTGCATTCAGCTGTTGGCTTACTGCCACTGTTTACAAAGTTATTGAAAGCAAAACTAATGACAAAAGGCACAACTCTGGGAGGACTTGCTGCCGCCATCGGCAATGCATTTTTTTATGTGTGAGTGTGCGCACATAGGCGGATGCGTTACGTTGCACTTTATGGCCAAGGGCAGAGGACATACAGCTTGTCATACGTTTCCCCGTATATGCGCCAATAAAAGAAAATAGAAATACATGAATACATTTAGATTTAAAAAGCAATAATTGCATGAAAACAGGTTGTTGACGAGTCTCGAAGCTCGAGTCCGAGTCATGTCTGAAGTCTTTTGGGTCGAGTCCGAGTCAAGTCTGAAGTCAGCTGTTTGTGCGACTTAAGTGCGACTCGAGTCCGAGTCTCAGACTCGAGTCCCCATCTCTGCTCCTAGGCTGTGGAATGACTTTCCTCTCTCGCTACGTTGTGTGGATTCTGTCGAATCTTTTAAAAAGCAGCTGAAGACTCTGCTGTTCAAGCAGGCTTTTACTTAGTTGAGGGGTTTTTATGGTTGTTTATGTTTTCTATTTGTATTTCAATTAGCTCGTATTGTGACTTCTTGTGTTGTATTGCATTTTATTGTGAAGCACTTTGTGATTTTTTTAATTTTTTTTATCTGTGAAAGGTGCTAAGACAAATACACTTTACTTACTTACTTATTCTCCCTCCTGCTTGTGTCTCAGGTGCATGTACATCTCCGGTGTTCCCGGCACCGGTAAGACGGCCACGGTCCACGAGGTGATGCGCTGCCTGCAGCACGCGGCCGACGTGGACGAGATCCCTCCTTTCCTCTTCATCGAGATCAACGGGATGAAGATGACGGACCCTCATCAGGCCTACGTCCAGATCCTGCAGGTGAGAGCAGCGAACGCCACGACACCAAAAGTCAAGAAATCTCGTAAAAAAACAAAAAAACAAAACTGAAGTCTCTGGTGAGTTCACAGACTTTGACTAAATGGCTGGCAGTTTCCATCAGGGCTGCACAACATATGGTTTCTTTATCGTCATGGCGATATCGCAATAATAAACAAATCGCTAGGGCCGGGTACCGAATGCAATACTTTTTTTCGGCACCGACCGAATTGCATACCTGCAAACTTGTTTCGCTTTTTGGCGAAAATCGCAGTTTTTAACGGGAAACTGTCATCCACGTGAATCGTGTTTTTATTTTGGGGTGGGGGGGGGGGGTCCGAGACCCGGTGCTAATACGGCACCAGTGACTTAACGACCGTTATCTAACGGACCGAATAGCAACGCGGATTTCGGTGCCTTATTTAGGAGCCACTTAAATGCCTCCGCTTCTCTCTGATGCTCCGAAAACGGATCCGACGACATCCTTTGCTTTTTTTGATAACTCTGCAAACCCTTGGTGTTCTCTCAATGAGCTTCATGAGGTAGTCACCTGAAATGGTTTTACCTTCACAGGTGTGCTTTGTCAGGGTTCATTAGTGGAATTATTTCCCTTATTAATAAAAAAGCAAAGGGTGGCTACTTTGAGGAATCTAAAATATAAGACATGTTTTCAGTTATTTCACACTTTTTTGTTAAGTACATAATTCCATATGTGTTCATTCATAGTTTTGATGCCTTCAGTGAGAATCTACAATGTAAATAGTCATGAAAATAAAAAGGAAACACATTGAATGAGAAGCTGTGTCCAAACTTTTGGCCTGTACTGTAAGTGCACAATAATAAACAAACGCGATGTGTTCACTGACCGGTCTGGTCTGGTCTCTGCAGAAGCTGACGGGTCAGAAGGCCACGGCCGACCACGCGGCAGCGCTGCTGGAGAAGAGATTCAGCAACGCTGCTCCCAGGAAGGAGACCACGGTGCTGCTGGTGGACGAGGTAAGAACCTCAGACAGGAATCACACTGTGTGTGTGTGTGTGGTAGAGTGAGTGAGAGAGTGATGGTGATTATCTTCAGAATGAGTAGTGACTCTAGAGTCCTAGTGAGAGAACCAAAGTGTCTCCCCTGTTCTTTCTGACCACGGTGGGAAATCTGTAGAAAGTAACATGAAAAGAAAAGACTCAAGTAAAGTACAAGTACCTCAACATTTGGACTGAAGTACAGACAGTACTGGAGTATATGTACTTAGTTACTACTTCTGGATAAATCAATGCACTCTCTGTCTTAAAGGAGCACGCAGACTAATTGGGACTTTGTCTTATTCACCGTAACCCCCAGAGTTAGACAAGTCCATACATACCCTTCTCATCTCATTGTGTGCTGTAATGCTGTCTGACGGCTCCAGCATTAGCTTAGCCTAGCACAGGACCTGCAGGTGAATGGTTCCAGCTAGCCTACTGCTCCGAATAAGTGACAAAATAACACCAACATGTTCCTATTTACATGTTGTGATTTGTAGAGTCACAGCGTGTACAAAAAACAACGTAACACGAGACACAGCCATCTTCTAACTGTAAACAAACCGGGAACTATATTCTCAGACAGGCTTGCTGCGAGCATATCACTCCGCCCAAGTACTATATTCTTCCGCCTGAGAATATAGTTCCCGGTTTTTTTACAGTTAAAAGATGGCTGTGTGTCATGTTACGTTGTTTTTTGTACACGCTGTGACTCTACAAATCACAACATGTAAATAGGAACATGTTGGTGTTATTTTGTCACTTATTCGGAGCAGTAGGATTACTGGAACCATTCACCTGCATGATCTGTGATGGGCTGATGCCGCTGGAGCCGTCAGACAGCCTTACAGCACGCACGGAGATGAGAAGGGTATGTATGGACTTATCTAACTCTGGGGGTTACCGTGAATAAGCTAAATTCCCAATAAGTCGGCGTGTTCCTTTAAGAAGTCTTGTGTTTAACTTGGAGAAGGTTCCCTGCTTTAACCGTGTGTGTTTGTGTGTGTTGGGCCGTAGTTGGACCTGTTGTGGACCAGGAAGCAGAACGTCATGTACAACCTCTTTGATTGGCCCACGCGGCGCCACGCCCGCCTGGTGGTGCTGACCATCGCCAACACCATGGACCTGCCGGAGAGGATCATGATCAACAGAGTGGCCAGCAGACTGGTGAGAGAGAGAGAGAGCTGCTGTCCTTCTTAAAGGGACAGTTCACATGTTAGGAAATGTGACTGTACGTGGTTGGGACTTTGGGGTTTTAAAGGGTTAAGGTCCTCGCACTACTGAGTCCGAAATTTACGTGCAAAATTTCCAGACATTAAAAAAAGAAATATGACCTTGCGTTGTGTCTGTCAGTCGTGTTTACACACCTCCTCCGGGGGAAAAAAAACATTTTGATGTGTTTTGACGAAGAGAAGTATGAGCCGATCCAGAAACGCAGCACAGAAACACTCTTGCAGAGTGCAATGTATGATTTCATAACTCAAGATAGTCTGCTGTCAAGATGGTAATAACCAGGAGGATGATGAGGGGAAGAGGAGAACGCAGAAGAAGAACCCTTGACAGAAAAACGTTTCTTTCAAAGTCAAGTTTATTTCATCCATAAAAATGGAAATTACAGTGCTCACACCCGCCTAATACAATACAATACATAAATACAATACAAAATGTATAAAGATATACGTTTAAAGTGCTTGTTGTGCTGTCTGATAGACTGAGGTATGAAAAGAGAGAGCATACCGCTTAGTTTGTGTCACAGGAGGCCTTAGCCTACCACTGCGTTCCATAACTCTACCAGTCAGATTATCATCATATTCCTTGGGACACCTTGAACTTGTGAACCTCGGCACTTTATGACAGACTCTAAATGCACTTTATAAAAGACTCCACGCACCTTACAAAAGACTATTTGCACTTTATTAGACTCTCCATGCTTTGGATGCCCTTTAAGCTCAATTTGCACATTTTCTTTTACTGGTTAAATGTTTGTAATTGTGGTATTGTTTATATTAATTGTTGTTTTAATGTTGCCCACTGTATGTTTAAATGTAACCTATAATTTGTAATTTGTAAAACCTTGAATAAAGCTCTTTAAAAAAAAAAAAGAATGCAGACAGAAAAAAAGAGCAGAAGAGGACAGAGAGAGAGAGAGGACAGCCAATTCAAAATATATCAAAAGTATAATAGAAAGTATGTTGTTGCGTTTCATTGGGCATGTTTAAGTGGGTATGTGGAAATCCTGGAGCTTTAAGTGGGTATACTGTGTATACCTGCGTATCACTTAGACTGCACCACTGTTTAGGAGGGTTTGGGGGGTTTTTGACGTTGACTGCACCGCTGCCACTCGGGATACGTGACGCTGTGTTTGTGTGAAACGCCTCCAGGGTCTGACCAGGATGTCCTTCCAGCCGTACAGCTTCAAGCAGCTGCAGCAGATCATCATGTCGCGGCTCAACAAGGTGAAGGCCTTCGAGCAGGACGCGCTCCAGCTGGTGTCCAGGAAGGTAAACAACATCTTTCACACCTTCTGAATTTGACCAGTCGAATGTCAGCAACCTAAATCTTACTTTTTACTCATTTTTTTTATTTATTTTATATTTATTTTTTTTTTTTTATTCTGAAACTTCCAATATTATGATCTGAATTTGTTGACCATTTACGAAATTTGTTCAAATTCAGAAATACCGTATTTTCCGGACTATACGTCACACTTTTTTTTCCCATAGTTTGGCTGGTCCTGCGACTTGTGTGACTTATATATTTATATATATATATATATATATATATATATATATATATATAATTGAACATGTTAATTCCTACTTAGTGACATGAACCAAGCAGTAAACATTACCGTCTACAGCCGCGAGAATGAGCGCTCTTAGGCTTGTGACAACTACAGTATATGCCGCTCCTGTACCCCTGAAAAAATTAACTAAAAACCTTAAAGGTATTGTGGAGGATTTTCCCGTATTTTAGAAAAGAACCGCCCTCTGTACCTTTTGAAAAAATGCACATGTGCAACCATCTGCCTGCTCCAGAGAGGGAACGCCTATTAAACGTGTGCACGAGAACCTATGTGTACCCGGTCGACCGTTCTCTGGGACATGTTTTCATGCTAATCGGATGTGTTTGTAGGTTGAAACAAGCTAGCTGATTAGCTTACAACGCTAGCTAGTATTTGGGGCAGAGGGTAAAGTAAAAATAAATCTCTATTTCTACACCACTAACAAGGCTCAAAAGAGCACCACACTTCCACGGTAGCATAATGAGGGTCCCTACATGTAAACCGAAGCATTGAGAACTTTGTAAGTGTACAGACAGTTTATTACAAAGATAGTTTAGAACGACAGTACCGTTCACGTATACAGTCAGGCGCCATCTTAGGCCGTGTAACCAGTAACATAGCTCAAGTAGGGCGTTCGTGGTTCTCTTCCAAAGAGGCCATCATATTAGAATTCCTCATGAGGGCGACAGAAACTACCTACTATAGCTTTAAAGTGCCCATATTATGAAAAAAACTTTTCTTTATCACTTTTTCTGGTGATTTGGGGTGTTATTTTGTGTCTCTGGTGCTTCCACACACATAAAAACTTTGAAAAAAATCCATCCGTGCTGTTCTGAGTGAGATCTGGTTTCTGAATGTGTTCCTGCCTTCAGTCTCCTGTTGAGCTGGTCAAAATGTGCACGGCTTTCTACGGCACTAGCCGGAACGAGGTGGCTAACCGCAACCGTTAGCTCGTAGCAGTAGCGTTAACGCTAGCATGCTACCTCGTTCTCAATAGCAAAGCACTGCTACAACACACACTAGTTCACCATAATCTCCAAAAGAACTACTTCCATAATGTGCTCCCTGGTTTAGAAGAAGTCTCCCAGCTAATCCTGCCTTGGAACTGACTGAAGTTGGAGAAACAGCCTTCTTTTACTGTCTCTAGAGTTAGCTAGCTGACATGAGCTACTGCGCATGTGCGAGTGCAATCAAAGATGGTACAGAAGAAGAAAAGAGGTCTCACTCTGTAGTGAGGTATATTGTCATCTTATTGTATCTGCATATTCTATATGATTTGTATTTAAGCTTTGGGTAACAAAGAAACCCAGATGAACTTTACTTTCAGAAGACACCTCTCTTGAAAACATCTGTGGTGCATTATCAATGGACTCTTAGACAGAGCCAGTTGGCATGAAGCCATTGGTCAGTTATCGATCCCACCCCAATCTATGGAATATAGATATGCAGTCCACACGCAAAGAACTTTAGAGTGACTTTTGAGAATCTGGGTAGCTGTCGCTCTCCGAGGTCTGCAGGGCTTGTCAATTGATGCTGATTTCTTCGATGTAAATAAACCTTTTATAATGAAGAGACAGTGTCGGCGGATTCCTTTCCAAACAGCAACGCGCCATCGATACTAATTAAACAACAGTAGCTAAAACAGAGACCTGAACACAGGGTGAAAAGAGGAGCTGCAGCAATGTGCAGTACAAACAATAATATGATGATTTCTGAAAATTAAACCATGTAAACCTATTCTGGTACAACCTTAAAATACAAATTATGAACCTGAAAATGAGCACAATATGGGCGCTTTAAGTACTTACTGGCTTGAGTTCCTTCCCTCACAGTTGTCCTCTCGTCTCGTAGGTGGCCGCTCTGTCGGGCGACGCTCGCCGCTGTCTGGACATCTGTCGCCGGGCGACGGAGATCTGCGAGCACGCTGCGGCCGAGCCCTCCGGCTCAGGATTGGTGGGAATGAGCCACGTCATGGAGGCGCTGGACGAGATGTTTTCCTCCGCCTACATCACGGCCATCAAGTGAGACTCTCTCTCTTTAACTGACATCAATAGACCTTTTTCACGGAAGACATGTTGACATGTCAGAGTAGGAACAACAGGTGTGTTCAGACCCATTACTGATGGCTGCATTCCACTTAGGAGAGACCCTGGTATTAAACCATTACTGATGGCTGCATTCCACTTAGGAGAGACCCTGGTATTAAACCATTAATGATGGCTGCATTCCACTTAGGAGAGGTCCTGGTATTAAACCATTACTGATGGCTGCATTCCACTTAGGAGAGACCCTGGTATTAAACCATTACTGATGGCTGCATTCCACTTAGGAGAGACCCTGGTATTAAACCATTACTGATGGCTGCATTCCACTTAGGAGAGACCCTGGTATTAAACCATTACTGATGGCTGCATTCCACTTAGGAGAGACCCTGGTATTAAACCATTACTGATGGCTGCATTCCACTTAGGAGAGACCCTGGTATTAAACCATTAATGATGGCTGCATTCCACTTAGGAGAGGTCCCTGGTATTGTTCATGCTGACTCACTGAAATATCTTACTGGGACACTTGATGGAACTGAGCCATCGTTAAGGTTATCAGTGTCAGCTGTGCTCTTCCTACTATGACGAGTCAACATGTCTGCTGGGAAGAAGGTCCGTGACGGAGCTGTAAAGTCTGGATGAGATAACGTGGCTCGTCTGTGTCTTCAGGTGCGCGTCGTTGCAGGAGCAGCTCTTCCTCAGGGCCGTCATCGCTGAGTTTCGGCGGCTGGGATTGGAGGAGGCCACGTTCCAACAGGTAGAAACCAGCGGTCTCTAATAGAGAGGTGAAGTGGGACCTCAACTCTGGGGAAAAAAAATATGAACGGGTGTCAATGGGGAAAGACATATAATTTGTTGATCCTGTTTGAATTGAGCCATGATTTACACATATGATGTTTAGTTTTAGTTTATTTGTTTATCTCGAACAATCAACAATGTTGCAAAACATAAAAAAAACATAAGATAAAACACAAACAATCAGAATCTAAGAAAAACAACAACAAAAAAAGACAAACTATAAAAACGATTCGTTCGAGAAGGAGCAGGCAGAAGCAAATAGCTTATTTGGACCTGCCCCTTATTTCCCAAAATTACATTATACAAAGTAAAATAGATATTTTGGTATATAAATAGATTTATATACCAAATATAGCATACAATCTTTCGGTCTTACAGTAATTTACAACAATACAATTATATACAACAATACAATTGTTCATCAGTTTAATACAGGGGTCACCAACACCAGGTAGCCCTCAGGCCTGTTCTAAAAAATAAAAATTGAATATTGATATTATCGGTTTCCCACCTTGTTAAGTCGTTGATAATTATTGTGAGAAATCATTAACATGATCAGTGTTTTCCACATAAATGAGAATCATTAATCATTAATAACATATATAACTATCATTAATCATATATAACTAAAGGCAAACTGAGCACATTTGTTATTTCAGAAGAGCGTATCAAACTGGTAGCCCTTCGTATGACTCAATACCCATGAAGTAGCTCTCAGTTTAGTAAAGGTTGGGGACCCCTGGTTTAATAGATCATTTTGCAAGCCAAGAAAGTCTCAGAAAGTGTATTGTTAAACTGTTGAAGTATGATACTGTGAAAATACGTAATTAGAAAGACTCTTCAAAGTCTCATGGATAACGTCTCGCTGTAACGTTACTCTAATGAGCCGAGGATCTCGTTTGTTCTTTTGCTTCTCTGCTGAAAACACCGGATAAAACACAGCAGGTAAGCTAACGTTACATGTGTTGTGGAACAGAGCTAAGCTAGCTCGCTAGCTAGCGAGCTAGCGAGCAAGTTGAGCATCAAGCTAGGTGAGGTAGATTGTGTGAGATGGGAGATGTAGTCCACTGAGAGATGTAGTCCACTGAGAGATGTAGTCCACTGGGAGATGTAGTCCACTGGGAGATGTAGTCCACTGGGAGATGTAGTTCACTGAGAGATGTAGTCCACTGGGAGATGTAGTCCACTGAGCAGTTTCACACTAAACTAAGCGGTCATATGACAAACCTACGGCTAACTGAGACTTTCTTCGGTTGAAAAATGATCTTTTAAATTGACGAACATCATATTTCAAACGTGATCTAAAACATTATGTCTCTCCCCGTTCACTAATGTTTATATTTTTTCCGAATTAAGGTGCCATGAGGTCCACCCACTGGTAGGGGAGTGACTTCGCCTCTCTATAGACCGTATAAAAACATCTGGGGATAAATCCCGCTCCCCTCAGTGTTAGCGTCAAATAAATGTTTCCACAAAGATGGTTTCTGTCATTTATGGTAGTTCTGATCACGCTGATATTCACGTGTTACTTTTTCTCATCAGTTTGGTTTTTATTAGTTATTTGATGCTCTAAAAACGGACTGAAACTTCATGGTTAACAGCTGGGATTGACTCGCGATTGGTCAGGTGGGTGTATGGGCGGGACATTAAAGGTGCCTAGGCTAGTAGTCCTTACCTAGGTACTGTCAGGGCACGCCCTCCTACTCTGCTTCTGACTGGCTAGTAGTCCTTACCTAGGTACTGTCAGGGCACGCCCTCCTACTCTGCTTCTGACTGGCTAGTAGTCCTTACCTAGGTACTGTCAGGGCACGCCCTCATACTCTGCTTCTGACTGGCTAGTAGTCCTTACCTAGGTACTGTCAGGGCACGCCCTCATACTCTGCTTCTGACTGGCTAGTAGTCCTTACCTAGGTACTGTCAGGGCACGCCCTCATACTCTGCTTCTGACTGGCTAGTAGTCCTTACCTAGGTACTGTCAGGGCACGCCCTCATACTCTGCTTCTGACTGGCTAGTAGTCCTTACCTAGCTACTGTCAGGGCACGCCCTCATACTCTGCTTCTGACTGGCTAGTAGTCCTTACCTAGGTACCGAGCATGTGCGACTCCGAACAAAAATGTTACAGAAGTGAGATGTCTCACTCTGTAGCTGAAACAGAGAGCTCAACACACAGGGTGAATAGAGGAGCTGCAGCAATGTGCAGTACAACAAAAATATGGTGTTTTTTGAAAATTAAACCATGTAAACCTATTCTGATATAACCTCTAAAATACAATTTATGGACCTGGAAATGAGCAGAATTTGAGCCCTTTTAAACTGCAACCGTAGTAGTGTGGGTGTAGCCTAAAAGCCCCCCCCTCTCCCTGTGTGTCCCCCAGGTGTTCGTGCAGCACCAGGCTCTGTGCCGGGTGGAGGGTCTGCAGCCCGTCAGCGTATCGGAGGGCCTGGCGGTGTGCCAGCGTCTGGGAGCCTGCAGGCTGCTGCTGCTGGAGCCCAGCCGCCTCGGGGTCCTGCAGCGAGTCCGCCTCAACGTCAGCCAGGACGACGTGCTGTTCGCCCTGAAGGCCGACTGAAGGAGGCTCCTCTTCAGACCCATTCAAACAGAGTTATACACACACACACACACACACACTCACACTCACACACACACACACACTGAACATTTCAGCTTTTTAAACCTTAAATCACTTCTTGTGTTTAACTTCAGACAGACACTTTTGAATTTGTTATTTTTTTGTTGTTGTTGTCATGTCCCCAGTTTAAAATGAGATTTTTCCTCTTTCTGGGATTATTTTTAAAGTTGTATAGTGCATCTTATCTTTATGTATCAATGTATATGTAATAAAACCCCCGTCTTTAATATGAACTGCACTTTGATTGTTGTTCTTGCTGTAAAAGAATGAATACAAATACACATACATGGACTGAATGTCCTGTTATTGTGTATATCAGGGGTGTCAAACTCATTTTCACTAAGGGCCACACTGGGGAAAAAAATAATCCCATCAAGGGCCAGACATGTACATTTTATTGACATGCTTTTATTTAATTGAACAAGGTCAAACCTCTGTATTATCGCATTGGGGGAAAAAAAACGTCAAAAAAACATCTGAAAAAGTGGCAAAAATGCTGAAAAAAGCGCCAAAAACTTCAGATAAAGCAACAAAAATTAGTCTTAATCTATTATGAAGCTAAATTAATATGTGGGTTGAGTTTGACACATGTGGTGTATATATTCAGAGATCCAGCTGCTGAGTGTGGGACATTATAACTGCCGTCAGGTTTGTGGGCCTTGAAACCTAATTTGTGGTCACTGAGAAGACCTTCAAGGTAACCGTCACAAGGAAAACATGACTCGGGTTTTTTTTGGTTTTAACGATGTAGCAGAGCGAGTAGTGAGATGTCACAATCAGGGCTGCAACTAACAATCATTTTCTGGATTAATTGATGAATTTGTCAGAAAAATGTGGATCAGTGTTTCCCAAAAAGCACAAGGTAAGGTCCTCAAATGTCCTCTAAATACTTTCTACTTGTGCTCAACCACATCTTTAAAAGTGAAATAATATAATATTGTACTTTCTACTACTCAACAATAAATAATAATAATAGTAAAACAATATAATCAACTCGATAAGATATTGGTTCCTAGGGGGAAAGTTGACAAGCTACCTACTAGAATATAAAGTTATCAAAATGAGCTCCACCTTTACCGGCTGCAAGAGTAAAGTGTAATACAAAAAGTAGTTACTTCCATAACTGTTATTTTTTTTTCCATTTTCTTTATTTATTTAAACAGGGACAACGTAGAATATACATTAACCTTAGACAGGAGAGATGCATTATGCCAGGTTGTAGCACATGTGCTAGTTTCCACCTGTAGTCCCGGGGCAGGCTGATGTCAACAAATGAATTTAACAACACATTTATCCCAAAACCAACATTAAAATGATCCCACCCTTCATTCATTCCTCAGCATTCATTTACAAATACACTCCCACATACACATAAATTACTATACATTATGTGAGCATGTTTGTTTTAAAAGAAGCCATGTTTTGGCCCGATATGAAAAAAATGTTGGGGGATATTTGTTGTAAACACACAAACAGCAACCCTTTATGTAAATGCATTCATGTCTGCAACATGTTAATGTTTATGGGTGCATCTGTAACATATAGCTGAATGGGTTAAGGTTAAATTCTACTAAATTGGAACAACTACGCAATCTACTGTTAAAGGTTGTACCTGCTTCGAGTAGTTGTAGCGCAGCATTATGGGAAATTACTAACAGCAACTCCAACCAGGTAAAATGTCTTGAAAAACACTCAAAAGTTGACCTAGTTTGTTAGATATAATAGTCTGGAGTTAATTTGGCAATGTTTGTATCTAGTTAGCAGTTTTATTTATTAATCTGGCTGTTATCAAGCTGACAAGACATCTGACATTGGTTACACATAAGTCAAAGTCAGTCATAAGGTAGTTATCCATAGTATGAATGGATAGTTTCATGTGAGCACAAAATGCGCAATAGTTAATTCACAAAGCATTATTGTGTGCATAATATAAAAGTAAAATGTTTGGGTGCATAAGAGAATACGTGCTCTTCATTAGAAGTGTGTTTGGCTCTTACAAACAGCCTTCAAATAAACTGGTATTTAAAGGGTTAAAATCCTGAAAATGATTGAATGTTTGGTGGCTTTGATTAGGTTAGAAGTTGTTAAAGTGATTTATGAAAATATATATATATATACATGATTTAACAGTTTCTGTGT
>CM046795.1:36563520-36621020 GCA_025617405.1 Perca schrenkii
ATATGTTACAGATGCACCCATAAACATGTTGCAGACATTAATGCATTTACATAAAGGGTTGCTGTTTGTGTGTTTACAACAAATATATTTCATATAACACGGATCTCTGAATATATACAATAACAGGACATTCAGTCCGTGAAAAAAGTTCTGATAGTTTTTCTATTCATTTTTTTACAGCAAGAAAAAACAATCAAAGTGCAGCTCACATTAAAGACAGGGTTGTATTGCATATCCATTGAAACATAGAAAATACGATGCACTATATGGGACTCTGCCGTGTAGATGGTGTAAGTGAAGGAATAGTTTAAAGATGTTTGTCAAAGAAAAGAGAATATAGATTAAAATATCACCCTCACACAGTACATAGATCTTTTCATCCACTTTTATTACAGTATAACATTCATGTTAAAAGTAGAAAAGATGGCTCTCAGTTTCCCTCATGGTACCACATCGGTCATGGTGGATGATTCTGTGTGAGTCTGGGTTTTATTTCTGTGAACACAGGAGAGTTTCACTGACAGAGTTTCAAGACAAGCAAAGAAACACAACCACAATGTTTATTAAAGGTGCTTTAAGAGATGTCACATGTTTTTTTTAGGCTACAACATTATTTGTCACATACAGCAAACATCTCCTCACTATCTGCTAGCTGCCTGTCCCCTGAACACACTGTAAAAAACATCTCCTCACTATCTGCTAGCTGCCTGTCCCCTGAACACACTGTAAAAAAAACTTGGTCTCTGTAGACAGCCCAGGCTCCACAAACTGCGACAAAAACAAACTGTGCCAACCTGCACCACCAAACATAACAGTGTTCCAGCCAATAACCAACAAGAAGGATTTGGTTGTGAGGAGATGTTTTTTACAGTGTGTTCAGGGGACAGGCAGCTAGCAGATAGTGAGGAGATGTTTTTTACAGTGTGTTCAGGGGACAGGCAGCTAGCAGATAGTGAGGAGATGTTTTTTACAGTGTGTTCAGGGGACAGCTAGCAGATAGTGAGGAGATGTTTTTTACAGTGTGTTCAGGGGACAGGCAGCTAGCAGATAGTGAGGAGATGTTTTTTACAGTGTGTTCAGGGGACAGCTAGCAGATAGTGAGGAGATGTTTTTTACAGTGTGTTCAGGGGACAGGCAGCTAGCAGATAGTGAGGAGATGTTTTTTACAGTGTGTTCAGGGGACAGCTAGCAGATAGTGAGGAGATGTTTTTTACAGTGTGTTCAGGGGACAGCTAGCAGATAGTGAGGAGATGTTTTTTACAGTGTGTTCAGGGGACAGGCAGCTAGCACATAGTGAGGAGATGTTTTTTACAGTGTGTTCAGGGGACAGGCAGCTAGCAGATAGTGAGGAGATGTTCGCTGTATGTGAGAAAAAATGTTGTAGCCTAAAAGACGCGTGACATTGCTTAGAGCACCTTTAATAACCAGAAGTGATGTATGGGAGGTTTGGCTGACTCAGGATAAACCTCAGGAAACCAGCAGCGCTACGACTTCACCTACCTTCACTTAAAGCAGCGTTTCCTACAGAAACCCCACCCGATGATGATGATGATGAGGATGAGGATGAAGGAGATGATAATTGGCAGCAGTGATTGTGGAGCATCTGTTAGACACAGACAGCAAAGATGTAATTCCACTGTTTTGGCCAATTTGTAAAATAGGCTTCAAAGCCCAGCACCAATAGTCTCTACATTTACGTTTACATTTATTTCACACGTCATCAAGTACAATGATCATATACAAAGCGCGTGAAATGGGGAACCCCAAATAAGCTACTAAAAGCTTTTCGGAGGGGGCCCAATAACAATAAACAACAACAAAAAAGTTACAAACCAAAAACTCAATTTACCAAAATACAAAATAATAAATACAACAAAATACAAACATACTTAAACTAACAAACAAATACTACAAACAATCAACGAACAATCCCAGCACAAACTAAAACAGTTAAAAAGTAATTAGCAATCATACATATGAGCAATTTTTCCTTTAGGCTTTTCTTGAAGATGGAGATAGAATACGACACTTTTAAGTTTTCCTCAAGCTCGTTCCAAATCTGCGGTCCCCTACAAACTATACTCATATATACTATACATGTGTTCCTAGCTACCTGTGGGAGAGGAAATGAGGCTCGTGCATTATGCGCCCACTTCTACAACGACTGAGATTTATAAAACAAACATTAGGCATACGTGCCTCCTTATAAATCTGACAGAAAGAACGTGTCTGCATAACTCTGACTGTGTGCGTAAACAGTTGAACACATCTGGAGCCAGAGGTTTGTACTATCAGAGAGAAAGAGTAGAGCAGTAAAGGACACTTACCGTCAGAGGGAGGCTCAGGGCATTCTGGAAGAAAACAGAGCTCATCGTTAGTCTTTATCGGGACTATATATATATATAATATTTTGGATTTTTTTGATTTAACATATTTTTGTCTCCAAACCAAAACGGGGGCAGTAGTGTTTTTAAACGTGTTTGTTTAGGGGCTTGAAAATGCTGCAGTAGATGGAGATATCTGTGAGATTCTTACCAGACTTTGAGAGGATGACCTGGTCTGTTCCAGCCTCCATCATCACTTTGACCCCTTTGGTTAGGTTACGGCACACCACGAAGACCGTCTGGTTGAGACAGACCAGGCAGCTGGAGTTAGGAGGATGGGAGGAGGAACAGAGGGGGAGGGGGGCGTCCTGACTGGTCCTGGTCCACAGATCCTCATCATCACTGTTTTCATCATAGAGCAGGGAGGCTCTCTGTGCAGCTGGAGCATATGAGCTGTAGCAGTCCATCCTGAGAAAAACAGGGGACAGAAGAAAGGTAAAGGTACTTTATTGTCACATACACGTAGCGAAATCCATTCTCTGCATTTAACCCATCCCTCAAGGGAGCAGTGGGCAGCCAATCACAGCGCCCGGGGACCAACTCCAGGTCTGAGCCAGTGCCTTGATCAAGGGCACTGACTGGAGAAGCTAGTACATGTTTTTGAGAAAAGTCATCTAAAGTGCTTTTACGCTAGCCTCGTGAGACCGTCCTGATCTCGCGAGCTCCAGTTTTCCACTCGCAGATCAGTCTGGCATCTTGAGGCAGAGAAAATTTGGAGCCGTTAGCCACTTGACCGGGCCAATCAGCGTTGAGTTTTGAGGCGGGTTAGGTGATGATAGACAGATGGTTTATCCAATCAGCTAACCAGTATTTTCAGACAGCGGTCTGGGAACCTGAAATGGGGTCTTTTATTCCTAAATTCTCGTTACACAAACGGCAAATTTATTCTTATTCTTTACCGACATGTTGCCTGCTTGCTGAGCTAACGAGCTATGCTTTGCCTGCAGCAGCAGGAGCGGGCTTGTGGTTGTATTTTCATTCGCTTCGTGGATCTGATTGGTGGATTTGGCCCGTCTATCACCAACATAGGTGATAGACAGATGCTTCATCCAATCAGATAACCAGTATTTTCACCCCTTTCCAAAAGTTCTCCAACGGAAAGTTCCCAGATGGATATGCTGAGCAAATGCGAAGCAATCCATCTGGCGGAGTCAGGTTACTTTTACGCCAGCAGGGAATACAGTCCTTCCAGAAAAATGGGGAGTTTTTTTGTGATTGCTGCGGGGCAAAAATCCTTGATTATGCGACACGTTTTCTTAAAAAATGCGATGGAATATGCTATATGATATTTATGCAATTTTATGCGACGAAATTGCGGGAACTTGCAAAAATTGCGGTTTGGTGAAAAAGAGAAAAAAAAGTGATTCCCCCCCCAGATATTCAGTCATCGCAATACATAAACAAATAAGATACAAAAATATATACAAATAATATAATATGAAAGTAAAAATAAAAGTAATAGTCTAAACAGAGGGAAATAAAAGATACAAAAGAGACAGACTTTCAAAATTCTTAAATAATATAGACAGCAAGAGCGCTTAAACAAAGACATTTGAGTATACATCAGATATTAAGATAGCTTTCTTATTGGATACCAACTTAAGCGACTCAAAGTACATGTCAGATTTAACCTCCTTGTCGGTACACGATGTCACTACCCAAAGTGAGAAGAGTGCAGTTTTGAGTTGCGCATGCTCAGATTTAAACTGTTTACGGTATAACGTGTCATACTGAAATTGGTGAAATCTGTAAAATAATAAACGTTTGTCTTTACATACAATAACAGAAGATGGAAATCATTTCAAAAACGTTTTAGCTATATGATTGTTTGATTGCTAACGTTAGCTCAAAACGCCATTCAAGTGACAGCCTCTGTTGTGTTTGATTGCTAAGTTTTAGCTAGCAGTCATTTAAAAAACGTGTTAGCTAGCTCTGATTGTTTGATTGCTAACGTTAGCTAAAAACGCCGTTAGCATCTAGTACGCTACTTGATTGCTAACGTTAGCTCAAACCATAGACAGTATGCTCAAACCGCCGTTAGCATCTAGCTAGTAGGCTACTTGATTGCTAACGTTAGCTCAAAATGCCGTTAGCATCTTGTAGGCTACTTTTCGCAAAAGTTATGCATGCGCGACTCAAAACTGCACTCTACTTACTTTGGGTAGTGACACAGGATCCGTTCTGCACATGCGCAAAATGTTTGCGTATGCGCTGTTGTACGAGGATTTACGACACTGCACGATCTGTTCCACGCTTCCGGTCGACAGCCAAGCTAACGTCAGTTTAGCTAACAGCTAATTCGGCTAACCGCTAGCTGAGACAGCATGTAATAACTTTAAAAGACCCTCAAAATAAAACTTGAAAATAAACGTTAACATATATAACAGCTGTTACGTCAGTTCTACTTTCCTACTTGTGCTCATTTAAAATACAATCACTCAATACTTGTCTTTATTGTTATTACCGTATTTTCCGGACTATAAGTCGCACTTTTTAAGTCGCCCTGGTAGCTAGTTGTTCTGTGTGCTATTGTATAGTTCAATAAGTGTTAATGTGTTACGTTAACATACAGGACACCTACCGTATTCAGCCTGTTGTTCTGTGTGCTATTGTGTAGTTGACAGTTAAAAAAAAAAATACATTTCTAAATCCGACTTATAGTCCGGTGCGACTTATATATGTTTTTTTCCTCTTCATGACGCATTTTTTTACTGATGCGACTTATACTCCAGAGCGACTTATAGTCCGGAAAATATGGTACTGTAAAGTCTTAATGTAGCTGTAGCCTGCTTCTCCCGTTAAGTTTGACTTAACGTTATTTTAGACTGAATCTAGCTGTCAGCTAGCGGTTAGCCGAATTAGCTGTTAGCTAAACTAACGTTAGCTTCCTGGTGGAGGCTAGCCATCGGCTAGCGTGGAACAGATCGTGCAGGTCGTATCCTCGGTACAACACTATTATCTCGCGCATGCGCAGAACGGATCGTGTACCGACACCCCCAACACCCTGCTTTTTCAATGACGTTCACGTCGCGTAATTTCGTCACTTCATAACGTTCCCATGGCAACAGGGGAAAATGGCTGCTCTTGTGTGAAGTAATAGAACATTTTTCAATTTTCTGCTAAGATATATTATGGGACTTTTTTGCAACGAAAATGCGGGTATTATGAAATCATGTCTTATATTTTAGATTCTTCAAAGTAGCCACCCTTTGCTTTTTTATTAATAAGGGAAATAATTCCACTAATGAACCCTGACAAAGCACACCTGTGAAGGTAAAACCATTTCAGGTGACTACCTCATGAAGCTCATTGAGAGAACACCAAGGGTTTGCAGAGTTATCAAAAAAAGCAAAGGGTGGCTACTTTGAAGAATCTAAAATATAAGACATGTTTTCAGTTATTTCACACTTTTTTGTTAAGTACATAATTCCATATGTGTTCATTCATAGTTTTGATGCCTTCAGTGAGAATCTACAATGTAAATAGTCATGAAAATAAAAAGGAAACACATTGAAGGAGAAGGTGTGTCCAAACTTTTGGCCTGTACTGTATATATATATATATACGTTCTCCTTGCAAATGAGAATTTGTTCTCAATCGACGATATACTCCTACCACATTGGTCTGTAGTATTCTCTCTACTCCTGCAGTACTTTTACAGGGATGTATTTACTTATAGTAATAATGATATTTCACCATGACTTAGTTTTTTGAACCAATGATTGTGCAAGTGCAAGATTTATTTAAAGATATTAACGCACAATGCAGTGTTTTGAACATTGGACAGCCTGTGTTACAAGTGATAACCGTTATGAGTTTTGAAAAAAGACGTCAACGTTCAATCTGAAATTAGTAGCAAAAAGACTGCAAAAAAACAGTAAGGACAATTAATAACTTGAAACTTGGACTTAAGAAGTGGTGTTATGAAAATGGGAAATGCAGGATGTTCAATAAGTGCCTCCGAGATGCGTCTCGACATGTTCCCATCACAGCATCACTCGACGACTAAACGGTCCAAACATTACAAACACGAGGTTTTACAACGTGTTCAACAACGCACATCCTCGACTGTTAATCTGAGACTGGCTTTCTGTCGCAAGAAATAACACAAACTTGGTGTGCAAAAAACATGAAGCGTAACACGATTCTCAGCTAAAGCCTGCGTTTCTATGGCGTTAAACTGTATAGGGGTGTTTCTTCAACTACAGGCACTTTTGGCCTTGTGAACATGAAGGGGAAAAAAGTGTTCAAATCAAAATTGTCACAGTCTAACAGGTTAATATAACTAGTCTAGTTTGATGATCCATAAGAGAACGCACTTACATTATAAGACAAATTGGTGTATTTTAACATATTTTCTGACCCGAGCTGAACAAATGTCATTTCCATCACATGTAAATATTTGATTATTATTTAAAAATAGTATGATATACATCATTTCTTAACAGTGTAAGAACACTTTCACACATAGTTTTACCAGTTTATACCTATTTTGCAATTACCATAGATTTGTGGATTAAGTAAATTAATTGTCATGAGGACCAAACACAAAGCTTACATCCACCGCAACCTGAAATATAATATTGGATTGGTTAGATACATTTCAGAAAAATAACTACTTGTGTTATTACATTAAGTGGAACATTAACCAATAAACTATGCAGAAGTTTTTAATGGGTGATTAGAATTTTGTTAATATTTTTAAAAAAGTTATGAGGTGGTGGAAATGACTGTGGAAATGACAATTAATGGACGTCCATGTAGAAAAACAGAAGACATTTATTTGAAACCTTCTGAAGCAGACAATTCCATTTAACAAATCATTAGTCTCAGTAGTCATTAGTCTGTTTGGTTCCATAACCAGATGAAAAGTTACAGTCTTACTGTAAACAACTTTAACTACAAATAGTCACATGAAAAATGTAAGTTACGCATTAATTGTGATTGTACAATTGTAACATTCTAATTGGTTATATTTGGTATACATATGTGGCCACACAATCTATAAATTGCACCTGGTAAGTATAAATGTCATTTCCACCACACCTTTGTCATTTCCACCCAAGAAGGTAATGTGTTGGAAATGACGGTGGTGGAAATGACAATCCTACAGTATTTTGTAAAAAAACTCCAAGCTAGTATTACAGATTAGCTATGAATTAGTAGCTAGCATTGCATGCTTGCAAAATACATCTATTTATGTTAAAAAATCTATTTATTTACAAACTCAATTGATGTTACGCCATGTTTGGAAATGACATACAATAAAAATATTTTCATTTCAAGCAATATTTAACTTGAGTTTTCTTCTCCAAGTTGTTGAAGAAATTCAAAATCTCCTCCATGGTAGACATGTGCTGTGATGGCATTGTTCATCTCCATAGAAACTACCCAAACAATCTTTCATAAAATCTTTTTAAAAGGGACATTACAGCGTTGTGGTGGAAATGACGGCAATACTGTGGGACAACTACATTTTGTATATAAAATCACATTAATAGTTGTCTAACCTTAAATACCACAATTATGTTTTGATTATTTTACTGATACTTTATTCAGTCATATTAAAAAAAATAGATAAATCATTTTTTGACACTTCTTTTTCATTATTGAAGATCTGAAGTCTGGGTGTGGGACAAGCACAAAACAGCAATATTTGCATCTATAATGATGTTTAAAAAGGTGAAAAAGTTATTGTAGACTACCGGTAAAAAGTTCCTGAAGTACTTTCATTGTTAAGTTAACTATGAAAGTGTGAATTTTTCAAAATGAAATGTTTTTTTTTATAAAATATGATCAAAGGACATGAAAGTGCCCGTATAGATGTGCCTCAGTCCTGAGCCAGTAACTGTATGTTTAGAGCACAGAGAACTATATTTTGCAAGCACATTACATTACATTTTGAACAGAAATGAACACTTGCAAAAAATTATTTTCTTTTGATCAAACAAAAAACTATTCCGTGCTCAATAAACGTATTTGCATGTTTGCTATAATCCATATTAACGTGCAATAATAATAATAATTTTGAGAGGGCACATGAGTAATGAGTGAGAGGGGTTATTATTATTGCACGTTAATATGGATTATAGCAAACATGCAAATGCATTTACTGAGCACGGAATAGGTTTTTGTTTTCATTTTTCATGAAAATCATTTTTTTTTTTTATTTCTGTTTAAAATGTAATGTAATGTGCTTGCAAATAGTTCTCTGTGCTCTAAACATACACTTACTGGCTCAGCAATGAGGCACATCTATAACGCCAATAACGCCAGTACTACTTCGGTAAAGTTGGAAAAGTCTGTGAATGTCTTTCCAACTTGACCGAAGTAATAAAAACTATTTTCTAAACGGAGAACTTTGAGAGGTTTAGCATGTGTGTTCAAGTGGATGCAGGCTATAACTGCATTATTATTATTATTATTATTATTATTATTATTATTATTATTATTATTATTATTATTGCAATGTTTTTTTATCCACACAGTTAAGTCGATGTGGATAAAAGCGTCAGATAGGATAGCCTACATAGATGCAGCATAATGTAAGAATACATTTTAGGCCTATGCTACTCACCTGGATGTTCAGCTTTGCAGTGTTGGTGGCAAAAGAGAGTGAAAAACGAGAGATGGAGGTATTTATAGCCCAGGTAACGCCACAGTGATAGAAATAGGACTGTAGCCATATGATCACAGTAAATACGAGAGGGCGGGGTAGAAAGATGAACATGCATGCCTGATGGGACGTTGTGAATCATTTAGGCTATGACATGATTATTTAAAGTTGGAAGCAGATCCCATCTAAATCACAGAATATCCAAAATACTCAATGGAGTTCTGACTGTATAATCGTAATCATAATCTGTCTAAAATACCACCATTCATTGGTATTCTGTGTATTCTACGTTCCTGTCCTGTGTGAGGTCTTGGGATGAGCTGGAGGTAGAGAGGCCGCTTCGCATCTGTCTGTGTCCGCCTCACCTCTCTCTATCTCCGGCATCAATATGCGGAAATGATGCCCGTCAAACACAGCCATATCGGAAAGCATCTGATACGCACCAAAGTCCATTAAAGATAATCCCATATCAGACCGAAAACACCACCGGCAGCTTCCCAAACTAGATGTTAAGAGATGACAACGACTGGTTGTGTTTCTCTGACTTCAGATCGGACTCAATAATCCGCTCGGAAACGTCTCAAACCGGCAGCAGGTGCAGCGAGGAGACGTAACGGTATAGGTCCACATTTTCGCAAAAAAGAAATCCACTTTCTGTTCCGTCACTGATGAAGTATTTTCCCCACAAACATCACTCACAGCTCCGCTCCGACTGGAGGTCTTTTCAGACGGGGAGGGGAGCGATGGTCGCGCCTATCATTCATTTTCTTCAGTGAGAGACGAGCAGGAAGGCTGACAGACGGTGAGTTGAATTGTCTTAAACTTTTTTTCCTACGTGCAAAAATGCTGATTCTGCTGTGTATAATATTTGAAGGTCCACTTAGGCCTAAGCATAGTATGAATGTAGTCCCGCCGCTGGTGTTACTGATATGTGTTGTTCAAAGTTAGTTTAAGCATTACACTTTGTTACTGGTCTGATTATTTTCCTTTGAATGAAAGATTACCGTAAGTAGCCTATAACAAAAGGTTTAAAGTGCTCATATTATGCTCATTTTCAGGTTCATAATTGTATTTAGAGATTGTACCAGAATAGGTTTACATGGTTTAATTTTCACAATGTAACATGCACACAAAAAATATAACACAATAAAGGGGAAAATTAAAAAAAAAGCATAATGTGACATAACAATGTATTATTATATTTTTTCCAACTGCTTACACACACAATATTTTCATGTCACACAATTTTTGAAACCTCTCACTCAAAGTGCAAAACTACCCAGAAAAATCTCCAAAACCAGAAGCTATTTCTCAGCCTTTCACTCAGTTTTCAATTGCATAAAACACTTTTTTCAAAACAGTAATCACAACTCTCTATCATATATATATATATATATATATATATGCACTTTTCACCACCGACATAACCAATCACACTAGGACAGACTCTCCATTCAGCATCAACAACTTCAATGTTTAATTTTAAATGAAGGTAGCCCATGTGTACATGGTATATTCAAAAATGTCCTAGTCATCACAAAGCAAGGAAATTCTGCCGACTCGTTCTTTAGTTGTGGAACGCAAGCAAGTAATTTAACGTTGTACTGTAAACATCATGTGTATATTATTAATGCAGTAGTCTCTACGTAGACATGTTTGTCAGCTTCTAGTTGATATTTAGGAGTTCTCATGAATTCAGGTGATGGATACTTCAGTCTTATTATGAGTCTTTGTACAGTAAGTTGATGATGTATTGAGCACCATGTTTCCTGTAGGTTATGCAGCAGTGGAAGAAGTATTCAGATCCTTTATTACTGCAGTAAAAGTGCTAATACCACACTGTAAAAGTACTCTGTTACAAGTTAAAGTCCTGCATTGAAAATGTTACTTCAGTAAAAGTGTGTAAGTATCATCAGGGAAATGTGGTTAAAGTATTAAAAGTAAAGAACAATTCTCCCATTTTAGAAAGTGTAAACACACACACACACACACACACACACACACACACACACTGAGACACAATCACTGAGATAACACACACACACACACACACACACACACACACACACACACACACTGAGACACAATCACTGAGATAACACACACACACACACTGTCACTCTGAACACACTGAGAGTAAACACAGTAGCATCAAACACCAGTACAGAAATTACAAACTTTATCATCTTTACAGTTTGAACAATTTGAGTGACTTGACACTACTCAATAGTTTATTTAAGGAACAGACATAGATTTTATAATATACCAAGTTTTAAGTAAGGTATACAAGAAGGAATGAAAATCAGCAGTTTGCTTCAATATAGTATTCTGTTTCTTTATGTAATTACTGGAAAACAACTAAATGCACATAACAGTACCAAAGAATAGTGTGATTAATCCTGCCTCTCAGGCAAGTTCTCTTCATCACATCAGATGTCTGCATCATCTCTAAATACTAATGAATGTGGTGTTTCTATTGCTTTCACCTCCATTACTTTCTGAAAAACAGTAAGAATGCAGTTTTACTATAGTAAAGGTATAGTGTTTTATATTGTATATATAACCTCAGACATCTTACCTGGACATATTGGTATCTTTGCTCTTTTACCTGTTTCTGTCAAACAGTACAGTGTATAATTGTCTCATTCTTATTTGGTGTTTGTATACCTAAAATGGCTTTCCGATCTTTCTCTGTCTAAATATCGTAGCCTATATGTTCACTAACTAGTCTAAAATAAGACACCTACTTAGGCTTTCAGGTAAAATTGCAATCAGTGTTTGATAGACACCAGACTGGAATCTATTCTCTGTTTTGAATGTGTGGTTAACAGTGTTGACAGCAGTGTGTTAGCATTTGAACAAAGGGCTGTAAATCTACAGTGTTGTGCACGTTGTGGTTAAAGCCATGGGATAAGTGTCTAGAGTTTTGAAAACTGTGTTCAAGCAACGAAAAAACCAACTAGAGTTTGGTCCACATGGGCTGCTGCTGTGCAGACTGGAGTTAGAGTTTGGCACACATGACTCCAGATGTGCCCACTGTCGTCTAGCAATCGAAAAAAAACCTGTAATGCGTCAGTCTGGCTTAACGACCTGATGCTATTCCTGAAATTAGAAAACATTAAGTATTTCTCTAGAGGATGAACTGACACATTCTTTAAAATATGGGATCTGTTGTTGTTGTTGTACTTTGAGAAGCTTAACCCTCTCCCCCCAGATAATATAAGGCCCTAACAGCTCTAACCCAGTAGAACCGATACCAAGATGAGTGCTGGTATCGGATGGATACCAAAAGTCCCAGCATCGCCCCCCCCTACTGCCCAGTATGCACAGCGCTGTCTGCCTGACGTCAGCTTTACTCAAAGTGAGAATCGCTCCCTCCCTCACCCACATCCTACTCTAATTTTAATATTTAGCTTTTGTTTTCTTGATAATGTGGGAGGTGAACAGAAATCAAGACACTGTACCTAAATTAATTGATCTTTATTGTCTTATCTTTCTTGAATAAAAACATGGTTTAAAAAAAAAGAAAGACATACGCCTATTACAGTTTATTTCCAACTGTTTACACACAAAATCTTTTCATGTCACACGATTTCTGAAACCTCTCACTCAAAGTGAAAAGCTACACAGCAAATCTCCAAAAACCTTAAGCTATTTCTCAGTTTTCAATCTCATAAATCACTTTTTTCAAAACACTACACACAACTCTCTACCTAAGACACTAGCATCTAACATGAAGTGACTTGCTTTCCTTTTCTAAACACAACCAATCAAAATGCTACACTTATTTACCAGGGCGCACACACACACACACACACACACACACTCCTCACATGTGCAAACACATTATGTCATAACTGAACACTAACTAATCACTGCTACTGCTACTAATGTTTGTTTTATAAATCTCAGTCATTGTAGAAGTGGGCGCACATGCACGAGCCTCATTTCCTCTACCGCACACAGGCGCCGGTACCGTGGGTGCTCCAGAGCTCGAGCACCCACGTGTCCCAGACTGCCAGTAGGATACATTCATTTAAAATTAAACATTGCAGTTGGTACTAAAGTGGAGCGTCTGTCACAGTGTGATTGGTTATGTCGCTGTCAGTCCCCTGCTCCATATCCTATCCACCAATCACAGCGTCTCTCGGATGAAAACACCTCAACATTTGGTAGCTTTGTGGGCCTGGGTGGTCCATTGCCTGTTTTTACTGTGTGAACTTGTGTGCTACATACAGTACAGGCCAAAAGTTTGGACACACCTTCTCATTCAATGCGTTTTCTTTTTATTTTCATGACTATTTACATTGTAGATTCTCACTGAAGGCATCAAAACTATGAATGAACACATATGGAATTATGTACTTAACAAAAAAGTGTGAAATAACTGAAAACATGTCTTATATTTTAAAGGCTTCAAAGTAGCCACCCTTTGCTTTTTTATTAATAAGGGAAATAATTCCACTAATGAACCCTGACAAAGCACACCTGTGAAGGTAAAACCATTTCAGGTGACTACCTCATGAAGCTCATTGAGAGAACACCAAGGGTTTGCAGAGTTATCAAAAAAAGCAAAGGGTGGCTACTTTGAAGAATCTAAAATATAAGACATGTTTTCAGTTATTTCAGGCTTTTTTGTGAAGTACATAATTCCATATGAGTATTGACGGCAAAATAGGATCCAGAATATTTCCTTCTGTATTGACAGGTGCAATATTAGAAAATCGATTTAAAAAAAATTACATTCAATAGACCTATCTGCATTTATATCAAAACCTAGAGGCTTTCAAACATCAACATGTCATTTATTAATATGTATTTGTGTCTAAATGACATATAAACATATTTTCCTATTCTATTTTGCCTGGAAACGCTTCCAACACGCTCGCGTGACGCGTCCAGTGTGTAACCAGCCTAAGAGTCAAACCATTTCCAGCTCTGTCCTCCTCGTGTCTCACTGCTGCTGTCTGTGTCTGACAGACGCTCCACAATCACTGCTGCCCGTTATCATCCCCTTCATCCTCATCCCATTCATCATCATCATCATCATCATCATCATCATCATCATCGGGGGTTCTGTTGGAAATGCTGCAGGAAGTGAAGGAAGGTGAGGTTGTAGCGCTGACGCTGTTCCTGAGTCGGCCAAACCACAATGTTTTTGTTGAAGCATCTTTACTCATCCTCTCATACATCACCTCCGGTTATTAAGTGAAACTCTCACAGCAAAAAAAAATTACAAAGCAAAGTATGTTACGTGTCATTGGGCATTTTTAAGTGGGTGTGTGGAAATCCTGGAGCTCTCTTAGTGGGTATACTGGGTATACCTGCGTATCACGTAGACTACACCACTGGTTAAGGGTTTTTTTTTGGGGGGGGGAGCCAATTATCTTGTTGGCCTGTTTAATTATTCATGCATGTTTAGTTTTGTGTTGGTTGGGGGGCATCCCCGCTGACACTAAAAGCTCTAAGTTTTCCTCAACAAGTGTATGCGCTGCAAGAGAAAAACAGTTTAACATTTCAAGCAGAGAATGAGTGTGAATGCATCTTACATTAATGCGGTTAATTAGGTCACAAAAAATAAAATCCCCCAAAGTGTGACCTGACAACAATGTGAATCTTAATCTGAGTCATTGCGAGAATGTTCTGCATTCATGCATCCTCGGCATTGCAGGGGAGGTTCCTCCTGCAGGCAGAGGAGGGTTGTTAGTGATTGCAGCCACCTGGGCTCAGGGTATTTAAACTGCTTCTAACCACTCTTCTCTCTCTCTCTCTCTGCTCCTCCAGGTATGATCCTGTTTCATTTGTTCCGTTATAGTTTTACTTAGTTTCCACTCAGTCATTTACACACACACACACACAGATTCACTCATCCATGCACTTTACATACACCTTACATTATGACATTCTCACACCTCATTCCTTTTTCTTTGTTTAAAGTTAATAGTTTTGATTTACAATAAAGTATCTTTTTGATTGGCCTATACTTGTTGTTGGTGTCCCCTCATTTTTGCCACAGGCTGTGAGCCGGCTTGTGACAACGTTGTACTGTAAATGTCACGTGTACTATATTATTAATGCAGGAGTCTCTACGTAGACATGTTTGTCAGGTTCAAGTTGAAAGTCCTGCAGTAAAGATGTTACTTCAGTAAAAGTCTCTAAGTATCATCAGGAAAATGTAGATAAAGTATTACAAGTAAAGAACAATCCTCCCATTTTAGAAAGTGTAAAGGATCCAAACAGTTGTGTGTTTAATGATCTCACATGGACACACACACACACACACACATTACATCACACACACACATACACACACCACATTACATCACACACAGACACACACCTCATTACATCACACACATACACACACACACATAGACACACAAAACACACCACATTACAACACAAACACACACACACAGTTCAGTGAAATTATGCTTTAAATTATCTGCTCTCTCAAAACTATAGCTGAACCCTTAAAACTCATCTCTGTCCAACCAAATGACATTTCAAGACTTAGATGAATGAAAGTCTAAATTTGTGCTGTCAAATGATTAAAATATTTAATCGCGATTAATCGCACTAATGTCATAGTTAACTCGCAATTAATCACACATTTTTATCTGGATGGGAAAAGGGTATTTTACAATTACAGTGAATGCACCACAAGGCTGGCGAGGCGAGCAACATGACATCATGACTGTGTTTTTCAGATAACGGCAGCTACAGTCCGGTGTTGGAGTCCTCTCCAGTGAAATACAGACACACTTCTACACCGTTTAGCTGTAAACATTTTAACCGTGTTTAATCCAGCTGCTAGCTAACGGTAGGCTAACGTTACCTGCTGCCAAGTGTAGTGTTGACTGGCTAACGGTAGGCTAACGTTACCTGCTGCCAAGTGTAGTGTTGACTGGCTAACGGTAGGCAAACGTTACCTGCTGCTAAGTGTAGTGTTGACTGGCTAACGGTAGGCTAACGTTACCTGCTGCCAAGTGTAGTGTTGACTGGCTAACGGTAGGCTAATGTTACCTGCTGCCAAGTGTAGTGTTGACTGGCTAACTCAAGGCTAACGTTAGCTGCTGCTAAGTGTAGTGTTGACTGGCTAACGGTAGGCTAACGTTACCTGCTGCTAAGTGTAGTGTTGACTGGCCTCCTGTGCGGCGATGTTTCATTTCCCTCTAACGTCCGTTTTCGGAGCATCAATAGTTGTTTCAACAGCATGTAAAAAAACTACAAAGTTTGCTAGGCCAAAAAGAACGTTAATCTCGCTATAAAAAAATTGTCGCCGCTAAAATGGGTTTGCGTTAAGTCTAAATGCCTTGTATTAAACTGAATGATCTGACTTGGTATTTTATGTTTACAGTTTTTCTTGATTGCTTTGACCTGCTTAAAGAAACAGATCTACTGGGTTTTCATCATCTCAGCAGAGCAGAAGACACCTCTATCAAATGTGTTAACCCTTTCTCATTGGATTGACACATTCCCCCCCCTTTAGTAGAACAGTTAACACGGATGTCATTCAAGCAGTCCAAACTCATTTGTTTTAGCAATAGTAACCAAACGGAAAGCATCTGTTCCTAACGATTAGAAACTACCTACATCAGTATGACATCACTGAAGCACCTGTTAGACACTCCTTCACACAAATCTTCAATTGGCAATCAGTCTGCAGGGTGAGACCATGTGGCCCCATAGATCAGTCTGCAGGGTGAGACCATGTGGCCCCATAGATCAGTCTGCAGGGTGAGACCATGTGGCCCCATAGATCAGTCTGCAGGGTGAGACCATGTGGCCCCATAGATCAGTCTGCAGGGTGAGGCCATGTGGCCCCAATAGATCAGTCTGCAGGGTGAGACCATGTGGCCCCATAGATCAGTCTGCAGGGTGAGACCATGTGGCCCCATAGATCAGTCTGCAGGGTGAGACCATGTGGCCCCATAGATCAGTCTGCAGGGTAAGGCCATGTGGCCCCATAGATCAGTGTGCAGGGTTAGGCCATGTGGCCCCATAGATCAGTGTGCAGGGTTAGGCCATGTGGCCCCATAGATCAGTCTGCAGGGTTAGGCCATGTGGCCCCATAGATCAGTCTGCAGGGTTAGGCCATGTGGCCCCATAGATCAGTGTGCAGGGTGAGACCATGTGGCCCCATAGATCAGTGTGCAGGGTGAGACCATGTGGCCCCATAGATCAGTCTGCAGGGTGAGGCCATGTGGCACCATAGATCAGTCTGCAGGGTTAGGCCATGTGGCCCCATAGATCAGTGTGCAGGGTTAGGCCATGTGGCCCCATAGATCAGTCTGCAGGGTTAGGCCATGTGGCCCCATAGATCAGTCTGCAGGGTTAGGCCATGTGGCCCCATAGATCAGTGTGCAGGGTTAGGCCATGTGGCCCCATAGATCAGTCTGCAGGGTGAGGCCATGTGGCCCCATAGATCAGTCTGCAGGGTCAGGCCATGTGGCCCCATAGTTCAGTCTGCAGGGTGAGACCATGTGGCCCCATAGATCAGTCTGCAGGGTCAGGCCATGTGGCCCCATAGTTCAGTCTGCAGGGTTAGACCATGTGGCCCCATAGATCAGTCTGCAGGGTTAGGCCATGTGGCCCCATAGATCAGTCTGCAGGGTTAGGCCATGTGGCCCCATAGATCAGTCTGCAGGGTTAGGCCCTGTGGCCCCATAGATCAGTCTGCAGGGTTAGGCCCTGTGGCCCCATAGATCAGTCTGCAGGGTTAGGCCATGTGGCCCCATAGATCAGTCTGCAGGGTTAGGCCATGTGGCCCCATAGATCAGTCTGCTGGGTTAGGCCCTGTGGCCCCATAGATCAGTCTGCAGGGTGAGGCCATGTGGCCCCATAGATCAGTCTGCAGGGTTAGGCCATGTGGCCCCATAGATCAGTCTGCAGCGTTAGACCATGTGGCCCCATACATCAGTCTGCAGGGTTAGGCCATGTGGCCCCATAGATCAGTCTGCAGGGTTAGGCCATGTGGCCCCATAGATCAGTCTGCAGGGTGAGACAATGTGGCCCCATAGATCAGTCTGCAGGGTTAGGCCATGTGGCCCCATATATCAGTCTGCAGGGTGAGACAATGTGGCCCCATAGATCAGTCTGCAGGGAAAGACAATGTGGGCCCATAGATCAGTCTGCAGGGTGAGACAATGTGGCCCCATAGATCAGTCTGCAGGGTTAGGCCATGTGGCCCCATAGATCAGTCTGCAGGGTGAGACAATGTGGCCCCATAGATCAGTCTGCAGGGAAAGACAATGTGGCCCCATAGATCAGTCTGCAGGGTTAGGCCATGTGGCCCCATAGATCAGTCTGCAGGGTGAGACAATGTGGCCCCATAGATCAGTCTGCAGGGTTAGGCCATGTGGCCCCATAGATCAGTCTGCAGGGTGAGACAATGTGGCCCCATAGATCAGTCTGCAGGGAAAGACAATGTGGCCCCATAGATCAGTCTGCAGGGTGAGACAATGTGGCCCCATAGATCAGTCTGCAGGGTGAGGCCATGTGGCCCCATAGATCAGTCTGCAGGGTGAGGCCATGTGGCCCCATAGATCAGTCTGCAGGGTGAGACAATGTGGCCCCATAGATCAGTCTGCAGGGTGAGACAATGTGGCCCCATAGTTCAGTCTGCAGGGTGAGACCATGTGGCCCCATAGATCAGTCTGCAGGGTCAGGCCATGTGGCCCCATAGTTCAGTCTGCAGGGTTAGACCATGTGGCCCCATAGATCAGTCTGCAGGGTTAGGCCATGTGGCCCCATAGATCAGTCTGCAGGGTTAGGCCATGTGGCCCCATAGATCAGTCTGCAGGGTTAGGCCCTGTGGCCCCATAAATCAGTCTGCAGGGTTAGGCCCTGTGGCCCCATAGATCAGTCTGCAGGGTTAGGCCATGTGGCCCCATAGATCAGTCTGCAGGGTTAGGCCATGTGGCCCCATAGATCAGTCTGCTGGGTTAGGCCCTGTGGCCCCATAGATCAGTCTGCAGGGTGAGGCCATGTGGCCCCATAGATCAGTCTGCAGGGTTAGGCCATGTGGCCCCATAGATCAGTCTGCAGCGTTAGACCATGTGGCCCCATACATCAGTCTGCAGGGTTAGGCCATGTGGCCCCATAGATCAGTCTGCAGGGTTAGGCCATGTGGCCCCATAGATCAGTCTGCAGGGTGAGACAATGTGGCCCCATAGATCAGTCTGCAGGGTTAGGCCATGTGGCCCCATAGATCAGTCTGCAGGGTGAGACAATGTGGCCCCATAGATCAGTCTGCAGGGAAAGACAATGTGGCCCCATAGATCAGTCTGCAGGGTGAGACAATGTGGCCCCATAGATCAGTCTGCAGGGTTAGGCCATGTGGCCCCATAGATCAGTCTGCAGGGTGAGACAATGTGGCCCCATAGATCAGTCTGCAGGGAAAGACAATGTGGCCCCATAGATCAGTCTGCAGGGTTAGGCCATGTGGCCCCATAGATCAGTCTGCAGGGTGAGACAATGTGGCCCCATAGATCAGTCTGCAGGGTTAGGCCATGTGGCCCCCATAGATCAGTCTGCAGGGTGAGACAATGTGGCCCCATAGATCAGTCTGCAGGGAAAGACAATGTGGCCCCATAGATCAGTCTGCAGGGTGAGACAATGTGGCCCCATGGATCAGTCTGCAGGGTGAGACAATGTGGCCCCATAGATCAGTCTGCAGGGTGAGGCCATGTGGCCCCATAGATCAGTCTGCAGGGTGAGGCCATGTGGCCCCATAGATCAGTCTGCAGGGTGAGGCCATGTGGCCCCATAGATCAGTCTGCAGGGTGAGGCCATGTGGCCCCATAGATCAGTCTGCAGGGTTAGGCCATGTGGCCCCATAGATCAGTCTGCAGGGTGAGACAATGTGGCCCCATAGATCAGTCTGCAGGGTTAGGCCATGTGGCCCCATAGATCAGTCTGCAGGGTGAGACAATGTGGCCCCATAGATCAGTCTGCAGGGAAAGACAATGTGGCCCCATAGATCAGTCTGCAGGGTGAGGCCATGTGGCCCCATAGATCAGTCTGCAGGGTTAGGCCATGTGGCCCCATAGATCAGTCTGCAGCGTTAGACCATGTGGCCCCATACATCAGTCTGCAGGGTTAGGCCATGTGGCCCCATAGATCAGTCTGCAGGGTTAGGCCATGTGGCCCCATAGATCAGTCTGCAGGGTGAGACAATGTGGCCCCATAGATCAGTCTGCAGGGTTAGGCCATGTGGCCCCATAGATCAGTCTGCAGGGTGAGACAATGTGGCCCCATAGATCAGTCTGCAGGGAAAGACAATGTGGCCCCATAGATCAGTCTGCAGGGTGAGACAATGTGGCCCCCATAGATCAGTCTGCAGGGTTAGGCCATGTGGCCCCCATAGATCAGTCTGCAGGGTGAGACAATGTGGCCCCATAGATCAGTCTGCAGGGAAAGACAATGTGGCCCCATAGATCAGTCTGCAGGGTTAGGCCATGTGGCCCCATAGATCAGTCTGCAGGGTGAGACAATGTGGCCCCATAGATCAGTCTGCAGGGTTAGGCCATGTGGCCCCATAGATCAGTCTGCAGGGTGAGACAATGTGGCCCCATAGATCAGTCTGCAGGGTGAGACAATGTGGCCCCATGGATCAGTCTGCAGGGTGAGACAATGTGGCCCCATAGATCAGTCTGCAGGGTGAGGCCATGTGGCCCCATAGATCAGTCTGCAGGGTGAGGCCATGTGGCCCCATAGATCAGTCTGCAGGGTGAGGCCATGTGGCCCCATAGATCAGTCTGCAGGGTGAGGCCATGTGGCCCCATAGATCAGTCTGCAGGGTTAGACCATGTGGCCCCATAGATCAGTCTGCAGGGTGAGGCCATGTGGCCCCATAGATCAGTCTGCAGGGTGAGGCCATGTGGCCCCATCGTCAAGACACAAGAGACTGAGTATCAATAGTGGCTATTTCTTATATTCTACAGTAATAGATGTTTATACTTTACTGTAATAGATTTTATTTTTATTTTCTTAATTTCTTATACTCTAATAGATTTTATTTTATTTTGGTTTACTGGTATTATGTATTTTGTGTAATATTTACAGTATTTCAGTTTTCAACCACAGTTTGAAAATAAGAATCAATGGAATCAATAAAATTTGCATCAAAGCATTTCTGATTCTGGATCCAGTTCTTTGCAAGAAGGCAAATTTGACAACAAATGTCACCAGTATGAAAGCTACGTCCAGTAATAGGCTACAATAGAGACAGATAGATAGAGATACTTTATTTATTTATTTATTAAGGAAATTAAGGTGTCCAATAGCTTATACACAACATACATACATAGGCACACAGACATATGACATATGACATCCAAGCACACATACTACATAAATACAAAGAAATATATCAGTAGTGTGCCTTTACAGTAAAGTTTGGTCGTAGCATGTTTAAAGGAGCGGTGTGGAAAAAATGCAGAAAGGTGCATTGGTATCAAAGTGCAAGAAAGCATCAGTGCAAATTCTATATCTCTTAAAGAACAACAGGCAACACAATATATCAAAAATAGAATAATCATTACTTAAATATACATAGACACTAGCAAAAGACTTGAAGAAAAGTTTAACTTACGTAAAGTTGAAAGCTGTCCATACAGACAAAAGGACAGCATGGTGTATTGACCATACATGCAAGCTAGCAAAACATAATAATAATAATAATAATAAATTTAATTTATATAGCGCTTTTCATGGACTCAAAGTCGCTTATGACAAGCAATGGTGCACTGATTCTCACTGAGTGCTGTATTTAGTATTTTGTTGTCCACTGTGTAATGGTTGATTGGAAGAGCTCATACACTTGGTTGCAAGTTGTGTTGTTTGAAGGAAAATTTTTTGCTTTTCTTGCATATTTTAAATGTCTTGGCACGGTTAGAGCTTATTGCAAACAAACTGTGTCATTTTGACCATGAGTGCCACTGTGTGGGCCTGTGTGTTAACTGGTTTGAAAAATGTGGATTTTGAGTTGACTGCTACGTCAAAGCAATCAAGAAAAACTGAAAGAGGTATTTGACCACGTCAGCTGTCTTGAATCCTTAAAGAGAGCCTATAAAATATCATGTAAAGCATAAATGGCAGAATTAAAAACACGGACATGTTGCAGTTCACCACATGGAGAGACAACACAAAGAAAAGAGCCGCCAGGAGAAGCTTTGTCTCTAAATGCAGAATATTAGGCTAGCAGAGTTTTTTGGTGCCAGCCGCTCCCCAACAACAGCAGAGTAGAAAGGTGGAAATGGAAGTACAAGTACCTCAAGTTCAGGCCTACAGCGGGCATCCAAAAACACAAAATTCTCTTGTATTGGAAATACAGCTGAGTCAAACCAGCGTGTGTATGCATAGACTCTAGTTTTGATTTGATAAACCATTATTGACTTTATGACTGGGTGATTTGACTGATGTCTCCCAGACTGCCAGAGCGGCTTCTGCTTTCACTTTCTTGGGAGTGTGTGTGTAAAGGGCCTCTACATTTGCACGTAAAAGTAAAAATATCTTTGAGTTGTGGACAAAAACAAGACATTGAGGACCTTATCTTGGGCTTTTTGGGAAACACTGATCCACATTTTTCTGACAAATTTATCAATTAATCCATAAAATGATTGTTAGTTGCAGCCCTGAATGCCTCATCTCACTACTCGCTCTGCTACACAAACCCCTGAGTCATGTTTTCCTTGTGACGGTTACCATGAAGGTCTTCTCAGTGACCACAAATTATGTTTCAAGGCCCACAAACCAGACGGCCGTTATAATGTCACACTTTCAGTGGCTGGATCTCTGAATATATATATACAATAACAGGAACTTCAGTCCTGAAAACAACAATCAAAGTGCAGTTCATATTAAAGATGTTTTTAATGCATATACATTGATAAATAAAGACAAGATGCACTATATGTGACAGATGGGATAATGTGTATTACCAGTAAGTCACAGCAAGCAGTTGAGTAACAGCAGTTGAGGGTTCATATGGAGTAATTTTGGCATTTTCATATTTTAATGGTATATATCACAGTTGTCAGTTGCAGCAGTGAACTATGACGTACAGTACGTTTGTGATTTCTTATTTTTCATGTGCAAAATGTTATTCCAACACCAGCAGCAGTGGGAACAAGAGCGTTGTAATTACTAGAGGCTGTACTTTAGTACCAAATGTTGAGCTACTTGTACTTTACTGGAGTCTTTTCTTTTCATGCTACTTTCTACTTCTACTCCGCCACATTTCAGAGAGAAATATTGGACTTTTTACTCCACTACATTCATCTGTTCCAGCTTTAGTTACTAGTTACTTTAGTTACTCCACTACATTCATCTTTTACAGCTTTAGTTACTAGTTACTTTAGTTACTCCACTACATTCATCTGTTCCAGCTTTAGTTACTAGTTACTTTAGTTACTCCTCTACATTCATCTGTTCCAGCTTTAGTTACTAGTTACTTTAGTTACTCCGCTACATTCATCTGTTCCAGCTTTAGTTACTAGTTACTTTAGTTACTCCGCTACATTCATCTGTTCCAGCTTTAGTTACTAGTTACTTTAGTTACTCCGCTACATTCATCTGTTACAGCTTTAGTTACTAGTTACTTTAGTTACTCCGCTACATTCATCTGTTCCAGCTTTAGTTACTAGTTACTTTAGTTACTCCACTACATTCATCTGTTACAGCTTTAGTTACTAGTTACTTTAGTTACTCCACTACATTCATCTGTTCCAGCTTTAGTTACTAGTTACTTTAGTTACTCCGCTACATTCATCTGTTACAGCTTTAGTTACTAGTTACTTTAGTTACTCCACTACATTCATCTGTTCCAGCTTTAGTTACTAGTTACTTTAGTTACTCCGCTACATTCATCTGTTCCAGCTTTAGTTACTAGTTACTTTAGTTACTCCGCTACATTCATCTGTTCCAGCTTTAGTTACTAGTTACTTTAGTTACTCCGCTACATTCATCTGTTCCAGCTTTAGTTACTAGTTACTTTAGTTACTCCGCTACATTCATCTGTTCCAGCTTTAGTTACTAGTTACTTTAGTTACTCCGCTACATTCATCTGTTCCAGCTTTAGTTACTAGTTACTTTAGTTACTCCGCTACATTCATCTGTTCCAGCTTTAGTTACTAGTTACTTTAGTTACTCCGCTACATTCATCTGTTCCAGCTTTAGTTACTAGTTACTTTAGTTACTCCGCTACATTCATCTGTTCCAGCTTTAGTTACTAGTTACTTTAGTTACTCCACTACATTCATCTGTTCCAGCTTTAGTTACTAGTTACTTTAGTTACTCCACTACATTCATCTGTTCCAGCTTTAGTTACTAGTTACTTTAGTTACTCCACTACATTCATCTGTTCCAGCTTTAGTTACTAGTTACTTTAGTTACTCCGCTACATTCATCTGTTCCAGCTTTAGTTACTAGTTACTTTAGTTACTCCGCTACATTCATCTGTTCCAGCTTTAGTTACTAGTTACTTTAGTTACTCCACTACATTCATCTGTTCCAGCTTTAGTTACTAGTTACTTTAGTTACTCCACTACATTCATCTGTTCCAGCTTTAGTTACTAGTTACTTTAGTTACTCCGCTACATTCATCTGTTCCAGCTTTAGTTACTAGTTACTTTAGTTACTCCGCTACATTCATCTGTTCCAGCTTTAGTTACTAGTTACTTTAGTTACTCCGCTACATTCATCTGTTCCAGCTTTAGTTACTAGTTACTTTAGTTACTCCGCTACATTCATCTGTTCCAGCTTTAGTTACTAGTTACTTTAGTTACTCCGCTACATTCATCTGTTCCAGCTTTAGTTACTAGTTACTTTAGTTACTCCGCTACATTCATCTGTTCCAGCTTTAGTTACTAGTTACTTTAGTTACTCCGCTACATTCATCTGTTCCAGCTTTAGTTACTAGTTACTTTAGTTACTCCGCTACATTCATCTGTTCCAGCTTTAGTTACTAGTTACTTTAGTTACTCCGCTACATTCATCTGTTCCAGCTTTAGTTACTAGTTACTTTAGTTACTCCGCTACATTCATCTGTTCCAGCTTTAGTTACTAGTTACTTTAGTTACTCCGCTACATTCATCTGTTCCAGCTTTAGTTACTAGTTACTTTAGTTACTCCGCTACATTCATCTGTTCCAGCTTTAGTTACTAGTTACTTTAGTTACTCCGCTACATTCATCTGTTCCAGCTTTAGTTACTAGTTACTTTAGTTACTCCACTACATTCATCTGTTCCAGCTTTAGTTACTAGTTACTTTAGTTACTCCGCTACATTCATCTGTTCCAGCTTTAGTTACTAGTTACTTTAGTTACTCCGCTACATTCATCTGTTCCAGCTTTAGTTACTAGTTACTTTAGTTACTCCGCTACATTCATCTGTTCCAGCTTTAGTTACTAGTTACTTTAGTTACTCCACTACATTCATCTGTTCCAGCTTTAGTTACTAGTTACTTTAGTTACTCCACTACATTCATCTGTTCCAGCTTTAGTTACTAGTTACTTTAGTTACTCCGCTACATTCATCTGTTCCAGCTTTAGTTACTAGTTACTTTAGTTACTCCGCTACATTCATCTGTTCCAGCTTTAGTTACTAGTTACTTTAGTTACTCCGCTACATTCATCTGTTCCAGCTTTAGTTACTAGTTACTTTAGTTACTCCGCTACATTCATCTGTTCCAGCTTTAGTTACTAGTTACTTTAGTTACTCCGCTACATTCATCTGTTCCAGCTTTAGTTACTAGTTACTTTAGTTACTCCACTACATTCATCTGTTCCAGCTTTAGTTACTAGTTACTTTAGTTACTCCGCTACATTCATCTGTTCCAGCTTTAGTTACTAGTTACTTTAGTTACTCCGCTACATTCATCTGTTACAGCTTTAGTTACTAGTTACTTTAGTTACTCCGCTACATTCATCTGTTACAGCTTTAGTTACTAGTTACTTTAGTTACTCCGCTACATTCATCTGTTACAGCTTTAGTTACTAGTTACTTTAGTTACTCCACTACATTCATCTGTTCCAGCTTTAGTTACTAGTTACTTTACACATTAAGATTCCTGCACACAGAACACATGTAGTTTATAAAATCTGATGTTTGATTAAGAATGAAACTAGCCAACAATATAACGGCCTACAAGTCCTGCTGAAATTATTACACCATTAAACACACAACTGTTTGGAGTGAAAGAGAGAGTGTGTGTGTGTGTGTGTGTGTGTGTGTGTGTGTGTGTGTGTGTGTGTGTGTGTGTGTGTGTGTGTGTGTGTGCTAAACGGCTTGCAAAGTACTGTGCCACATCTGCTGTTATTGGCAGCCGCCACATATGGCGGAGACATTGCTACTTATACCCTTAAGAAGTGAGTATTATGCTTGTTAAGTGATATTGTGAAGACCTGCTGCATGAATTTGTGTGTGTATTGTACTGCATCTGTATTATATGTGTCCCTGTACCATATTTCTTCATGTGGACATAAATAAATGGTTAAAATGTGTGCGCGCACATGTTATGTACGCCTCACGTCATAATGACAAGTTAGTGGCTGTCAGGCAACCTAACTGCTTAAGCTTACATTGAAAATGCTAGCGGTTAGCCTGTTGGGTAGCTGAAAAGTCTGTGTGATCTATAAAATCAGTGGTGATACAAGCATCAGTGCTTAATTAGCTAATGTTATTCAGTAGCATTGCAAAGCCAAAGCTGCCATCTCACTCTTTTAAAGGTTACCTTGTTAGAGTAAATCTTTTGTGTTCATTGGTGTGGGCCAAGGCAAGATTTTGACTGACAATACATACTTGTATACTTAAATGTCATTAAATAATTAGAAATTGTACTTTAAACTCTTCGTCTTTGTCAATAACTTGCACTTGAGTATGGACCTTGTGTACTTTTTGGCCTCCAGGTCGTCAATCAAAAGGGAGTGAGTACAATAGTTAGAATTAACAGTAAACTGATTTTTAAAAGTTGCTAAGCCGATATAAAGTCTCTGTTTTTATAAGTGAAGTACTTTTATAAGTGCTTTATATCAACTCATGTGTTGCGTTTTGTATAACTGTACTGTGCATTTTACCGTTCATTTTCTTTGCTTTTATTTCTTTAATTGTGTCAAAGTGAATTATTCATGATCCAGAATGTAACTCTGTCCTAACTGTTAGGCTACTGTCCAGCAAGGACGTAACCTCTCATTGTTCATGTCCATGCCTTTAAGGGAATTTAAGGGAATCATGTTAACATATAAAGTTATAGTGGGGTTATTATTACAGACAGACTTCCACAAGAAGCTGCTGTTGTTCTATCTATCTTTTATAGCTGTCATTGTGTCCCACGATGTTTAGAGCACAGAGAACTATATTTTGCAAGCACATTACATTACATTTTGAACAGAAATTAAAACTTGCAAAAAATGATTTCGTTTGAGCAAACAAAAACCTATTCCGTGTTCAATAAATGTATTTGCATGTTTGCTATAATCCATATTAACGTGCAATAATAGCCTAATAACCCCTCTCACTCATTACTTATGTGCCCTCTCAAAAACTCTCTCTCTGCGCGGGGAGCGCACAGAGTTCAGAGGATGAGAGGGAGGGAGACATGACCGGAGCGCAGAGAGAGAGGTTTTGAGAGGGCACATGAGGAAACTGCGTGAGAGGGGTTATTATTTATATCCATATTAACGTGCAATAATAACCCCTCTCACGCAGTTTACTCATGTGCCCTTTCAAAAACTCTCTGCGCGCAGGTGCCAACATTTGGTTTTCAAAATCCGGGAGATTTGTGCGGGGGCATGGCGGCGCGACCCGTGGGGTGCTGTTAAGTGTAGGCTACTGTAAGTGTTAAGTGAGTTCAGCTTGCATCACGTTTTCCGCCTCTGTCTGTTCTTTCGTGATGAAGGATGAAATGGCCCGTGTGCCCTTATGTGCCTCTTCTGCGCGATGTTGCCGCTTTGTTTTAATGTGCTGCTGGGTGATGTCATTTTCCCCGCTGTGCGCTACATTCAAATCAATGCGACACACCTTACAAAAAGCGTGGAGGTTGTCGATATGACTAGAGGTAAGATGCATGTAAATTGTTGCGCCCAACACTGTTGAAATGTTTAGCTATTTTTCAATTTCTTTGCGGGAACACCGCCTTCACATGCCTTTTTTATTGGCTCGCTTTCGGGTCTGAACTTTCCGCGAAGCTCGCGCAGAGATCAACTAGGTTCTAGGTTGCCAGGTTGAGGGTTATACGTTGCCAGGTTGAGGGTTATAGGTTGCCAGGTTGAGGGTTATAGGTTGCCAGGTTGAGGGTTATACGTTGCCAGGTTGAGGGTTATAGGTTGCCAGGTTGAGGGTTATAGGTTGCCAGGTTGAGGGTTATACGTTGCCAGGTTGAGGTGACAAGCGGGTTGAAAATTGTATACGGTGGATTGTGTGAATAGGATGCGTTTCATACAAAATCTGGCAACTAGTCACCATTAGACAAACATATTGGTCTGATTATTTATAAAGGAGTTTGGGCCATGCTGCACATTACGGGAGTTTCCCGGGAGAAATAACAAACCGGGAGATAGGGCTAAAACACGGGAGAAACCGGGAACAACGGGAGTGTTGGCAGGTATACGGTAGACGCTGCTGCGCTCCGGTCATGTCTCCCTCCCTCTCATCCTCTGAACTCTGTGCGCTCTTGAGAGGGAACATGAGTAATGAGTGAGAGGGGTTATTATTGCACATTAATATGGATTATAGCAAACATGCAAATGCATTTATTGAACACGGAATAGGTTTGTTTGCTCAAAGGTGTTCATTTCTGTTCAAAATGTAATGTAATGTGCTTGCAAAATATAGTTCTCTGTGCTCTAAACATACAGTTACTGGCCCAGCAATGAGACACATCTATACAGTATAACGCCATAGAAACGCAGGCTTTAGCTGTGACTGAGAAGTGTCTTACACTTCATGTTTTTTGCACACCAAGTTTTTGTTATTTCTTGCGACAGAAAGCCAGTCTCAGATAAACAGTCGAGGATGTGCGTTGTTGAACACGTTGTAAAACCTCGTGTTTGTGATGCTGTGAGGGGAACATGTCTAGACACTAACCTGAGGCCCTTATTGAACATCCTGCATTTCACATTTTCATACACCGCTTCTTAAGTCCAAGTTTCTAGTTATTAATTGTCATTAAATATGCCCAACAATTACAGAAAAGCACTAGTTGGCCTGTGGACTTCTCCAAAAATACCCGTGATGAGATGACTTGTGTGAATCATCCATAGACTGTTAACATTAATCGAGTGCTTTTTTTCTCAACCGTAACCGAAAACACACATACAGTAGGAGGGAGAAGTGTGTGTGTGTGTGTGTGTGTGTGTGTGTGTGTGTGTGTGTGTGTGTGTTCTATGAGTGTTGCAAGTTGTTTGGCCATAGCTGGTTGCTGGTTGCTAGTTGCTCAAAGTTTCTCTCCAGGTTGAAAGAGTGAGCATACAAAAACGTGCTAATGCCACAACATTTTAGATAACCAACCCAGGAAGTGTAGAACAACACACCACTGATTATGTTGATGCAGTGATACATATGTCAGTGACACAACACCGACATATCCTATCGTAAGCAGTGCAATATGTCACTTAGTGATTTATCACGCATGACTGACGGTTATGAAATCAAAAAGCCAACAGTATCAAACCACTAACAACACCTTCCTCCAGAACAGAAGTCACACACCATCAGACCAACACAGTCTCACTCCCTACTCGTCAAATGTATGACGCATGGTCAAGGACCCTGGCGTCAAGTTTCAACGAAATAGGGGTACCCTTAACGTCATTTTTCGACGAGGGGGTCCGTCAGATAGACATTCATGTTATTCCCTCCCCGTCGGATATCGACGAAAGAAAAAAACACGCCCCCCGCCCCTTAACTCGAAATCTGGGACAGTTATTATTGGTATTTTTAGCCCAATAACCGCTGTTTTAATCAACATTATTCACGAGATATTATCATGGTTTATATGTATTTCTTTTAATGTTATTATTTCGGTCTATTTTGGCCAGGGAAGCTGGGTTGCTTTTTTGTTGATTTATATTTTTTAAACTATAAGGCCAAATCTATCAACATTTATTTAGATGTTATCATGGTATTCATTTCTTTACTTTAATAATATTATTTCGGTCTTATTACCGGTGAAATATTACAGTATATGCTGTAATACAGAACATAACGATATGATCCGAGCTGGACGCATTCAAAGCCGATAGGCCTATCCCACAATGCAATGCGGCCATTCATTTCAAAGAATCGGGCAGCGATCAGCGGGTTTTTAACGCCAGGATCGCTTCAATATACATATATACAGTCAGTGGTCAGTATCACTTCAATATCCATATATACAGTCAGTGATCAGTATCACTTCAATATCCATATATACAGTCAGTGGTCAGTATCACTTCAATATCCATATATACAGTCAGTGATCAGTATCACTTCAATATCCATATATACAGTCAGTGGTCAGTATCACTTCAATATCCATATATACAGTCAGTGATCAGTATCACTTCAATATCCATATATACAGTCAGTGGTCAGTATCACTTCAATATCCATATATACAGTCAGTGATCAGTATCACTTCAATATCCATATATACAGTCAGTGGTCAGTATCACTTCAATATACATATATACAGTCAGTGGTCAGTATCACTTCAATATCCATATATACAGTCAGTGATCAGTATCACTTCAATATCCATATATACAGTCAGTGGTCAGTATCACTTCAATATCCATATATACAGTCAGTGGTCAGTATCACTTCAATATCCATATATACAGTCAGTGGTCAGTATCACTTCAATATCCATATATACAGTCAGTGGTCAGTATCACTTCAATATCCATATATACAGTCAGTGGTCAGTATCACTTCAATATCCATATATACAGTCAGTGATCAGTATCACTTCAATATACATATATACAGTCAGTGATCAGTATCACTTCAATATACATATATACAGTCAGTGGTTGTGTCACCAGCAACAACACGATGCTCAGTTTTGTTCCAGTAAGTTATGAACCATAATAACGTTTAAACGAATCCGCGGAAAAGTCCGGAAGTGACGTAGTACGTCCCGCTCAGCGGATACGAAGATACAAATATATAATATTCGTAATATTTATGTTTTTTTCTAACGTGGTATTTGAGGAGTTAAACAATAAAGATAGTTATAATAATAAAATACAGTTTCATGTATTTGTCTACGTTTAAACGAATCCGCGGAAGTGACGTGGAAATTCCACATCTCGTCTGTGAAAGAATGTTCCACGTTGTACGTGAGAATTTACACAATAAAATACTAATAATGAAAACATTGTGTTTTATATTCAGCACTTTGATTTGCCTCAACCTACAGTTGAGTGTTTAGAACTACAGCCTAATGGCTTGTTTGACTAATTTGCATTTGTTTTGAATTGTACTGTTGTGAAAAACAATAAACTATATACAAAGAGAAGCATTTTTTATTTTATTTTCCATGCATAGTTATTTAAAAACGCAATTTTTTAATTTTGCAGTTGATGAATATTAATAGCAAAGACTAAAGGGGAATAAAACAGTATAAGAGTATATTTATGTGTGGGACTTAGTTTGATTTAAAATCACACTGCATTATTAGTTGTTTTAAATAAATTACTTTTTTGAAATATCAATTTATTTTAGACCTAAGATATTAATTATTATATTCAGAAGATGATCCTCAAATTAATCACCGTGGTTACAGCTTGTAGCCATCCTAACCTTTGTAGCCTTTACTGAGACTACCTTTTCAAAATTAAGAAGGGACTAGTTTTAGGAAGCATTTTCAGGAAATTAAAAGGATAAGCAGATTGTTGCCGAGGTTTTTGTTCACAGATTAAGATGTATAAAGCTTTGTTTGGGTATGTATACATATACAACATGTGTTTTGGCATTTTTGGCACACTTCTACCTCAGCCCTACTGCACAAAGACAAAACTCACACATCTCATTCAACCATTTCACAAGCTGAGAAAAGGGTCATGACATGGGTCAGAGCAGTGGTTCCCAACCCTTTTTTTCCTTGGTGCCCCCCCCCCTACTCATGTCTAAGAAAAGCTGACCCCCCCCCCTTGAAACTGAAGTTGAGGTAACTCTCGAGATAGAGCTGGGTCAGCGGATAACAGAGGTCATAAATGATGAACCAATCCATCGGCTCTGCTCCTATAGGCCCAGTGGTGTTCATATGGACAACATGCACCTTTGGCTGGAAGGCCCGTGTTGAAAGTGTGTGTTATCATTCAGAGCAGACACCCACGGTGAATCAGATGGTTTATGTTATACAAGGCTGCATTACAGAGCATATTAATATGACTGTCATGAAGGTTGTGTAGAGGAATAGAAACCAGTCTCTCCAGGCAAGCACACAGAATATGGTCTGCTCTATCTTTATTCTCCATGCCAAGTATGAGCTCTTATCCTCTGGCAGAAGATATGGGTAAACTTAACATTTCTAAACTATAGGCCTAATTTGGACCTACCTCAATTAAAACTTTAAATAATGTTGCTTGAGATTGAGGGTGTGCAATAGCTTCATGATATGAAGCATGGTTGTGTTGCTCTTGTCACTGTTTGTGAAAGATGAGCAATAGATTGTTGCTGTGTGATGTGCTTCAGTCTAGCCTATATCTCTTTGTTCATGTTGTTTTTTATTGTAAGTATGTCAGCTGTATGATAAAACAATATGTCAAGTGTTATTTGTGAAGCATTTGAACTCAAGGCAAATATCCCTCTGGGGACAATAAAGTATCTCCTGCTAAGTGGTCCCCATGATGTGTAAAATTAAAACGTTGTCATAGGACTAGCAAACACATCGTTGGAAAGGTCTCAACCTGGAGAGTAACATATGTCAGTATGAAGAGGATACATTACTCCTGCTTTGAAATATTGACCTCTGAACCTTGAACCCAGTCCATGTATGAAGGCCTGTCATTTAGCAACAGAAGGTGCTACACACATAAGACCAGCTGTTATAGAAAGCTCTGGACCTCCGCTGTCATGTAGATATGGTCACCAAATTGTACCTACTGTAAGCACTGTCAAATATGGTAATAAGCTATTTTCACCTATTTAACGATTTGATTTTTAAAATCTGATGACACCAGTGTGTTCTCCATACCAACAAACCCCAGGGTGTATCCAAAATTATACACTGCCAACTTCTACTTATGAGAAATATACCAATATACTTTAAAACTACAACTCCCATAAGAAACGCCACAGAAGCTGTTACAAAGCTTGAGCACTTGTAGTTCTTCCGGGGGTGGGTGGGGGGGGACTCGTTCTGCTCCTGTTTATGCTGTCTGCCGTAAGATGGCTTGATTCCATTTCAGATTGAGGCCGCCCGCCGGCCGGCCGAGCACACAATATATGAGACAAATACATGAAACTGTATTTTATTATTATAACTATCTTTATTGTTTAACTCCTCAAATACAACGTTAGAAAAAAACATAAATATTACGAATATTATATATTTGTATCTTCGTATCCGCTGAGCGGGACGTACTACGTCACTTCCGGACTTTTCCGCGGATTCGTTTAAACGTTATTATGGTTCATAACTTACTGGAACAAAACTGAGCATCGTGTTGTTGCTGGTGACACAACCACTGACTGTATATATGGATATTGAAGTGATACTGATCACTGACTGTATATATGTATATTGAAGTGATACTGACCACTGACTGTATATATGTATATTGAAGTGATACTGACCACTGACTGTATATATGTATATTGAAGTGATACTGATCACTGACTGTATATATGTATATTGAAGTGATACTGACCACTGACTGTATATATGTATATTGAAGTGATACTGATCACTGACTGTATATATGGATATTGAAGTGATACTGACCACTGACTGTATATATGGATATTGAAGTGATACTGATCACTGACTGTATATATGTATATTGAAGTGATACTGACCACTGACTGTATATATGTATATTGAAGTGATACTGACCACTGACTGTATATATGGATATTGAAGCGATCCTGGCGTTAAAGACCCGCTGATCGCTGCCCGATTCTTTGAAATGAATGGCCGCATTGCATTGTGGGATAGGCCTATCGGCTTTGAATGCGTCCAGCTCGGATCATATCGTTATGTTCTGTATTACAGCATATACTGTAATATTTCACCGGTAATAAGACCGAAATAATATTATTAAAGTAAAGAAATGAATACCATGATAACATCTAAATAAATGTTGATAGATGTACCATTATAGTTTAAAAAATATAAATCAACAAAAAGCAACCCAGCTTCCCTGGCCGAAATAGACCGAAATAATAACATTAAAAGAAATACATATAAACCATGATAATATTTCGTGAATAATGTTGATTAAAATAGCGGTTATTGGGCTAAAAATACCAATAATAACTGTCCCAGATTTCGGGGGGCGTGTTTTTTTCTTTCGTCGATATCCGACGGTGAGGGCCTAACATGAATGTCTATCTGACGGACCCCCTCGTCGAAAAATGACGTTAAGGGTACCCCTATTTCGTTGAAACTTGACGCCAGGGTCCTTGACCATGCGTCATACATTTGACGAGTAGGGAGTGAGACTGTTTTGATCAGACACCTTTTGATATCTGCACTTTCATCTGTAAAACACGGCTGAGTGTGTGCTGTTTAAAAGACATTTTAAGATGCAGTGTGTTGATTTGTGTGTGTCATTCTGTCGCCGTCTGATTCAGACAGATCTGTCAAAACAAAAGCACACTTTAGATGACTTTTCTCAAAAACCATGTAGGCCTACTAGCTTCTCCAGTCAGTGCCCTTGATCGAGGCACTGGCTCAGACCTGGAGTTGGTCCCCGGGCGCTGTGATTGGCTGCCCACTGCTCCCTTGAGGGATGGCTTAAATGCAGAGGATGGATTTCGCTACATGTACGTGACAATAAAGTACCTTTTCTCTTTCTCCTGTTTTTTCGAAAGGCGAAAAGAGATGTCTGTAAATCAGTGGATATATTTTGACAGATATGTGAAAATTCTACTTGAGTACAGTAACAAAGTATTGTTACTTTGTGCACGTAGTTTTTGTGTGTACACATCATGTAAACATCCAACCCCAGGTGTGTTAAAGACCCCCCCCTCTCTGGCAGGTAACTAACTAACTGACTAAGTAAAACTATTTATAGTTTTTTAGTTTAGTTTAGTTTTAACATGAATTTTTAAAGTTGGTGAAATTGAATCATGAACAGATGTTTTTAACCTGCACTGACTCCATCTTATGTACTGTAATAAAAGTGGATGAAAAGATCTATGAACTGTGTGAGGGTGATATTTTAATCTATATTCTCTTTTCTTTGACAAACATCTTTAAACTTTTCCTTCAGTTACACCATCTACACGGCAGAGTCCCAGGATGACTTTGGATATGTCTTTTTATCCATAAATCAGAAAATACTGTCAACAGCCATACAAAAAAGTCAATTTTCTCCATGTTGTTATGAATAAGATGTTGTATGAATCAGGCTGTGAGTGAGATCTGAACAAAGCCCTGTGTAGAAACCTTCAGAATATAGAGAGGAGGGGAAGTGTAAAGTTTGGTTGATGTGAGAGCTGCTGAAGAGATTTCAGGGCACCGAGACACTTGATGTGATGATAAGATCAGAAAACCTTTATTGTCTGTTATGAGAGACAGAAATGTGTCTTTGACAGGGCAGGCTCGAATGACACAAATACATATAAGAACATAAAGATACATATAGAAACAGTGTAAAAACATTGACCGTACAAACATGCAAAAAGCAGAACCAGTGCCAGAAGAAATGGATGGCTGTTTAGTGTGGTGATGGTAGTGGGGATGGAGGATGTTTATGTGTTTTCTTTGCAACTGGGACTCTGTATCATCGACCTGATGGCAGTAAGGATTGGTGAAGGGGGGGGCAGTGGAGGCTGCTGGTCTTTCACAGAGGGGAAGCACTAAGCCTAAACATCATATAATTGGCCATTTATTTATATATACGTAAATTCTGCCCTACGTTCCTTTTCAAGAAAATGCTCTGTGACCCTCTCTGTCGTACCAACTAGGCGTCTTTCCCAGTGACTTGACCAGTGTCCTCTCAAAGGCCAGCAGAGCTCGGCTGCTTAAACGGCCTTGGCCCGTTGTGTTATGGTTGTAGGACTTGCGCTGCTTTAAACAGGAGAAGCTCCTTTCTACACCTGCAGATGTAGCTCCAATTGTTGCCACTAATGAGTTTGTAAAGCTGAGGCATTGCACTGTCCAAGTAACACCAAGAAATCACACAGCTTTCCCCCGTTACCCTGCAAGTCCTGATCTGATACAGGACTTGAAGTTCAGACCTCAGTCTCCCTGAATCAACGTGATGGCCATAACTTTTCAGGACACTTTGGAAGGCCTCCTCTGGAAACACTTGTCTCGTGTCATCAAATGTCCCTGGATTGACTAATTATAAGGAGAGCATACTTTCCAAATTTGAAAAACCTCAAGGAATCTGCTCCAAGATGTTATCATGGATGGCCATGTACAGATTTCTGTGGCGCTCTTGGGGATCCTGCCATTGGGTCAGATGGCGCTTTCTCATGGGCTCATCTCGTGGGTCTGATCAGGGGCGTAGCACAACATTCTGGCCCTGTAGAAAGGCATTCTCTATGGGCCTCCTCCCTGCATCCACAGCTATCCATTCTAGCATCTTTTTGGGCCCTCCTCACATGAGGGCCCTGGGTACTCAGTCCCCTCTTCTCCCCCCTAAACTAAACAAGAAACTGCATTACCCGCAGATAATGAGTGTGAATGCATCTCATAGCCTATGTCTTTGAAAAATTACCCCCATTAATTAAGTCACAAAAATTAAAATCCCCCCCAAAAGTCCCTGCTGACACTAAACGCTCTAAGGGCCCTATTTTAACGATCTGAAACGCAAGTATGAAACGCAAAACGCAAGTAGCTTTGTGGGCGGATCTCTGGCACTGTTGCTATTATGCCAGCGGGATAAATGAGTCTTGCGCCCGACGCAAATCTAAAATGGGTTGGTCTGAAGTAGCTAGGTGTGGTTTGGGCGTAACGTGCAATAAACCAATCAGAGCGTCATCTCACATTCCCTTTAAGAGCAGGCGCGCTTGATCCATGGCGGATTGCTATTATAACAGCGGATTTGCCTGGTGCACGCCAGCGGGAGTTGTCTGGGATGCGGCAAAGTAATAAATCCCCGTCTTGACCGGGTGCCGATATTACTGCGGCCTCTCGGGCGCAACTACTCAAGTCTGGAGAGGATTGCTGCAGCCATGGAGCGTGGGCCTCCAAACGCACCACCTGCTCCTGTTGTGCCCCCTCCCCCCCCTCCATATCCTTCCACCCGCTCCACCAGGAGCACATCGCGCATTACTCCCGGGCCAGATCCCGCCGTAGTTCAACATCACGTCTCCTTAAGTCCTCTAATATTTCCTCATTTATGTCATCAACACATCCATGATTCATGGAAATGTTGTGTAAAACACAACAAGCCACAAAGAATGCTGGGACTTTTTGAGGACTGTACTGTAAAGTGTCTCCTGATCTATCCAAACACCTGAAGCGCATTTTCAGTAATATTTGTCTTTGTAATTATGTATGGTTTGCAAAAATAGGAAATGCTGCGTCCGTTTAGATGAGAGAAGTGTATGCGCGTTGTGCACACGCTACATTATGGCCAAGCATGCGCCCCTAAAATAGCATCTGAATAACGCGCTACTGACTTTAGACTAGCACCACTGACTTTAGACTAGCGCTACTGACTTTAGACTAGCGCTACTGACTTTAGACTAGCGCCACTGACTTTAGACTAGCGCTACTGACTTTAGACTAGCGCTACTGACTTTAGACTAGCGCTACTGACTTTAGACTAGCGCCACTGACTTTAGACTAGCACCACTGACTTAAGACTAGCGCCACTGACTTTAGACTAGCGCCACTGACTTTAGACTAGCGCCACTGACTTTAGACTATAGCGCCACTGACTTTAGACTAGCGCCACTGACTTTAGACTAGCGCCACTGACTTTAGACTATAGCGCCACTGACTTTAGACTAGCACCACTGACTTTAGACTAGCGCCACTGACTTTAGACTAGCGCCACTGACTTTAGACTAGCGCCACTGACTTTAGACTATAGCGCCACTGACTTTAGACTAGCGCCACTGACTTTAGACTATAGCGCCACTGACTTTAGACTATAGCGCCACTGACTTTAGACTAGCGCCACTGACTTTAGACTAGCACCACTCACTATAGACCAGGTTTTTCCTGGTCAGTGGCGGAATTGTTTTCTGAAACTGCAAAATAGCACTAATAACGTTTGCGCCGGAACACACCTCCTCTTTTTGCTGAACCGCCCCCGGGAGCGCAAATACATTCCCTATTTTACCGACGTGCGTCTGTGGAGGGAAAAGTCCGCTGTGCGTCGGGTGCAAAATAGGAATGATACATGCGTCAGTGTACAAAGTCAATTGCGCTGGGTGCAAGATAGGGCCCTATGTATCTTCAACAGGTGTAGGCAGGCGCTGCGTGAGGGTACATCATAATGGTTGGTGGTTCCAAAATAATTCCTTTGTTAATAATTCGTTACACAGAACTTCATTATATTAAATATTAATCAAAAGGATTCACACCTTAACAAAATCCAGACATTTAACACCCTATAAAAAACTCACACCCCATTCAAATTTCTTTGTATGTTGTTTGTATTTTTTACCAAAACTCTACACTGCCTGACTTTAAGTCAGATCTTACAAAAAGGAAAGATGGGTTAAATACTGACAAGTTATAAGCTACTATTTGTAGGTATCTGTGTTCAAACACACAACCCATTGGAGTCCAGATATAACGTGTCATGGTATTAATGATTATCTTATTGATTGTCTTGGAATTCGTGGTGTTATAAAGTGAGATCCATTTTTGTCTGAGGTTTTTAGTGTGAAAATAGCAAGTACATTGTTTCATCCAAACAGGAAATAGCTGATAATTCAGCCACACCATTGCAAAGGGCAATGACTAGAATTAGGAGGAAAGACTGTTTTTATTGAATAATATATACATAGGCCTATGTTATGCCAATGAGAAATAACTTTATACTTTATAAACAACCAAATTTCTCTCTTTCTCTCCCAGTGACCCTGTCTTTCTGCTTATGAGCAGCACTGGTTGAAGCCTGAAAATATTGTAAGCAAATTAATAACATAACTAATTCCACTGGTGGGACTGTTGAGCTCTGTTTCAGACCGATACCTCCGGTTCAGGCGGGTCCTCATCCTCAACACGGGCCTTTTTCACTGTAAGAGTAAAGAAATGACAAGCCCTGCTGGCTTCTTGCCTTGTGTGTGTGTGCATGTGTTCATGTCTTTGTCTGTTTGTCTGATTGTTGGTCTGCTATGTTTCTAGTGTACATTTTAGCTTAATAGTACTTTTTACCAAATGTATTGTAATTGTTATATTGTTATGTAAATATGTAATTTTACTCTGTTTTAGGGTGACTTTTACCATGTGTCTAGGGACTGCAGATGAAAAATAGCCTTCTGGCTAACTCTGCATGACATATTGACAAAATCAAACATTTATTTATTTATAGATTTAAGTTTATTTGAGTCACAGCTGCTTCACACAGGGCCCTATTCTAACGACCTGAAACCCAAGTATCAAATGCTAGTAGCTTTGTGGACGGATCTTGGGCGCTGTTGCTACGCAAATCTAAAATGGGTTGGTCTGAAGTAGCTACATCACATAGGTGTGGTTTGGGCGTAACGTGCAATAAACCAATCAGAGCGTTATCTCACTTTCCCTTTAAAAGCAGGCGTGCTTGTTCCATGGTGGATTGCTATTATGATGGCGGATTTACCAGGCGCACGCCAGGAGAGGAGACCAACATTTGCTATCGATTTTCCTTTTTGACAAAATATAAATAAAGAAATGTCACAAAAACATACTTTCCGATGTTTTGGGCTCACTCTCACTTAATCACGAAGTTATGAATTCATGGTGATATTTTTGCAATGTAGTCTGACATTAGACCGCGATGACCTCACTTCTTCTGTCTCTCCTCTGCTGCTGGGGCATTTGGGTTAAGTGGCATCGGCACATGCTGTTCAACATCACATCTCTAAATTAAACAAGAAACTACATTTCCTGCAGAGAATGAGTGTGAATACATCTCATATATTAGGCTACTGCAGTTAAACCTCGGTAGGTGTGTCCTGAGAACGTTTGAATCTCAATCTGAGTCATCACAAAGCGAGGAATTTCCGCTGACTCGTTCTTTAGTTGGGGAATGCAAGAAAGTATTTTCACTGTAAACGTCATGTGTATATTATTAATGCAGGAGTCTCTACGTAGACATGTTTGTCAGCTTCTAGTTGATATTTAGGAGTTCTCATGAATTCAGGCGATGGATACTTCAGTCTTATTATGAGTCTTTGTACAGTAAGTTGATGATGTATTGAGCACAATGTTTCCTGTAGGTTATGCAGCAGTGGAAGAAGTATTCAGATCCTTTATTAGTGCAGTAAAAGTGCTAATACCACACTGTAAAAATACTCTGTTGCTATTTTTTGCAAACCATACATAATTACAAGAAAAAATATGACCTTGTTTTACACAACATTTCTATGAATCATGGATGTGTTGATGACATAAATGAGGAAATATTAGAGGACTTAAGGAGAAGTGATGTTGAACTGCATGTGCCGATGCCACTTTACCCAAATGCCCCAACAGCAGCAGCACGGGAGAGGAGAGACAGAAGAGCTGCATCGTAATCTCGGTCTAATGTCAGACTACATTGCAAAAATATCACCATGAATTCATAACCTCGTGATTAAGTGAGAGTGAGCCCAAAACATCGGAAAGTATGTTTTTGTGACATTTCTTTATTTATATTTTGTCAAAAAGGAAAATTGATAGCCAACGTCGGTCTCCTCTCCTGGCGTGCGCCTGGTAAATCCGCCATCATAATAGCAATCCACCATGGAACAAGCACGCCTGCTTTTAAAGGGAATGAGAGATAACGCTCTGATTGGTTTATTGCACGTTACGCCCAAACCACACCTATGTGATGTAGCTACTTCAGACCAACCCATTTTAGATTTGCGTAGCAACAGCGCCCAAGATCCGTCCACAAAGCTACTAGCATTTGATACTTGGGTTTCAGGTCGTTAGAATAGGGCCCTGTGTGAAGCAGCTGTGACTCAAATAAACTTAAATCTATAAATAAATAAATGTTTGATTTTGTCAATATGTCATGCAGAGTTAGACAGAAGGCTATTTTTCATCTGCAGTCCCTAGACACATGGTAAAAGTCACCCTAAAACAGAGTAAAATTACATATTTACATAACAATTACAATACATTTGGTAAAAAGTACTGTTAAGCTAAAATGTACACTAGAAACATAGCAGACCAACAATCAGACAAACAGACAAAGACATGAACACATGCACACACACACACAAGGCAAGAAGCCAGCAGGGCTTGTCATTTCTTTACTCTTACAGTGAAAAAGGCCCGTGTTGAGGATGAGGACCCGCCTGAACCGGAGGTATCGGTCTGAAACAGAGCTCAACAGTCCCACCAGTGGAATTAGTTATGTTATTAATTTGCTTACAATATTTTCAGGCTTCAACCAGTGCTGCTCATAAGCAGAAAGACAGGGTCACTGGGAGAGAAAGAGAGAAATTTGGCTGTTTATAAAGTATAAAGTTATTTCTCATTGGCATAATATAGGCCTATGTATATATTATTCAATAAAAACAGTCTTTCCTCCTAATTCTAGTCATTGCCCTTTGCAATGGTGTGGCTGAATTATCAGCTATTTCCTGTTTGGATGAAACAATGTACTTGCTATTTTCACACTAAAAACCTCAGACAAAAATGGATCTCACTTTAAAACACCACGAATTCCAAGACAATCAATAAGATAATCATTAATACCATGACACGTTATATCTGGACTCCAATGGGTTGTGTGTTTGAACACAGATACCTACAAATAGTAGCTTATAACTTGTCAGTATTTAACCCATCTTTCCTTTTTGTAAGATCTGACTTAAAGTCAGGCAGTGTAGAGTTTTGGTAAAAAATACAAACAACATACAAAGAAATTTGAATGGGGTGTGAGTTTTTTATAGGGTGTTAAATGTCTGGATTTTGTTAAGGTGTGAATCCTTTTGATTAATATTTAATATAATGAAGTTCTGTGTAACAAATTATTAACGAAGGAATTTTTTTGGAACCACCAACCATTATGATGTACCCTCACGCAGCGCCTGCCTACACCTGTTGAAGATACTTAGGGCGTTTAGTGTCAGCAGGGACTTTTGGGGGGGATTTTAATTTTTGTGACCTAAATAATGGGGGTAATTTTTCAAAGACATAGGCTATGAGATGCATTCAAGGTTATTATAGTTTTGCATTTTTCTTTAGTTTTTATTTTTATTTCGTTTTGACTTTTTGTTTTCAAATTCAGTTTAGTTTTAATTAGTCTTTAAAGCGGTTTTGCTAGTTTAGTTTATTTTTTATTTTTTGAAAATGCTTAGTTTTAGTTTAGTTTTTATTAGTTTTAGTCTTTTTTTTCTAATATGGGTTATTTATTGGGGGCAAGATTCACAAAGGTCAGAAAAAAGTATTGTGTAATAATAACTCAACAAAAACATCATACAATTTTAGAAATATGTATTCACAATGTATTCAACAATAACACCAGTACATAAAATGTACATATGATGATGAGCACAAATACAGTATCTCACAAAAGTGAGTACACCCCTCACATGTTTGTAAATATTTAATTATATCTTTTAATGGGACAACAGTGAAGAAATTACATTGTGTCCAGCTTGTATAACAGTGTTAATGTGCTGTCCTCTTAAAATAACTCAACACAGCCATTAATGTCTAAACCGCTGGCAACAAAAGTCAGTACACCCCTATGTTAGATTAAAATAGCCAAACATCATCACATGCTCTTCACCATACCTAGAGATTGGCATGGTTTTATGTCGGTTAGCCTACGGCATAGACTGAATAAAACAGTTCGGAAATGTCAACTCTGAAAGATATAACGTTATTTGCTCTGTGAAAGACATTGACAAAGACGAAAACTAAGGACATTTACTCGATAATTTTATTTCATTTTAGTTAGTTTTGCAAACAGACATTACAGTTTTAGTTTAGTTATCGTTTTTTTTGTAATGCCTCGTTTTTATTTTTATTTCAGTTAACGACAATGTTTTCGTTATTTCGTTCGTTTTTCGTTAACGATTATAACCTTGGATGCATTCACACTCATTCTCTGCGGGTAATGCAGTTTCTTGTTTAGTTTAGCAGCCAAATTAGCTGGATTCCACTCACATCACAGTTTACAGTATGCAAAGACTCCCTGAAAGCAAAATAGTAAATTCTCAGAGAAATATTAAACTGTTCTTATCAAGCAGCGCCTGCAACTGTTGAGGAAACTTAAGAGCTTTTATTGTCAGCAGGGACATTTGAACTGTGGTTTACCGATCACTCACCGAATCCATACTCACTTTCAACATCTCAGTCTGGTACAATACCCCCCCCCCATCCAACACAAAACTAAACATGCACGAATAATAAAACAGGCCAACAAGATAATTGGCTCCCCCCAAACCCCCTAACAGTGGGTTCATATCTTGTATACATATGGACAAATCTTCTCTGAGACTTATGTAGTTTTTGATATTGTCCAGCAGAGGGCGATGGAGGTTTTTTTACAGCAAGAAAAGAATTGAGTCTCTTCTTGCATTTGTCAAAGACAAGAGGTCAGAGGGGGCTTTCCGAAGTTGTTCATGCCAAAGCAGCAGATCTCACATCACACCCAGAGGCGTCGGACTAGAGTGAGGGGAAAGGGGACTGAGTACCCAGGGCCCTCATGTGAGGAGGGCCCAAAAAGATGCTAGAATGGATAGCTGTGGATGCGGGGAGGAGGCCCATAGAGAATGCCTTTCTACAGGGCCCAGAATTGTTTTGCCCATGAGAAAGCGCCATCTGACCCAATTGCAGGATCCCCAAGAGTGCTACAGAAATCTGTACATGGCCATCCATGATATCATCTTGGAGCAGATTCCTCCACGTTTCACAAATTTGGAAATTATGCGAATTAGTCAATCCAGGGACATTTGATGACACGAGAGAGACAAGTGTTTCCAGAGGAGGCCTTCCAAAGTGTCCTGAAAAGTTATGGCCATCACGTTGATTCAGGGAGACTGAGGTCTGAACTTCAAGTCCTGTATCAGTTCAGGACTTGCAGGGTAACGGGGGAAAGCTGTGTGATTACTTGGTGTTACTTGGACAGTGCAATGCCTCAGCTTTACAAACTCATTAGTGGCAACAATTGGAGCTACATCTGCAGGTGTAGAAAGGAGCTTCTCCTGTTTAAAGCAGCGCAAGTCCTACAACCATAACACAACGGGCCAAGGCCGTTTAAGCAGCCGAGCTCTGCTGGCCTTTGAGAGGACACTGGTCAAGTCACTGGGAAAGACGCCTAGTTGGTACGACAGAGAGGGTCACAGAGCATTTTCTTGAAAAGGAACGTAGGGCAGAATTTACGTATATATAAATAAATGGCCAATTATATGATGTTTAGGCTTAGTGCTTCCCCTCTGTGAAAGACCAGCAGCCGCCACTGCCCCCCCCCCTTCACCAATCCTTACTGCCATCAGGTTGATGATACAGAGTCCCAGCTGCTTTGCTTCATAATTTTGAATTGTCATCTCTGTTTTTCTTCTTTACATAGGCTAAATAAAGGGATTTCCACCATAAAAGTTATCTGAATGCAGGAAATTAAGTTGTTGATGCTCAAAAAAGGCCCATTCTGGCCCATATATATATATATATATATATATATATATATACAGTACAGTATACCCACTATAATTCATTAGACTACACCACTGCCTCTAACAGAACTTTACACCCGGTCAGTAGCTGGAAAGACACTATAATCACACAGGACCACCCCTCCACCCCCCTTCACCAATCCTTACTGCCATCAGGTCGATGATACAGAGTCCCAGTTGCAAAGAAAACACATAAACATCCTCCATCCCCACTACCATCACCACACTAAACAGCCATCCATTTCTTCTGGCACTGGTTCTGCTTTTTGCATGTTTGTACGGTCAATGTTTTTACACTGTTTCTATATGTATCTTTATGTTCTTATATGTATTTGTGTCATTTGAGCCTGCCCTGTCAAAGACACATTTCTGTCTCTCATAACAGACAATAAAGGTTTTCTGATCTTATCATCACATCAAGTGTCTCGGTGCCCTGAAATCTCTTCAGCAGCTCTCACATCAACCAAACTTTACACTTCCCCTCCTCTCTATATTCTGAAGGTTTCTACACAGGGCTTTGTTCAGATCTTACTCACAGCCTGATTCATACAACATCTTATTCATAACAACATGGAGAAAATTGACTTTTTTTTGTATGGCTGTTGACAGTATTTTCTGATTTATGGATAAAAAGACATATCCAAAGTCATCCTGGGACTCTGCCGTGTAAGATGGTGTAACTGAAGGAAAAATTTAAAGATGTTTGTCAAAGAAAAGAGAATATAGATTAAAATATCACCCTCACAGTTCATAGATCTTTTGATCCACTTTTATTACAGTACATAAGATGGAGTCAGTGCAGGTTAAAACTTTAAAAATGAAAGTTAAAGTTAAAAATGTCGGGAGATCTCAGTTTCCTTCATGGTGACATACCAGTCATGGTGGATGATTCTTCTTTTTTTGTGAGTCTGGGTTTTATTTCTGTAAACAAAGGAGAGTTTCACAGCTGACGTTCATTTGTGTTTCCATGGCGATAAAAGACAAGCAAAGAAACAACAACAATGATTATATTATTATATTAACCCTTGTGTTGTCTTCTCGTCGACCGTGAAACTTGGGGTTTTTCTGGGTTGAAATTTCAACACTTTTTTGTCGATTTTATGCAAATTTGTTTGTCACTTTTTTGGCGGTTTTTTTTATTATGTTTTTGTCAAATTTTTTACATTTTTTTTGTCACCTTTGGCGATATTTTTTATGGTTTTTGTCCCTTTTTTCAGATTTTTTTGGTCACTTTTTTTTCAGCGTTTTTGTAGCTTTTTCCAACATTTGTTTTTTTTTTCCAACATTCTTTTGTCATAGTTGTTGTTGGAGCCATTTAATTGGCAATCAGCGTGTGACGCTGGGGGTGGAAAAGTTTATTTAAATGTGGCCTTACTGCTTCAGCTGTGTTGCGCACAGCAGGGTCACAGTTTTTTTTACCGTGGTTACGTGTATGATAACGTGGCAAGATTGAAAGAAGAATTATTATTTTGTTTCATTATTTTGCTGGTAACTTAAAATAAACGGATTGCCATATTTAAGTTTGAACTCTTGGACAAGTTATTCACTGGCAATTGTTTGTTTAAAAACACGCATCTACACCGATGCCACGCTTAAATTATAGACCAAACAAAGGAACAACCAGAGGAGATGTATGAGAGGATGAGTAAAGATGCTTCAACACAAACATTGTGGTCTGGCCGACTCAGGAACAACCAGTGGTGTAGTCTAACGTATTGTAGTGGGTATACTGTACTGTTTATGTATGGACTTATACTGTATACATGGGACAGAATCTGCCTTTTAGGGGGGCCATATCATAGTAGGGGGTCTGGGTGTCCTCCCCCAGGGAAGTTTTGAGCATCAACGACTTAATTTCCTGTATTCGGATAAACTTTAATGCACCAATTTAAGGTGGAAATATCTTTATTTAGCCTATGTGAGGAAGAAAAACACAGATGACAATTCCAAATATATCAAAATTACAATGCAAAGTATGTTTTTACTAGGGCTGTCAAACGGTACATTTTTTTATAGCGATTAATCCCTGAATTTCCATAGTTAATCACGATTAATCGCATATATTATCACATGATTAAAATTCTATTAATTTGTATTTCAGAACTTTTTTTAAGTACATATTAACAATGGAAAAAATTCTTACCAGTGTATCTTGATTGGGAATCAAATGAATGCAAGGAAAGTTACTTTATGAACGAATCTACGATGCTGACAGGTCTGCAGTTAGTTGCCACCCATTTCACAAGAGCTGTAGTAATTTTTGGGGGATTTGGTTTCATCCACAGGTCGGCAAGTAGCACTCTCCAAAATACTGCTTCGCCTGAGTGGGTAGCATGCTAGTGGGTAGCATCAACCTGGTATTTTAATTCGGCTTTACACTAGGGCTGCTCCCTGTTAGTCGATTAGTCGACTAATTGGTCATTTTGGTCTCAGTCAACTTAGATTTCTTTAGTCCATTAGTCATGTTTGATGCTGTATATGTATCTTCTTGATTCTTCAATCGAGCACAGCCCTACTTTACACAATGTGCATATGGCTTGCGACTTGTCTATGAGCCGTTTGGGAGTTTTGAAAATTAAAAGCGCCATTCAGAATCGTGTTGCTGCTGTCTTTCTCCATCGTGTCTGCAGCCAGCAGGAGGAAGTATGGCAGCTTGATGCTAAGTAACGGTGCGGCAAAGGGTCCAAATAGTAGCCTGTAAGGCACGACGCGAAGCCGAGTGAAGTGTAAAAGAAATTAATAAATGCCGGCATGCGATTAAAAAAATTTTTGCGTTATGCTCAGCCCTTAATCGCATCGCGATTAACGCGTTAATGCTGACAGCCCTAGTTGTTACGTGTCATTGGGCATTTTTAAGTGGCTATATGGAAATCCTGGAGCTTTCTTAGTGGCTATACTGGGTATACCTGGTATCATGTAGACTACACCACTGGGAACAACCTCAGCAAACCAGCAGCGCTACAACTACACCTACCTTCTCTTCCTGCAGCGTTTCCTACAGAAAACCCCCCCGATGATGAGGATGAAGGTGATGAGGATGAAGGGGATGATAACGGCCAGCAGTGATTGTGGAGCATCTGTCAGACACAGACAGCAGCAGTGAGACACGAGGAGGACAGAGCTGGAAATGGTTTGACTCTTAAACAACAGACACAAAAATCTAAAATTATATAACGATCCAACATGAGACATGGACGTTTAGAACCACAAAGTAACTAAAATATACAACTATGAAAGGTTTTAGTTAGTTAGTTAGTTACCTGCCAGAGGGGGGAGGGGTCTCTAACACACCTGGGGCTGGATGTTTACATGATGTGTACACACAAAAACTACGTGCACATCTTTCCGACACATACCAATGTGAACCTGTAAGCTGTACTTCAGACCAGCGTACACACAGTTTTCTAGAGAAATCTGACAGTGAGATGATGACATGAGATATGGGGGCGTGGTATATATATATAGCACTGTGGTATATGCTTGTTTGTTGAGGTTGTAGTCAGTCTTCTATAAAGTACTTGAAAGCAATACTTGAGTAAAAGTACAAGTATCTTACCAGAAAATGACTTTGGTAGAAGTTAAAGTCTCCTTTTAGAATATTACTTGTGTAAAAATCTTAAAGTATCCGAAGTATCAAAAGTAATTTTCTAATATTAAATGGACTTATTATTAGAAGTAAAAGTAAATAAAAACTTTGATTCTGAACTTTATTGTGGCTTCCTCATAGTAAAGCATAATAGTCAGGGCTTCAACATCCTTCTTGAACATCAAATTCAAACAGAATTTAAATTTTTTATTTATTTTTTTAAAGAAACTTTCATTCCAACGTGCAAAAAAACATTTCTTGCAAGTAACGAGTGACGAAGATGCTTAGGGGAAATGTAGTGGAGTAAAAGTAAAAGTTTCCAGAAATATAAATAACGTAGTAAAGTACACATACGTGAAAATTCTACTTTAAGTACAGTACACATCTGGTTGTCGCTGTCACTGATTGGGTTAACTTTTTAGTCCCCACAGCGCTCTGTTGATGTCTCACTTTGTGGTTTGTGTAAAATGACATGGAGCCAGAGGTTTGTACTATCAGAGAGAAAGAGTAGAGCAGTAAAGGACACTTACCGTTACAGGGAGGGTCAGGGCATTCTGGGATAAAACAGAGCTCATGGTTAGTCTTCATCTGGACTGTTTTTATCGTGCAAGAACACTTGGATGGAGTCAAAATATTTTTGTCACAACCCCAGAGTTTCCAAACCAAAACGGGGGCAGCAGCGTTTCCAAATGTCTCCGGTTTAGGGGCTCGGAAACATCAGAGTGGTGAAAACGTAGCAAAAGATATTGTGCATGTGCGCCCAGAGGCCTGTACTACGAATCAAGATCAACATGGCCTGGATCTCTTTCAGTTATCTGGCTTCACTAACCCTAACATAACCAGTGTCACGACAGTGGTTATCAACTAGTTCAGTCAACTCAGGGTTTCCCAATCCAGGAGGGCGCACGTTCACATAAAAGAGGCGGGGTTTGCACAGCACGACCAATCGCAAACATCTACCAGAGCCGCATGTTATATATAAGAAGAGCAAATTATAATTCTACCTAAATATGAAGAACACAGACTCGGTTTTACAGGGAAAACGCAATACAGTCGCTGCTTCCTAAAACAGGAAGGAAAGCTGGCGCTGACGCTGTAGATGCGTGAATCACAACTCTTATTAATATCACTTCCCCATCAGTCAGGACCAAGATCTGACCATAATTACACTTGTGCTTTCCATAAACTGTTGTTGCTTAGCCTATCATTTCAGTTGCATCCCTGGCAGTGGGAAGCCATTGTGAGAGCAAATAAAAAATATAAAAACATAATTCAAACCAATGTGCGCATTGGCGACACACGGCTCAACAAGCCGACAAATAGACGATATGTAATTCCCTCCCATTAAAATATATACAGTACAGGCCAAAAGTTTGGACACACCTTCTCATTCAATGCGTTTCCTTTTTATTTTCATGACTATTTACATTGTAGATTCTCACTGAAGGCATCAAAACTATGAATGAACACATATGGAATTATGTACTTAACAAAAAAGTGTGAAATAACTGAAAACATGTCTTATATTTTAGATTCCTCAAAGTAGCCACCCTTTGCTTTTTTATTAATAAGGGAAATAATTCCACTAATGAACCCTGACAAAGCACACCTGTGAAGGTAAAACCATTTCAGGTGACTACCTCATGAAGCTCATTGAGAGAACACCAAGGGTTTGCAGAGTTATCAAAAAAAAGCAAAGGGTGGCTACTTTGAAGAATCTAAAATATAAGACATGTTTTCAGTTATTTCACACTTTTTTGTTAAGTACATAATTCCATATGTGTTCATTCATAGTTTTGATGCCTTCAGTGAGAATCTACAATGTAAATAGTCATGAAAATAAAAAGGAAAAGCGTTGAATGAGAAGGTGTGTCCAAACTTTTGGCCTGTCCTGTATATTTCATAAAAATACCCATCAGGGAATGTTAACGGGGTTGTCGGTCTCCAAATGTTTTAACTTTTATGAGCGCATCTCTCTCTCTCTCTTTCTCTCTCTCACCTGATCTTCTATAAACGGTGACGCCGTTATCAATCGAGTATTGATTGGTCAGTAGGCAATGCTTTAACACCGGTTGATCTCTGATCTCCAACTTAACCTGCCCCCGACCAGGTTAGGTGTTCAGCATAAGTTACCACGGCGATTGAACCCGATAACAAGCGATCCACCTTCGTGATACAGAAAACCCGGGGTTGAGCCTGAAGTTACCTCGTTAACGCTAAATCCTGCTAAGTAGTGCAGGCCTCAGTTCTGCAATGACTGATATTAGGGCTGCACGATATGAGGAAAATATCTAATTGCGATTATTTTGACCGATATTGCGATTGGATTCACGATATTGGAGGGAATTATCTTTTTTGTGTCATTATTCTCATTTTCATTGAAAATTATTAACATTGAAAAAAAATTAAAGTGATTATAGTGTGATTTTTGCGAGGATCTGTACCAAAACAAAGATGTTTTTCTGTAGTCTGTAGGACAGGATGTGTAGTACGGGACGTCTCTGCAGCTCCACAATACTTCATTCGGAACAATTTAACAGATATTTTGCCTTTAACAAATATTGCGCCCCCCTGCGATTTGGATATTGCGATTTCGATGCGATTGCAATTAATTGTACAGCCCTAACTGAGATTTATCAAACAAAAATTAGTTGTACGTGCCTCTTTATAAATCTGACAGAAAGAATGCATATGCATAACTCTGAGTGTGTGCGTGAACAGTATCAGTCGTGCGTCTACACAGAGTTGAACCCATCTGGACCCTGATTTATATTATTGGATAGAAAAAGTAGAGCAGTAGAGGGAGGGTCAGGGCATTCTGGAAGAAAACAGAGCTCATGGTTAGTCTTCATCGGGACTGTTTTTATCGTGCAAGAACACTTGGAAGGAGTAAAAATACTTCACCCAATGTCTCCGTTTGTGTCCGTCCAGACTACAAAACAGTTTGCAAACCAAAACGGGGACAGCAGTGTTTCCAGATGTATTTGTTTAGGGCACATGTGTCAAACTCAAGGCCCGCGGGCCGAATCCGGCCCGTTGCAGATTCAGATCTGGCCCGTATATCAATTTGGGTTCACAATAAATTTTGGCCCTCCTAGTTGTGTGCCAAACCAAAAACACAGGAAAGTGTTTTTTAAACTACAATTACGTGACATTCAAACCAGAATATGGCAGACTTGCCGACTCTGAGACTCTGAGAAATTCCCCCAGAAGCAGCAGAGCATTTTCATATTCAGGCTGAGAACAAGTTATTGTTAAAAAAAAAATGTATCTTTGTTTTTGCTTGATTTGCTAAATTCTACAATGGCTAAGGAACTCTTTTGATGACTTTTGTAGGGCTTCATGTCAACAAAAATGTGAGAAAAAAGTGTACAAAAATGTCAGAAATGCAACACATTTACAAAAAAGGTGGCAAATGTCTGAGAAAGCCACACAAAAGTCGGAACAAAATCAACAAAAATGAAGGAAAAAGCTACCAAAATGTTTAAAAAAAAGGTGACATGCAGTAACAAAAACACGTTAATAAACTCTACATGTCTGGCCCTTGGTGGGATTCTCTTTTTCCAGTGTGGCCCTCTGGGAAAATGAGTTTGACCCCCCTGGTTTAGGGGGTAAATGTCTGTCAACAACCCGTAGCTCCTATGGAGCCATTTTGATGCTAACAAGCACTCACCTCTCGTTAGCATCCCATTGACTCCCATTCATTTAGGAGTCACTTTGACAGAGAATAACTTTACATCTGAAGAGTTTAAAGACTCTATTTGTCCGTTGTTTATTTCTAAAGAAACACGACAATGTATAAAAGGCTCCATTACCTTGTAGCTCACGTTACGGCTCCGTAGCGGACGCTTTTATAACATTAGGCTAACGATTGGGTCATAACCACGAGACTTACTGTCACACAGTAGAGGAATTACCGTATAGTACAGGAGAAGCTCACAGGCAGTTTGGACTTCCATTAGCTGTTTAGGTTTAATTACTAATGTTAACTAGCATGTTAGTGATCAGTAATTAGCCTGTGTCTATGTTATCTCCTTACATATACCTACACTCTCCGTCTCTGTAAGATTGGGAATGATTGAGATTTCTCTCAATGAGCTTCATGAGGTAGTCACCTGAAATGGTTTTACCTTCACAGGTGTGCTTTGTCAGGGTTAATTAGTGGAATTATTTCCCTTATTACCGTATTTTCCGCAATTTTCTCAAAAAACGACAGTGCGCCTTATAATCCGGAGCGCCTTATATATGGATCAACCTCTCAAGGATCACTGCCCCGTTGACGGGACACAGCGTCGCTGTAACCTCGATAAAACTTCCACTCATTCGCGTTTTTATAACTTTAAAGCATTAAATATTCAAAATATACAGCCATGCGACACACCAATTGAAAGCTTAGCCTCTAATGATTAATTGAAGCCCACATACAAAGCATAAGATGATTTATATCAGTTACACAACAGTGTCGAGAGTGCATCCATACCCGTTTTCGTTGTCCTTTCAGCAACAAAGTTGTATTTTGCCCAAAACTTGATTTTCATAAATCCACAAGAGTCCAAGGAAATATAATATCCAAGCTTTATATTCCAAAACGATCTGTTCGCCTCACAATGTTGACGTTTCTGGCCGAATCACAACGGAAAGCTTGCTGCTACATGATCGATGTGGGCGTCGTCGTACGCCCTAGCTTCTAAGCTTTCCATTGGTAGCTCATATTAGCCAATCCGTTCAGGTTTGCCTCTGATATGGCCAATGGAAGCGGACCAGCCGATGACAACATGTCAGGGACCACGATGAGACGATCATTTAAGACATTAAAGACCACAAAATGGCACCTTTCAAGAGACACGCTTACGACGCAGAGTTCAAGCTGAAGGCTGTCGGACACGCAGTAGAATATGGGAATAGAGCAGCAGCGAGAGAATTCAACATTACCATGGGAGTGAACGGAGTTGTAAGAACAGTTAATAAAGTTTGACTTTATCGGACTGTTTTGTTGACATTCCCTTTAGCACAGCTCCATCTAGTGGATGCATAACGCAACCCCAGTCAAACGTTTGACTGCAGTATCTTCTACCGCTATTCTATGCGCCTTATAATCCGGTGCACCCTATATATGAAAAAAGTTCTAAAATAGGCCGTTCATTGAAGGTGCGCCTTATAATCCGGTGCGCCTTATAGTGCGGAAAATACGGTAATAAAAAAGCAAAGGGTGGCTACTTTGAAGAATCTAAAATATAAGACATGTTTTCAGTTATTTCACACTTTTTTGTTAAGTACATAATTCCATATGTGTTCATTCATAGTTTTGATGCCTTCAGTGAGAATCTACAATGTAAATAGTCATGAAAATAAAAAGGAAACACATTGAATGAGAAGGTGTGTCCAAACTTTTGGCCTGTACTGTATCTGTGAGATTCTTACCAGACTTTGAGAGGAGGACCTGGTCTGTCCCAGCCTCCATCATCACTTTGACCCCTTTGGTTAGTTTACGGCACACCACGAAGACCGTCTGGTTGAGACAGACCAGGCAGCTGGAGTCAGGAGGATGGGAGGAGGAACAGAGGGGGAGGGGGGTGTCCTGACTGGTCCTGGTCCACAGATTCCCATCATCATTGTTGTCGTCAAAGACCAGGGTGGCCTTCATTGCATTTAGGTCATCTGAACCGTAGCAGTCCATCCTGAGAAAAACAGGGGACAGGAGAAAGAGAAAAGTCATCTAAAGTGTGCTTTTGTTTCGACAGATCTGTCCGAATCACACGGCAACAGAATGACACACACAAACAAACACACTGCATCTTAAAATGTCTTTTACACAACACACACTCAGCTGTGTTTTACAGATGAAAGTGCAGAGATCAAAAGGTGTCACTGACGTATGCATACCAGTTGTTTTTCATTCTACACTTCCTGGTTTGGTTTAGGCCTATCTATAATGTTGTGGCATTAGCATGTTTTTCTGTGCTTACTCTCACAACCTGCAGACTGTGGAAACTTTCCAGCTACTAGGAACTTGCAACACTGATAGAACACACACACACGCACACACAGACACACGCACACACACACACACACACACACACACACGCACACGCACACACACACGCACGCGCGCGACAGAGAAGTTGAATTACTCATCCATGTCTTGCGGTTACAGTGTTGAGAAAAATACACTCGAATGACACACAACCTCTCATGGGTATATTCATGAGAAAGGCAAGGAAGCTATAGCACATTTTAGCCACAAGGCAATTCAAAATGCTTTACATACAAACGATTTAAAAAAAAATTAAAAACGGATGAAATAGGACTACGACAATAAAAGTTGCAGTGCGCTATAAGAAATTAAACATTTAAAGCAGTTAAAAACAACATTTTTAAACATTACGTCAGAAAGCCTGGAGATCTAAGAATTCAACTCCGAACTGGTGCTTTTCTGTAATTGTTGTGCATAGTTAATGAAAATTAATAACTTGAAAGTTGGACTTAAGAAGCGGTGTATGACAAGGTGAAATTCATGATGATGTTCAATAACCACCGCTGATCGTGCACTTTGAATGGCTCCGCAATCGCTAAACCACGTCACAACTGTCTGATATGATACAGAAACTCTCAGACTGAAAACTAATCTGTTCAGAATACACTATTGGACAATAAACTCAAATAAAAAACACGTTTCTAAACGGAGAACTTTGGAAGGTTTAGCATGTTTATTGAAGTTTATGCAGGCTATAATAACTGCATTATTATTATTATTATTATTATTATTATTATTATTATTATTATTATTATTGCAATGTGTTTTATCCACAAAGTTAAATGTGGACAAAGCGTCAGATAGGATACATAAATGCAGCATAATGTAAGAATACATTTTACTCACATGGATGTTCAGCTTTCCTGCGTGTTGGTGGCAAATGGGCAACACTAGAGACACTGAAAATCCAGAGATGGAGGCGTTTATAACCCAGGTAACGTCACAGTGATCATGACATATTTCAAGAGGGCATGGGGGTAGAAAGATGGACATGCCATGCCCATGCTGTCCTGATGGGATTCCTGCAGCCTATTTCAAGTTTCAGAGTGGAAGCCTATATATATTCCCATCAAAATAACTGAATATCCAAAATCATCAGTGTAGTTCTGACTGTATAATCTTAATCATAATCTGTCTATAATATTATCATTCATTCTTATAAGTGTAGGCCTATTCTATGTTGCTGTCCTGTATGCTGTTTTCGGGTGAGCTGGAGGTAGAGGCTGCTTCCTATATGTTTGTGTCCACCTCCCCTCTCTCTATCTCCGGCCTCAGTATGCGGAAATGATCCGAACGCCCCGTCAAACACCGACATATCGGAAAGCAGCTCCTAGGCAACTCACCAAAATCCGTTAATAAAATAATCCCATATCAGACCGAAAACACCACCGGCAGCTTCCCAAACTAGATGTTAAGAGATGACAACGACTGGTTGTGTTTCTCTGACTTCAGATCGGTCTCAATAATCCGCTCGGAAACGTCTCAAACCGGCAGCAGGTGCAGCGAGGAGACGTAACGGTATAGGTCCACATTTTCGCAAAAAAAATCCACTTTCTGTCCGGTAAGTGATGAAGTCTTTTCCCCACAAACATCACCCACAGCTCCGCTCCGACTGGAGGTCTTTTCGGACGGGGAGGGGAGCGATGGTCGCGCCTATCATTCATTTTCAGTGAGAGAAAAGCAGGAAGGCTGGGAGGAAGTCCAGCTTGAACTTGAAATTTCCTACGCGAGTGACGCGCTGCGCAAAAATGCTGATTCTGCTTGTGAAGAATATTTGTATAGCATATAGTAGCCTATGACAAAAGACCTCACATTATGCTCACTTTCAGGTTCATAATTGTATTTAGAGGTTGTACCAGAATAGGTTTAGGCTACATGGTTTAATTTTCAAAAAACATAATATTTTTGTTGTAGCCTACTGCACATTGCTGCAGCTCCTCTTTTCACCCTGTGTTCAGGTCTCTGTTTTAGCTACAGAGAGAGGCATCACTAGCCTGACCAGCCAGACCCACATCCAGATGTTGAGGTCTGGGAACTCCCCATTGGCAGGTCTCAATCCGAGGGGCAGGACAAACGGTTGTCTTTCAAATTCCCTCTGTACGCATTAGGACAGCTCTACAACCAATCAGAGCAACGCTAGCTGATAGAATAAACTTTAAACTCCGAACACATCTTCCTTTTTTAAGAATGATTTCAGTGCCGTTCTTTGTTCTTTTCTCAAAGAAAAGCTGAACTCCAAGTCTTCAGCAGCAGCCATAAGCCCCGCCCACTGACTCTATACATGATGTGATTGGCCTGACCAGAGTTTGGTTTTTCCATCTCGCAAGTCAACGGAGAGTTTCTAGACCCCCCTGGCTGCAAATTACATTTGCTGCCACTAGGGGGCGTCTAGATTTCTAGGCTAAGGCATCACACTTCTGTTCCGTCTTTGTTGGGAGTCTCACATGCGCAGTACCTAGGTAAGGACTACTAGCCAGTCAGAAGCAGAGTTTGAGGGTGTGCCCTGACAGTATCTAGGTAAGGACTACTAGCCAGTCAGAAGCAGAGTATGAGGGCGTGCCCTGACAGTACCTAGGTAAGGACTACTAGCCAGTCAGAAGCAGAGTATGAGGGCGTGCCCTGACAGTACCTAGGTAAGGACTACTAGCCAGTCAGAAGCAGAGTATGAGGGCGTGCCCTGACAGTACCTAGGTAAGGACTACTAGCCAGTCAGAAGCAGAGTATGAGGGCGTGCCCTGACAGTACCTAGGTAAGGACTACTAGCCAGTCAGAAGCAGAGTATGAGGGCGTGCCATGCTAGCAGCTAGGTGAGCATTATAACATGTGTTACAAAGTGACCACGTTGGTCTCTGAAGTAAAGGCTGAACTACAATAGAGCTGTTTGGAGCAGTTGGTGAACAGTGTTTTCTGTTGGAGATGGTAAGTCCCTTTGGGGGGGGACTTT